>JABSTR010001242.1:0-101274 GCA_013339765.2 Haemaphysalis longicornis | reverse complement strand
AGGTATGGTTTCAACTCTCTGTTTGAAATTTTGCGCCCCAACAACGATGCATGCTCACTGGAATGTGTTGTCGTTTCCTAGGACTTACAAAAAGCGTTGGAAGTTTGATTGTGTTACCTTCTAGCCGAGATAAACCCCTCTAGCTTCAGCGCATCATGAGGTCTGTTTCAGAGCCCTCTTGTGGTTTCAGTTTTGCTGTGTGATTGCAACGGAAGGTGTGTGCAAAATTTGATTTTTATCTTTATCGGCACTCCCTTGCAGGGGTGGCGGAAGTTGATTTCAATCTATACTGGTGCTGCTCTTTACCGATGCTCACGAGGTATTCTCACTCTCCTTGTTTACTGTTCTTGATTTTTTTTTTAATTTATTCCCGACTTTGCACATTTTGTGCATTCAAAATCCGCAATCAAGCAATTTGACCATGTGGGAAAGTTTAAAAAAAAAAAAATTCGACCCTAAAAGGGTTAAAAGAGGTGTACAAGAGATGATTTCCTTGCCCCCTCCGGCCCCTTTCGAGTAATACCTCCCAGCCAGGCGGTGTAGTTCTCCTTGGCGGGCGGGCTGTGGAACTTGAAGACGCTCATGTTCATCTTGCGTGCGTAGAAGGGGTCCTTGACCAGGTGCTTGAGCTCCTCGCTGAGCCGGTGCTTGAACCCCGGCAGCATCGAGCTGCCCCCCATCACCACGATGTTCTGGGCCAGCACCTTGCGCGAGTCCATCGGAGCCTGGACAAGAGAGAACAAACAAAACATTTCAAGCCGTTCCACTACTGCGAAGGTGCTAGACCAGCAAAGTTGTATTGGTGGTGATGATGTTCAGCTATGTATGGTCGCTTACAGGGGCGGATCTAGGTTTTTTCTGAGGAGGGGGTAAGCCTCTATCAGTGATGATGAGGATGATGGTGATGGTAATGAGGAGAGCGATAGTAGCCTCGCTTATTCAGCGAAAATTCAGAAATCCGGAAATAAAAGAAATAGAAAAAAATCACCAACTTGACTTTTTCTACGACCAGAGGAGGCAATTTCTTGGGGGTATAAATTCAAAAAACAAGGAAGGGGGGGAGGTCAGGACAGCCGGACCCCCCCCCCCCTCTGGATGCATCAATGCTGAATTACTATATTGCTCCTATAAATCTTTACCCGTACATACAACTACCTTAGAATTAATTCTAAATAAATTCTCACAAACTTTGTTTCTGGGTAGTTTCATAAAACAAAGAGTTACAGCCCTTTCTCTAACCATACTCACTGAACAGCTTTCGGGAATTTTGTAATGCTTAGAACTACGTACACACTGTGAACTAATCATGACAAGTACATGAAACTCGGCGTAACAATAGGGTCGTCTTAGAGGCCAATTTCAGTACGATTTTTTCCATCATAACTACATAAAAGTAGTAAGAGCTACAGAACATTTTACACTAGCTCTGCCGTGACCGTGTGCGACTTTTTGTAGACCAGGCCTGATTGATGCATGCAATCTTGGTCAGAACCTAGCGCAAGACGGCTTTACTAGCAGAGATTTTTATACACTGTCTGCTACTGAAACACAATTTTTCTGTCTGAGCCAACACTATAATAAGTGCATCTGTTAAAGTTGTTCTGGCCTGCTTTACAATGGCTAGTGCATTTTATTCAAAAATCCTCAATCATTTCTAGGAGGAGTCAACAAAAAAAATCAGTCTGTTCATCTGTAATGTTTGATGTGTCACATTTTTGCCGCTTACAGAAATGCAACTAATAAAAGGCCCCACAGCCTTCATACTTTGATAAAATACTCCTTGTATTGTCCTGGAAAGAGTGTTTTTTGGGCAATGCACGTGTGATGTTGTGAAACCAACTTTCAAGAGGGCTCTGTGCACCGAGCCTCATAGGAATACATATGGTTTTATGCAAGTATCTAATAAAAGCCACCGTAGGGCCTTCCTGCTGCAGTATCAAACTGCTTATATGGTGCCTGGAATTAGGTCTTCCCACAAACATATTCCCGTCTAGTGACGCCAACTTGAGAGGGGCTTGGTATGCACAGCAGCTTAGTTACCTATGTAGTATTTGAGAATCCCCACATGATAGTTCTAGCAATTTTTTTCTTTTGTCCACTCTCAGCAGTTGAGAACAATGCAAAAATAACGAGTAAGACAAACAGCATTGAGAACTGGGCGACCGAGATTTTTCACCCAGTCGGAATGTGCAAGGTTGCACGGGAATGTGCGACTGCCACCCTGGTTATTCTTTCGTACGTCCGCACAAACTCGCATCTCTACAAAGTGTAATAAATTTCCAGCAGTTTTGCATAGTCCCACAACTTTTCGTACATATGCTGGGCTCCATTACGAGCCAGCGACTTTGAAGTCTGGCAGTAATCAACGACCCCCTGATTACGTGCTCCGTCCCTGCGATGTATCAACTGCGTCTTGTCAAATACGGGACATTTTCCGGCCTCTCATTTGGCCCAACTTTTTGTTCAAGTGTGTGACTCTTGAGAGCCTCTTCAAATCTAAACTCGTGTAAAACCAGAGTTACTCAATACAGACAGTTGCGAAACTCCGCTTCAGAATCCGGGCGGCGCTAGCCCCCCCACTCCGTGGAAGCTGAGGGGCAAGTCGACGCGCGCGGCACCTAGGAGATAAAAACGGAACTTCGCTAAACTATTATTATTCAAAATTCTTCTGTAAAATAAAGATTGCTTTTAAATTAAAACACAATATTTACGTAAAATTTACTTGTGTTTTTGCGGCTTTTCTTTTTATGACTTACGGCAGCAGCCGCAAGCACTTGAGTACTTACTGCTTCAACGTCCTGCCGACAGACGACAGGCTAGTCAACTTGCCCCGTGCTTGCCCCGGCGCAGGGGGGCAACCGAAGACCGGCTTTCGATACATGGGGCCTATGGGGAGTTTCGCAACTGTCTATATCCAGTAACTCTGGGTAAAACTGAAGTACGACAACAGAAGTCACCGCTGCCGGCTGTCCTTCCGTGCGGTGCAAGGACTGCGTTAGTGCAAGTATTCCGAACGTGGCACAAGTTGTTTTCTGGGATTTCTTGCACTGTATTTGCATACAAACTACTGCAGTGACAGCAAACAAATGAGGGCAGAAAAAGCAAATGATCTCACACTGTAAGTGCAACTTTGTTTCGAAATGCGTTCGCGTGTTGACATCCAGGTTTGTCGTTTCAGTAAAGTGATACGATCTTTTCCTTGTGGGAGTTCGTGCGAGCGGCAGACCTGACCAGACGACTCTGATGGCCAGCCCACTCCCTTTCCCTTCTTCCCTCTTCCCCAACTAGGCTACCAAGGCCCCCGTATCGTTAATAAAGTTTCATTCATACACGGCATGAACTATTGCCGCTCTTAACTTGTGCATTCGTCTAAAAAAAGACAAGAATTCCTGTTTCTGTTTTCTATGTGCCACAGTAGATGCAGATGTAGGGGAGAGAGAGATAGGTAGAGGGAGAGGGATAGAGAGGGAGGAAAGATAGACGGAGAGAGATAGATATAGAGGGGGAGAGATAGAGAAGGGGATGGAGGAGAGGAAGGAGAAAGGGGGGGGGGGGCTCCCATGTTTATTGCTGGTCTTAAGCATGGGGAAAACACATTCGTTTTCCTCTCGCCAGTCATCCACAGGCACATCACTGTCCACCCACCTTGATGATGGAGTCCAGCAGCAAAGTCGCAATGGACTTCATGTCCCCGTCCAGTTCAAACAGGGCCTCCGCTGCATACTCCCTACAGAGAGGAGAGAGAGGTAGAGAGGGGAAACAATTCTCAAGACTCGAGTTTGAGTCTCAAAGGAGCCCCCGAGGACAAAAAAAGTTCAATTTAAAATAATTCCCTTTTGTTAACTCACTCAGCTCCCCTCCAGCCCCACAAGACATCTTTCAAACCGAAAAACACGCAAGAAAAAGTGAAAAGAAATTCTGAATTTTCTGCTATGGTGAGGTAATATGGACAGGAGGACACAATAGGGCCAGTGCTAAAACACGTTACTATCGGCGTGTTAGCTGCACGTTAGCATTGAAGCGATACAATCGAACGGAACTGTACAGGCCCCAGTACAGCTGCCCAGTCATGTTTCTTGGCAGTGGTCTAGGTCGGTGGACACCAATTGTGCAAACAAGATTTTGTGTCGTCATGGAGCTGTCGCCAGAAAGTGTCTGTGCAGTCACCACTGTTTCCTTTGTTTTCTTCAATAACTCGATTATCCATTGGAACTAACCGATAAAATTGGTAGTGTTGTTATCGAGGCCAGGCAGTCTTTCTGATAAACAAAACTTGTATTTCGTCTTCATGTCCCCTTTAAGCGGACACATGGCTCTTAAAACAACTTCGTTTAATTTTGAAGTAAACTCTCTGAAACTTCACAGTCTTGCTGTTTTTTTCCCACTGGTTTCAAATAGTCCATTATTTTTTTTGGCAGACAATTAGTTGCCTAGACAATTAGAGATAATTAGTAATTTTTGGTGGAACAATAGACAAAACAGTGCTCACCATAAACTGTAATCTCTGTATTTTCCAATACTATGAATCCTGGTGGATGCCACAAGAGAAGCAGTTTATCGATGCACTGCTGGAACTAATTTTACAGCTCTTTAAACTTTGCTGTTTAAAATGGGCATTTGAAATATTTCCTTGCTGCTGGTGCCACCAAAGTTTAACGAGCTGTAAAATTTCTTCCAAGCAGGGCATCGATAAACTGCTTCTCTTATTGCATCCACCAGGATTCATAGTATTGGAAAATACAGAGATTACAGTTTTATGGTGAGCACTGTTTTGTCTATTGTTCCTCCAAAAATTACTGATAATGTCTAATTGTCTAGGCAACTAATTGACTGCTAAAAAAAAAATAATGGCCTATTTGAAATCAGTGGGGAAAAAACAGCAAGACTGAGAAGTTTCAGAGAGTTTACTTCAAAACTAAACGAAGTTGTTTTAAGAGTCAAAGTTGTTTTAAGAGCCATGTCTCCCCTTAAAGGGACCCTGCAACCCTCTTTGAGCACTGCAAGTAAACCAGCGCGACGTTTAGATTGCACTACCAGGAATACCTGAGCCAAATATTACACAAGCATGTGAAGCGGTGAGCGCGCAAATCGCTGTGAAAGACGTGGAAAAACCAACCGCGCTCCCTTCAATTTTCCTCATTATGCACTCCCTGGCATGGCCTAAGCGACGTCATTGAGGCCATGGCTGCCTATTGGCTGTTGCTGGTGAGCTTCGCGGCTTATTTCTCACATTTCCTGTGACGATCCGCCATTGTCGGCGCTGTGTACAAACCTCTTTTATGCCTGAACCTGTAGGCACAGTTTTGACGTTTCTCTTGTGTTTTCAGTGCGTGTGGGGTTTCAGTGACGCACTCAATACTTCCCTTTCAACCAGACCGCTCGACAACGAACGTTTATTGCTTCAAAAACGCCCTACCAGCCTCAGCGCTTGCTTGCAAGCAGGCCACCATGCCTGCCTTTTTGTGGCACCGAACCGGAAGTAGAACCCTCCACGTTTCAGAGAAAAGGGGAAAACTCCCCGGCCTGTCACCAAAGGCCGCCGGCGAAGACGCCGCGAGCCGCCCCCTCTCCGGGAGAGAGCGCGCAGCTTTCGTCGCGTTCTCCGTGGTCGAGTTGAGAGGGAACGATTATGCGCGATTTCTCATCATGCGTAGTTTCGGTGATAGTGAACGGATTTTCATAATTCTTGCGGGTGGAGATTGCTGGAACAAAAGAATTTACCTTACAATAAATTCCAAGCAGTCGATGGTAAGTGTTGCAGGGCCCCTTTAAAACTACAGAGGGGAGAGGGGTAACAGAATTATTTTGCTTATGCTCGCTCATTTTGCATCTGTGAAAAGCTGTACTTCAACACTGAGACAGCTTGCTTTTTATAAAAAAAAATAAAGCTTGTCGTGCTGAGCAAACCAAGAAACGGCCCTCTTGAGTGAGCAATGGGGGTTCAAAAGAGCCGTTTCCCTCGCCCCACCCTCACCACTAAATTTGTAGATGTCAGTTGTGACGATACACTGGAAATTCCACAGGGTGAAACGTACCAGACTGCGGATTGTGCTAATTTGGCACAAAGACAGGACGCCAGCAGTAAAAAGACCACGTGAATATTCCATAGCATTGGAAGAAGCACGCCTTATACGCTACAAGTGGGACGAAAGACAGCTTATGGATGGGTGCAAAGTAGAACAAACGTGGCGTAATGCAAAAGGGTGAAAAAATGCACTGGCAAGCAAACAGCAGAGAAATGGATGGACAAGACATGCCAAGTGTTGTGCGAGTCATTTCGGAAGCCCAGTAAGTGCAATGCACACAAAACTGACACCCACTTTGTCGGCATGACAATATTTGTGAAGCCTCACTAAACCTCTCTCGAAATTCGGTTCTTTCTTGCGCACGTGTTGTTTTCGTGGTAAATCAGCGCCATTTCTCGCCTAATTAATGGACTACCAACTAGCCCGACACCAAGCTTTGATTTCGGAAAACCAGCCCTGACACAGGGTAAAATGTGTTTGTGTGGGCACGGGTTTGAGCAAAGCGCAGCCACAACACTTCCTACCTCAGTGTTCCAGGAATGGTGATGATCTTGTCGCCATCCAATGGATACTCCACATCCGGAGGTGGTGGTGGGGGATCCTAAGGGAAAGCAGATGCAGCTTTAAGGCAAAAGTCCTAGATCCCCATCTTTCATGGAACACATGAGGTACAGAAAATTGCTACAAGGTCCCCAGAATCGCACAGACAATATCGGGGCAGGTGGCAGGAAAGAAAAATAGCAGCAGCGAATGAGGGTTTTGAGAGAGGGCAACGGAATGTAGAACATTGTGGATACACAAGGGTTCAGCAGAAAGTTCAACAGCACTTTAGCAGAAGGTCCCGCTAGGCTTTTACCTTCACATTCTTAGAAAGGTCTAAGCCTCCCCCGTAATTTTTTATATTTAATCCTTGAAGAATCTGCACACATCCAGAACTGTAGTGCAGGAAGAAATTACTGCTCTCATCTGGTGCCGTTCGAAAGTTACTTTTATTTTTTTCGTGACAGCTCGGGAAATCTCTGCAAGTGAAATCAATTTTTCCGAGGACTTATTTCTCGCTTTCCAGAAACCTTCATTTCGTGTTGATTTTAATTACACAAATAAATCAATATTTTCCGATTAAGCTTTCTGCACTGCTTTTTTGAACACTAAAGTGTGCAATGAAGCAGGATAATTGAAAACGATGAGCAAGCTTTGACGTTATAGGGAACTTTCAACTGAAATGTGAACAGCCAAGCACGACGCAATTCTTGATTTTTGGGCTATAAGATCCTCATTCTGATGACAGTGCAAAGATCTCAGTTCATTGCACAGCCTACATGTACAGATGCAATGCTGCCAAGCCACTTATTTCTCTGTTCGAGTGGTCAAATTGGTACTAACAACTGTAGGTATGACAAGCATAATTTGGGGACAAGCATAATTTGGGCAATTTGGGTAATCATGAAAATACAATTCTTTTATCGTTTTTACACAAAGCAAATCGAGGGTCTTCTAAACTGCACTTCAGATGGCAGACTCACGAAAGCAATGAATTAAAAATCAAAATCCTCATAAACATTCCCCCAAAAGCTGGTCACAGACATACACCAACAAGCCCTCCCATTTTTGTCACCTACATTTACACATACCCCAAACAAAAAACAAAAAGCTTGACAGCAAACAGTGCATTAAAAAATGCAATGAACTCTGTATAAACATAAACAACCCACCCTTAGAAAAGGACACCAGTCATGCGCAGGAAAGCAACTGCTGCAGAACGTTGGCCAAACAAACCTCGAAGTAAGTGGGAAACCAATTAACCATGAAACACGGTGAACTTTCAGAAGCTTGCCTGTTATAGTAGCGCTGAATTGTGCGCAGTTCACTATAACCTCGCAGGCTTTATCAAAGGAAGAAAGTTTAACACGTACAGTAAAAGAACAAGTTAAACCTCTTTTAAGGGGTGGAAAAAAAAGCCGCTTCATCATTCAACAAAAATTTTCCCACCATCGATTTAAACTTTGAAGTTCGTGAAAAAAAAGAAAAAAGTGTTGAATAGAGCCAAGTCTGCCTAATAGAGGTGAAGAATCTTCGCCAATTTGGGCTCTACGACGGCAAGCTCCTTATATGGCGAGTAGTCTTTTTTTTTTTTTACTGTAGTGGCCAATGAGGGATTCTGAAAGATGGAGAGGGCACTACGTGTCACGTTTCCTATACTGCTATATATTGTGACCCCTACAGGCCAAAACTATGGATACAGGCCAAGGGAAGTAAGAAGACTTTTCCAACTAAAATGGGATGCATGACGCATAGAGCTGTACAGGATGCTGTAAGTGAATGGCGCAACAACTTCTTGGACAAATCCTGGATTGTATGTCTAATGCCCAGCACGGTACGCAAGAACCAAGACCAGCTAGATAAGTGTCAGCACGTAAGTGATGCACAACGTTAGACTCACCGGTATAACCGTAGCGTTGTGATCGCGCGCAAATCCCCACACCTGGAGCTTCTGCCCACGCTCGTGGGAGGTCGCAAAGCACGTGCGAACTGAAAGTGGCACGGAAAAAAAAAAAAAAGGGAGGGGGTAAATTTAGAGCTATTCCACTAAACTGTGGAGATGGAAGACCAGCAAAGCTCGTGGATGACTATATTCAGTTATGCATGTTGTTAGCTTACTGTATTGATAACATGACAACAAATACACATAACGTCATCTTAAATGCTCTAAATTATTTCTTGTATGCTTTGTTTACCATAAAACAACAGTTAGAGCCGCTTTCTGCAACCATACCCTCTCTCCATACACAGCCATGTATTGATAGCAGACAGGAATTCCTAACGTTCAAGACTTCACTGTGAATAACTGCCCATGACAAGTAAATAAAAATTTTCCCGCAACAACACATCCACCTTAGCAGCCAATTTCAGCATGATTTTTTCCAAGATATCTATATTAGATTGAGAGCTATGGGGCATTTTAGACTACCTCTGGAGACTAAACTTGTTGTTCAATGTGGCTATATCCACAGATGTGGGTTTGGTTGAAACCTAACCATATACAGCTTCAGTGTAACAAGATTCACTGCCCATATTTTTAAAAAACATAGCTGCGATATTCTTTCTTGCACCATACACACTACTTGGCACTGATGAGTGAAGTCCTGCAACGCCTAGATTTCCTCCTTGAAGACGTACAGTCAGAAAAACCTCCTCCCAATGCAGATGCTTGGGTGTCAACAGAAAAGTAAGTTTGTGGTTGTCTTACCTTTCCTTTAAACGTAATGGACTTATTCTATATCTCATTATCTGGCCAATGAGCAGGCATTAAACGCAGTGACATCACTCGACCTTTAAAGGGGAAAGCCTTCATCAAAGATTAAAAGGTTAGTTAATAAAGCCACAAGTTAAAAAGGCTCGCACGTTATCATTCTGCAAAGTGTCGCTTCGACACTCGTAAAGCTTCCCGGCTCTAACTGTAATCATCACTATCCCACTCTAGTGAATAGTTGGTCAACCCGGCCAGTGAATAGTTGAAACAGAGTTACAGGTTTGGCCTTCGCTTTTTTTGTTTTTAAACAAAATAAGGAAAACCCCAAAAATTTGAAAAAAAAAAAAAAAAAAAAAAGAGACCTCAGTGCTCATAAACAGTTACCAAGTTAGTACTGACTTTGTCCCCAAAGCCGTTCAAAAGCACAGTAAAATATAAGAGCTAGGCCCATTTTGGTACATTCGAGTTCCGAGAACACAACATACCATTCGTAGCAGCAACAGTCGCTTATTGATGCAGAAAATGTCAAAAGTGCTAAAACAATCCCCGCACCCCCCACCACTCACTTTCGCGTACTATGATTTGCAACAGTATGGGATCAATGGAACTCGACTAAGCATTTTTCTAACGCAAACAATGAGGCATGTATATGCGAAACAAATGTATGAGTGAGCGTTTCTTGAGTATGTGCTTTTTAAAAGACACCCAACCTCAGCTAGCAAACACTGTAAAAAAGGCTGCCTCAACACAGAGGGTAGGTTTTCGTTAAGTTTTGGTTTCGTTAAAATATTTTGCCTTGAATACAAGCACTGTCAAACGGTGAAGCAGTAGAAGATGGCATTTGAAAGACACTTCATCACTGTGAGCTTCAACCTTCGAGACGAAAACAAAAGCCAATCAGAACAAGCTTTCAGGAAGATGGCGATGACTGGTTTTAAGTTTAAAATGGGGACCAGTTCGCTCCGGACCCCTTGGTGAGGTCCTTCATAATGCCACGAAAAAATAGAAACGCAAGGGAGAGAAATGCCAGCTTTAGTTATTTATTTCGCAGCAAACAAGGAACAGCAGCCATCAAACAACTGCCAAGAGAGAGCTTTGAGATGTGTAACCATTCAGTTGAAACAAAACGCTGTTCAGCCTTTAGCAGGGGTGAGACAGCTGAATCAGATTTGGGAGCATTTTTGGAGCAGCGAAATCTCGATTTTGGAGCAGAAGAACAAATTATCTTATGTCACCTTAGAAGCCTCAAAAATCAAATTTTTGGCTACTCGGGGTGGGGGGTGGGGAGTGCACTTTTTATTCAGTTTTGAACGTACATAACATTGGAACAGCCTTTCAATAACAATTTTCTACAAAAGTATCACAAGGTACAAACTGCAATACCTTTTTACAAACCATTTTTAAATTCTTAGGCTCTATGCATAGATAGCGTGGAGCTCCATTGAAAATATCGAATTGAAAAACTAAGCAATCGTAAGGCATTTTTATTATCATGTGAATGCCGAAATTATTTATTTTTGTAATCCCAGACTCGGCTTTAAGCACAAGTGTAGAGCCAAGGCAAAGCTTGCGCAAAGTGACGTGACAGTCGGCGCACCATCCACCACCCTCTCCACCCCCCTCCTCCTCCCCAGCCCTCCCATTTCAATTCCCACAGTGCAAGTTCACTACGATCGTAATTTGAGTAACGTTGGTATGTTTAGCTACCTCCCTTTCGGCATTAAATTTCACTTCAGATAGATGAACCATTGCAATATTACTAGCTTGCAATAATAGCAAGTCCCGCAATTGGACACTGCTTGAACATTTTGCGATGTAGCCTGCGCCACCACTTCTGCATTGCCGATCGTCCCATTCCGCTCGCTGCAAGGCAGCAATAACTGAGCGTTTATAACACCGCAATGAGTCCGAAATTTCACTTCAAGCACGCACTACACCTCACACTCAAGGCCGGAACACGGCGAATTCGCGGGCACCACGTTGTTTTTTATGAACTCCCGTCTTTCGAGTCACGCAACTTTCCGCAACAGATCAAACGATTGAATGTAGACCCAGCCACCCCATAACCAAACCACAGTAGAAATCGGCAACATAGCACTCTGCCTGAACCACGACCAACTGCTTCGCCAGGCGGCCATATTTCCGAATCATCACCACAACAAAGATGGCGGCGCCCACTAACGTTGTTCCGGAGATATGGCGCTCCAAAAATTGCCGTTTTTTTCATCTACTTGCACAAGTAGTTTGTCGCCTCAGTACATATTTTTTTCTACAGGACTTGGCAATGTTTTTCGATGGGAAAACTTTGAAAACGCACAGAATATACCATGTGGAAACCTACTTGTGACTTTAAAAAAACTATCTCGGGGACAATGTGGGTTTTTTTATTGAATGATCAATCAATTAAACCTTTACGAACAGCACCATTTCGGGAAAATTATGTCGTCAGTAAGCATTTTTCTCACTGAAAACTGAAAGAAGAGTTAAAAGCCTCGGCTCTTAGACTGTTTTGGAGCAGTTTGGCGCAATTTTGCAATTTTCAAGCTTTTGGAGCAGTCTGGCGCAGGAAAACCAATCTGTATCAAAACTGCGCAATATGCGCAGCTGTCTCACCCCTGCTTTAGTGCCCCTTAAAGGCAGACAAAATTGATGTCTTAAAAGTAACCTGCAGGTTTTTTCATCACTTTGCTATTGTGATGTCTACAAAGCTGTCGTAGGCACAACAAATCAGCATAAAAAATAGGTAAGTATAGCATTGTCACAAATAGTTATTCAATGTACAGGGGTGAGACAGCTACATAGATTTGGGAGCAGTTTTGGGAAGCAGAAAATCTTGATTTTGGAGCAAAAGAACCTTAGCTTGGAGCAGTTAGGGACACTTAATACGTCAGCTTAGGAGCCTAAAAATCAAATTTGTAGCAACTTAGAGAAGAGGGAGGGGGGGGAGGGGAGCATCCCTTTTTTTAGTGAGTTTGCAGTACAAACAGTGAAACAGCCTTTCGAGAAAGATTATTTTTAACAGAATATCACAAGGTATAAACTGCCCCACCTTCTTACAAGCTTCTTAAATTTTATTGAGGTTGTGTGCATGGACAATGGAGAGCAGTTACAAATATCAAATTAAGGAATGGTGAAAACCCCGAGGTGTTTTTATTATCATTTGAACTCTGAATTTATTACTTTTGTGTAATCCCACAATGCATTGTATAAACAAACCCCATCAGCCCTCCCCTCACCATCCCTGAGGTGCATCGTAATTTGAGTAACGTTGCTATGTTCAGCCACCTTGCCTTTAGCATTAAATTTTAGTTCAGGTAGACTAATTATTATTACTCGCACGCAACCGTAACCAGTCCTGCTATGGGGCTCTCCCCGAACACTTTGCGGCAATGCAGCGTGCACCGCAACTTTTAGCGCTTCGATCATTCCATTCTTGCGGCTCGTAAGCTCACAGTCAACCACAGCAATAACTCGGCATTCACGACTCTGCAATACTTCACGAACCCTGATTGCAGACGCACACATTGTGTTTCACACTCAAGGATGAGTGACGGTGAAGTCGTGGTTTTCTATGAACTCTGTCTTTTGAGCAGCGCAACTTCTTTCCGTAACCTGGCGCACACTCTCAAGCATTATCACTGCGACAACGTGCAATTCGAAAATGTCTTGCAGAAAAACAATCTTTGAGACATTTTTCGCTATCTGATCACCCCGTTTTACACTGACTAACTGATTGATGGATCAATCAAAAACCACGTCACCTTGGGGCTGCTTGGAAAATCGTATTGTCAAGTCGCCATTTTTCCCCACTGAAACTGACGGGAGTGTCAAAATCCTTGCCTATCAGGCTGTTTCGGACCAGCTTGGTGCAATTATTGCAATTTTTATGCTTTTAGAGCAGCTTGGTGCAGGAAAACAGATTTGTATCAAAACTGCGCGATATTGGCAGCTGTCTCACCACAGAATATACGAGTAGGAATAAAGCAGCATGATTGAGTTGTAGTCCAACTTCAACTCTGTAGTGAGTGAATGCAGACACAACTTGACACGTGAATTGACAAACTGCCTGCTGTAGCAGCAAGTCTCACCTTTGATGTCTTCCAAGACAGCTTCCCTCACAGACTCTGAAAAGAAGTACAAAGCCAGATGCAAATGAACGAAATGGTCACAGGGAGAAAAAATGCCTCCACTTTTGACACGTTTTGTGGACCTCAAATGTCCAGGCATTAACATCAAGACCAAAATGATGTCGGAAAAAAAAAAAGAGAAGAGTTGATGGGATGCCCCACTATTCAGAGCCAATGGAGCACGGATAGATGCGTGAATGCAACGGAAAACGTCACAAAAGCATTAGCGGACGGCCAGTAGAATCTAGCTGGCCTTTCATTGAGCTGAAGTTCTCAGTTACCTTTACTTTTTTTCACAAAATAAAACTAAATTATTCACCTCTTCCAACAAAACTTCACCCATTCATAAGCCATCAACCGAATCTTGGTGTTCAAACGCTGCAAACAAGCCAGGGAGCTAAACAGCCACGACCATTCCGTGTGTTGTGTACGGTGTACTATCAATCGTTTATTTTTACACATTTGTTTGAGTTCAGTTTCGGCTTTCACGACTTATTTCTTCCATATTTTTTCAGACCCAATTGGGGTCCAAAAAGGAGACAAAGACAACATACGAGTTTCGCCTGTCAAATATATGGTCCACTATTTTTAGCAAAAGAAATGTTTTCTTATACAGTCGAGTCCACTTATAACGATACCGTTTATAACAATATATCGGATATAACGATGAACAGCTATGGCACCGTCAACTTTTGTATTTTTTCTATGGTAAAATAAACCGCTTATTACAATGCTCCAGTGCCACGATATCGGATATAACGATTGAATCCGTTATATTGTGCACCAAAAGTGCAACGAGCTCTAATGACCGGTTGGCAGCCTACTCAGGTAGTGTCTTCGTAGGAGGCCCAATGCTGACACAGTCTCCTCGGGGACTTTGTTTCCGCCAAGGACATTTACCTCAGCTAGGTGAAGCACCTATAGGATGCTCTTGGAAAAGATTTGCGCTAGCTTCACACGCGGCAAACAAAGGTGACCGACTGTGGCTTCTTTTCCGCAAATTAGTAGTAGTACACCTTGCTGGCATGCGAATAAAATGTTTTGAGCTCTGTTTCGTCTTTTTATTTCGCAACCCGCTTATAACAATTATCGGTTATAACGATGGGATTTCCTTGGCACTTGGATATTGTTATAAGTGGACTAGACTAGACATAAGTGTTTCAGTATTTCTCCGTGGTAGTCAAAGAGCTAGCACATCACACTCTCTGCGACGCCAGTCCCAGCGAACTGCTCACCAGTCAGCAAGTCCGCAAGGGGGTAGTCACCGTCTGCGGAACCTCGAACCGTACCCAGTTGCATCAACTCCGACTCGATCCGCCTGGAACAAGAAAAGTCGCAACGACACAAGTTAAGCTCATTTCCTCCAGAAAAATGCCCCTGTACCGCTGACATGATGAAACAGCAGGCAACAAAAGCACCGCAGAGTTTAAAAAACAACTCGACAGGGGAAAAAAAAAAAAGAAAACTAAACAGTCAACTGGAATTCGTAACAGTCTCGAATTTTGAGCTGCAAGCCCAGTGCAATTATAGAACTACAATTCAAGAACGGCCTGTCAGAATACGAGCAAGAGAATAACTGCGTGGTTTGAAGTGTGTGACACCTGCAGTGAAATTTCAACTTCGATGCCCCCTTTTTTCCCACTCTCTTGACAGTTTTCCTCGCTATTCAGCCTCGACAATATGCCTTCACTGTAGTTGCAAATGAATAAATATAAATCACGAAGAGAAGGTAGCAACTCGCCTTATCCGAGGAACGAAACAAGAAAACTTAAGGCGATGCTGCAGGCAAAACTGGCAAGCTAAACTTCGAGCAAGTTGTGGACGAAACATGTAGACTTAAGTCTGCTTCATTTGTTCATTAGCTAGGCATAGTAAATAGTTAAACATGTTGGAGTAAATGCACAGTTTCAAACAGCGCAAGAAGCAATACACCGCACATTCCCCATTCTTTTCTCCCTGCTGAGGGTCACCTTGTTTGCGCTGCTTGAAACCACGAACCATTTCTAAGAACTGCAGTACAAGACCTGGTATTTTCATTGTAATCATATTTGTTTGTTCGCAGCTACAGCGCAAGCTTGCAGGAAGGTTGCTGCAGAATATCGCCGGCTACAACAATTACAAGCTCTACAGACCTTCCTTCATGTGAAACATTACTGTGCAGCAGTCATTTGACAGTTTTAGCTACCTATGCATACGAAAAGCACGCTAGTATAAGATCGGTGCACTAATAGAGGCTTCTGTATTTTGCACTCTGAAAAAGTGAAGATGTAGTAGAAGCAGTGAAGGGAGTCGGTACTATCTCACCTGTGAATGGCCAGCCCCCCAAGAGGAATCGCTTGCCACGCACTGAGGATACAAACGCCTTCATAGATGTGAACATCAAAGGCAGTCAAGGGAGACAGTGTTGCGCAAAAGTGTCTCGCGCATGCATAGGCAGGCAACACTTTGTAGCTAAAATGAGGCAATTGCACATCCAGTATAAACGATAAAAGCATTACTTAGGCCACAGTGGTCGCGCAATACTCTTAGCCACCAGACTTGTTCAAGCAAATTGCCCAGAAAATAATTTTGGTTCATCTTCTGGAAGTGTACTACTAGTGTTCAGAAGAGTCTTTTATGCACGCCGATTCCCAGAACGCTGATATCTTGTAACCTCAGAATTAAGACATCCTCATGTCTGCTGTTCGTTCACTGTAGCTTTCCCGTACGCCTGTCTGGCAACAAAGAAGAATAACGCTCATTTTGTTCTGGACATTCTCAGAAGGTCCACAACACAAATCGAGAAATGCGCACATTTTGTATACCACTCAAGAAATGTGGGCCACATTTCATACAGCAAAGGCAACACCTTATTCCCTCATCAGGAGTGCTGAATTGTCCTTCTCCATCCCCTCGTGCAAGAGAGGTCAACAACCACTCGGCAGCCCGGTAGCAAACCACAAGGATATGGGCAGCGATACGCTCTCGTAGTAGCCACAGTCCAGCACTAAGGCGGAGTTGATCCCGAGTGTGTACATGGCCATAAGATGCGAGGGGACAAAGACCACTCCGGGGACCTGCAGGGATTTTCAAGCACGGCACTGTCAGTGTGGTGGTTCAAATGTGACATGGTAAGTACCACAACCCGTTCCCTTAAAGGGACACTGACGACAAAATACAAGTTGCTCTGGATCGATCCATTAGATCACTGAGAACACGAATATACCACTCTTATGCATAGCTTTTCCAAAATGACGTAGAAAATAGCAAAAACATGAACACAGGTATCGCCGCCACTGGCCATACCGCGCAACTTGCACTAAAAGTGATTAAAGCTGCACGACAAATATTTCGATTTAATGATAATTAATTGTGGGGTTTAATGCGCCAATGCTACACAGGCAATGAACTGCACTGTAGTGGAAGGCTCCAGATTAATTTTGACCACCTGCAGGAGATCTTAACGTGCGCCGAAATCTCGAACAAACGGGCGTTTTTGCTTTTCGCATCCATCAGAAAAGTGGCTGCCGCAGCCGGGAATCACACCACCCTTGGGCTCAGCAGCACAGTGCCTTAGCCGACACAAATATTTTAACAATACGCCCTCGCAAGGGCATAAAAACAGAACTGGAAGGTTTTGTAGTGTCATGTTTGAATGTCGAAGAACGAAGAGAAAGCTAGAAACAATATCCTGGGAGCTTCTTCTTTGTTGGAGCCCCTTCACAGTAACCTGGTTCACAGCTTTGTTTAAATTGAAAGAACTGGGCTTTGGCAACTTGCTCAGCTCCACTCCAGCCACAAAATACATTTAACTGGGGGAAGAAAAGAAAAAAAAAAACGCAAGAAATCTGGAGAATTTTTTAAAATTCTACGCTATAGTGATGTAATATGGGCAGGAGAGATGTGGTGTGGGCCAGAACTGAAAACACAGTTATCAGTGCATTAGGTGCACTTTAGCATTCAGGTGATATATTATCAAGCTCTCACCGCCATCGCCTAGTCATGTTTCTTGGTGGTGGCATACGCCAGACATTGTGTACACTCGAAAATACTTTGATGCGTGCCAAAATAAGCGTCGCAGTGTTTTTTTTTTTCTTTTTTTCCCCACAGTATACTGCACTAGGGTCGCACAATCATCCGGCTCGGTATGGCACAAAGTGTATTGCACTGAAAAAAAAACCCAAAAGGGGAAAAGTTGTTTGCCCTATTGGGGCATCTATGAAATCACTTCCCCGAAATGAAACTGTGTGAATTTGACCCTTTTCCGTTTTTGGGGCCAAACTTGCTCCCAGAAAAAAGGGCACTCCGAAACGCGCACTTTCACCTTATGCCCTATATTTAAAAATGTAAGATTTATCGTTAACTTTTGCCTTTCGAGGGCCTTTTGGGTTTGGCCGGAACATGCTTCCAGAATTAAAATGCACGCTCGAAAGCTAACTTCCTTTTCAGCTGAACTTGATGACCTTTCGTCCCTGACACCACAGATCGTGGAGACAGGTAGACAGCTGGGAAAACCGACCGGACGGGAAAACATTCTTCTCGGCGGCGGATATACTTTTCTCCAACATTTTAAAATTGCGGGGCTTAAAAACTAAATTTTCCTTTTCAGGCATCGAATTGATCACCAATACCGAAACACCTCGTGATAGAGGTTGAACACGCGACTAGAAAGGCGTGGCAATAGCAACCTAACTTCATAAATCCAGGAGAAAGCACTTACACCTTTCAGTGCATGCGCTTTAACTTTTTTAGTATCTCAACCACATCTAGGTGTATTGTATCAGCAAAAATACCCAAGGATATCCTCAGGTATTTCCTAAAAAAAAATCTTTATATACCATTAAATATCTGAGCGATACAAAAATACCTGTGGCAGACTTACCTCAAAGTGCTCAAAAAGCACCTGAGCGACTGTGTTCCGAAACAGCGTTGGACAGAGCACAGATTCGACGACCACCACACGACGGTCCTTTGGATTAACTGAGAGGTACCTGAAGGAAACGGACAGGGAAAAACAAAATTAATAATAAAAAAAAATCAGTAGAGATCTCCAGAAGGTTGCACAAGAGATGCAAATAATTATTTGGCTCCCCAAATTCTTGAGTAACCGCTAGTCTGTTACCAACTCATTCCAAACAGCAAGCCGGTAGAGCTTGACAAGCAGCAAATTTTGCTTCAGTGGCACTACGGCAAATTAGTTTTAGAGGCGATCCGTGATGCAACATGTTTTAGGCCAGATCTATTAAAATGAGAGCTACAGCCATTTTCCGCAACCATACCCTTTCTATTTACGTGGCTGCGAAACTCTCAAGAACCGCAGAATCCAGGAGAGTGACTGCTCCGAAACTGCAGTTTAAAACGGGATCTACTGGCACCACTTATTTCATGCTTGTCGACAACTGCTGGCATTTTGCAAAAGAACATTTTCAACTGTAACACATGTTCACTTCCATCCGTCATTTGCAAGTTTCCAGCCTAAAATGCGCCAACTTTTCCTTTTGCGATAAAAAGGAAAGCTGGGCATACATCAGCTGTGGTGCTTTTGCAACTAGTATACAGTGGTTACGAGCTTAGTTTCGCTTGAGAAAAGCAGCACCGAAAGAATTGCAAGGGTTCGCATAGATATGCGTCGCACATAAAACAATGGGGCACATGTAGTAAACTACATGTCATTAAACACATCAATTTCTTTAGAGAAAAGATAGGTGCAAACGTAGACAGGTCAGGCTAAACGGTTACCCACACGTCGAGGCACTAAATGCTGCTGGGTTTCTACGTCGGCAGTGTGCAAACGTGTTCTCAGAGGCTCACACGCACACGAAAACTATTGCGTGCATTTACACAAAGTCTGTGGAAATTTCTGGGCAGCCTACATACAGACTAAATGCCCTTCTTATTTTTCTCTTTCGTTTACCCGAAATGAGTGCGAGTACCGAAACAGATGCTGCTCACCTAAAGTACAACGTGTAGAGGAACTCCTTGAGCATGGTAAAGAGGTCATCCTGACCCCAGTAGTTCCAGATGGGCTGAAGCTATAGTGAGAGTGACAAAAATGAAGCATTCATAAAGATGAGGCTTCTGCGCACGTCAGAGGCCTAGAAATGAGAACTTCGTCATGAACTGGAATGGACGCTTCCAAAACAACTCATAATTCCCACACCAAATGGTGGTGACCCGAAGATGTGGGCTGGATGTTCTTTTATCTCCTGAACAACCTTTCTCATTCATAAAAGCAACTATATTGGGAATCTCGGAAACGCTCGGTCACAATCCCCACTGATTTCAGTGTGGTAACAATGAAATGTAACAATCCCACGGCAACAATCCCTTCAAATTTTGTATGCTCACAGACGCGGCCCGGCTACATCCCCTTTCTGTGACGATCCAGAAGCTACTCACTGCTTTCTTTTAAACTGCCTCAGCTTTTCCTCAGTGCACCACACATACCCAGAAGCTGCTTAATTGGCCCCACCACCTATCCGTTGTTCTTTCCATTGGCAATATATGGCTTGCAATCCCCCCCCACACCCCTCAACCTCTGCTCAATGCCCTTCATTCCTTCGTTGTGGCAACGCCGCCTGTATAAACAGTGCCTAACGCATGAGCGAAAAATGGCCAAACAGCCACTCTCCTGCTGCTCTCTCCTACCCTTCCCCGCTCCGTAGCCTTCCAGCGTGCTTTCGTGTCCGCCAGCCAGCGCCGCTTCTCGGAAACTATGCAAAATAGTGGAAAGTTTGTTTAGCGTTCCCGAGGCGGCGCTCCTACGCCTTCTTGTTTTTCATCATGCCTGTCTGTCTTGGTTAGTCACTGATCAAACTTCCTTTGTCACGAAGCAAAATCCCTTGCGCTGCCGCAGGCTGATGCCGGCTTTGCGCGCTTATCTACTCGAATCACCGGCCCTGAAATTTTCTGAGTGGGGCATCCCACCTCTATCCCCTCCGCATTTAGGTATTGTTTTGACCCCGCTGTTCGCACTCCGCATCGGTACGCACTTCTAAAATTGAGGACTGTACTGTAGAAGCGCCCGGACAGCGTGGCGGGATCCCAGCTGCTTATCCTTTTGTTTCCTATAATTTTCTGAAGTTTACAAGCACGTGATATTATTGGAAAGTAATCGTAGAAGTGAGCGCCTGAACAAAAAACGTGCACGCAATTTTTCTTCTCTAAATACTCTAGAAAGAAAAATATCAGCAAAATAATGGCTGCCCCATCCGAAAATATCGTTTTTCTGTTAGCTGTATGTCTATCCGATAATCAGTATGTTCTTACACTGTTTCAGTCCGCCTCCGTCTTTATCTTTGGAAAAATGCAGCAAGTATGAAGCGAGCGACATGTTGAACGAGATCCCCCAGTGCGCCACAGAACTAGCGCCCCGTCGCGGCTAAGATGTAAGCGAAACGGCCCTTGAAGCCCAACAGGCAAGCTGACAGACACACGTCGTAGACGTGGGTACAGCGTTCGCGACTCGCGAGCAGTGACGTAAGGCGAGATGTCCGCCGGAACGCGCCACATAGCGGATCAGTGCCTGAACTAAGCGTCCCTACCCTTCCCATTGAAAAACGCGCGACGCATCAGGCAATGTTAATACAGGCGGCGTTGGTTGTGGCAACAGGCAAGCTTTCTCATGTCACCCACTTCTTCCCATCCTCCTTAACCCCATTACCCAAGACCGCCAAGTTCCATACCTTCATCAACAAATTCCCTCCTCCTCCTCCTCCCTACCACCATTGTTCTTGCTGACCCTACTTTTTATATTTCAATGTTTTTCCTAACTGTTTTCTTTCCCGTCTCTTACAAAAAATTGACGTGAACCTTAGCCTAACTTCTTTGGACGGGTTTCTGGCCACGTTTGAGGCCAACCGATACAAATTTATGCGCAAGGTTGGCCATCGATACGACACAGATGGCAGCTCTGCAATGCTATGGACATTGCTGTTGCTAGGACACTCCGCCAACTATTCAACGCACCCGCCACCGGCGGTGGTTCAGTGGCTAAGGCGTTGTGCTGCTGAGCACAAGGAGATTACGGGTTCGATCCGGGTGGCTGCTCCTTTTTAGGTGGAAGTGGAAAACAAAGACACCCATGTGTCGAGATTTAGGTTGCAAAAATTAATCCGGTGCCCTCCACTACGGCGCACCTCATGGCCCAGGTGTGGCTTCAGTGCATTTAACCCCACAATCATCAGACTATTCAACGCAGAGGTTTGGGCAAGTTGTTGATAGAACTTCGGCAAGTTAAAAAGGGCTAAAGAATGGGGGCATGAGGAGAAAAAGGAGTGTCTGTCGTGTCTTGGCTTTATTAGATGCGACGCATCTCATTCACTCGCCTTGTCCCTGCATCCATCCGGCGTTGTCGGCGTCCACCCCTCCCCCATTCTCCTCGCCGCACCAGCTGCGCTCTCCGCCGCTCACCCCCTCTCCTCTCCGATAGCGAACACTCTCTCACGAGGGGCATTGGATTGGATTCGATTGGCTTGGCTTGGAACTCTGCGATGCTTCGCATCACCTCAGGGTTCCCCTCGGGAAGATGGTGTAATTTTTTCCTCATGTCCCATTTCTTTAGTGCTTTTTACCACATTGAAGATACATAACATGGTATGAGCACCTTGGATGGGATTGGATTGCACAGAAAAGCGGGAAGCTACTCTGGTTCAAGCGGCATGTAGTATCGTGAAAATGGCTTAGCGGCAATCTGCCCGCAATTTTTGTCTTGTCATAAAAGATGCTTTCACGCTATAAAACAAATGCGTGCAGACAGGCGAGCTTCTATCCGAACGCCTGATGCACTGCATGCATTTGTGAATAAAACTTCACTGGCGGCGTCTCAGGTAAGGAAATTTTACCTCTTTGGTCCGTGGCAGCTGAACGCAGCTGGGAATTATTATCCTCGGGCTTGATTCTCGGGCGAAACCACACCTGATAAAAAAAAAATCGGCTTATTACTCCTCAACGCGTGGACAGGTACTGAGATAAGGTATCCTACATACGAAATACGCGCGATAAGTTGCCATCAACGAACGGGTGTCTCCACCCCCCGTAATCCGTCGTTTAGTTCAGCTGCACACTTTTTAAACGGCAACACAAAGATCGCGACCTTCGTATTGCTTTGCTCTCCAGCTTCCAAATTTCAAAGCAGCTTTTCCCGCCACAACACCGCCTCGAATTTCACAAAAAGGTTGAGAATTGCAAACAATACAAACAAGTACAAAAAAGTTGTGGACGAATACATTCAGAACGCCTTTCCGATCAAGCGCTTGGCAAACCACTTTTCGGAACTTCGAAGCTCCGCTTGAGCAGTAAACAGATCGCATCTTCTTTTTCATTATACATCTTTTTCTTAATTATACAAGGATGAGAATATCGAAATGTCCATCATGGAACGAACACTCACTTCGTGTAGGCGCGTCCAAAATCGAACACGACCGAGTTTTTCTCGGCTGTCACACCTATTCCTTCGTAGAGAGGCATTTTTGCTTCGTATTCTAGTTAAATAAAGCTAAGGGCACAAAGAGCACAAAAATCACATGTCCACGAGAGAAAACGCAGATGTTTCTTGGCGATTCACCCGGTTCACGCCCGAGAACTGCAACATTTCATTGACAAGGCAGCTGACATCATTGAGTAACTCTGGCTGACATCTTGTTGCAATGTAAATACGTAGACGTATGACATCACAGTTTTCGACAGTGCCTGAAGTAAAAGGGGAGTAAAGACTTCTGGGGGTTTCACTAGCGCCAATTTTCCGACCAGCACCAATTTTCAACGTTACTTTGTCGTCTGCTAACAAATATTTCACAATTCTTCGCGTTGCAGTGTTGCAATGATTTTATTTTAGAAATGCAGATTTGGTATTAGGAACAGGTTCAGCCAGCTACGCCTCTTATTAACTACTGTAAAACAGGAAATAAACAGCATGATTACAAACGCAGCTGGAGCGTCTGTCGTGCCGTGCTCGTTCATGATGCGCACAGTAGCAGCGGCTGCGCAAGTGCGCGCGCTCGAGCAAACCAAGACGCCGACGACAAGGAAGCAGACGGAATTGTAGCGCACCGCGCGCGATGGAATGAGAAATGGCATCCGACTCGGATAAGCTCGAACGCCTCAAGTCCCTACTGGCGAAAAGGTCGGCCTCCTCCAACTCGCGTCCCGCTTACACGGCCGGCATCAGCGACATCGCCACTTCCACTTCGCCGATCTCGCCTGCGGGAACGTGTGCGATCGCCAGCGGCGCGCAGGTAAATTGACACCTCTGTCGGCATGACTGCTTTCAATTCGAACAAAAAAAGCCGCTGCAAGATTCTAGCGTGCGCTGTCCTAATCACTTCTTCTCTCTTTTCAGGTTGGCCGGTGAGTTGACTCAATTTTATCTTTGACTCGCTTCGCGCGCCTGGCATGCATGTGTACCGCGTACTCGGTTCATTCCGCTTCTTTCGATCCCTTTTTGTTCGATCTCAAGTGAGCTTTGTTCGTGAATTTGTCTACTAGGGTAGGTGTTCTGACGAAGTGGTTGCCATGCGGAACAGGACATGTAGGAGAAGGAACTCTGCGGTAAGAAGGTCGCTAGAACAAAGCAAATGAACCATTTAATCATAGCCCTAGGGTGTAAAGACCGTGACAAATATAAAGTTGTAGTGTTTGAAGCAGCAACTGCACATACTGCGCTTTTCAAGGAGCTGTCTGATGGTCCTTGATTTACCTGTTAAGTTTATCGTCGATCGTATTGTTCAGCATGTGGTATTCACTTGAAATAAGACCAAGGTAATGTGGAAAGCTTTATCTGCTAAATGAACAGCTTTTTTCTGTTGCTGTTACCTCCTTAATTAAAAATGGGCTGAATGCCTATTGTCAACAAGTTCAGATTACATGTGTCAGCAGATTACATCGGTCACAGCTCAATGTTTGCATCCTTTACCTAGTTCTAGTCCACTTGCAAACGAACCACACAAAACCAATGTGAACTTCCAGTGCTAAACCCCTTTTTACAATGTAGTTCCTGACCCATAAGGTATCACCAGGGGTACGCAGCAGTCATAAACAATTAGCTCATCCTGAAAAGCCGGCGAAAGAAGAACGATAAGTATAACGCGTTTACAGGAAACAAGTATCGCAGATTTGGGCAACAAACTTGTGTGAAATACATACTTGGGCTTAAGTTAAGAGAAAAAAAAGTGAGCTGGCCGTGTGATGCAGGGAACGATTTATGGGGGGAGGGCACCAGAGTAGCAGAACGGCTCCTGTGGAACGGGGTGGGAAGCTGAAGATAGAAAATGTGGTAGAAAGATGTGAAAAATATGGTAGAGAAAAATGTGACGAGGAAGTAGAAGTAAAAGAATGAGACTTTCTGTCCCCGCAGTAGCCATATCAACATGCCATGTCTCATGGTGTGTGCGACTACAGATTATCAAAAGATCTCAGTCCCACGTTCGGTGTGAAGCACAGGTCCATGATCACTTCTTTTGCCGTGTTTTCCACTGCATTGAGCAGCTGATTCGTAGTTTTTTTTTTTTTCTTTTTTTTTCTTCTGTTGCTTCGAAGCCCAGACAGAGTATTGTGACAGTGTGATCATTGAGACGTTAAGTATTGAGGGTTTATGTGACTGCAATTGGAGGCTTGTGGGAGAGGCCTTTACTCCTCAGTAATGATGATGATGATGATGGCAATGTTTCAACTTGCTGTTGGGAGACACCTTGTTGCCGATGCCATGTGTGCGATTCTCTTCTCCATTCAGCAGTGGTGACCCTCGAACTGATTGCCCCCTGCAACGTGCGATGCCATCGACCTTGAGCCCGGCTGGCCGTGGCCAGTTGCTGTCGTGCGGGCAGACAGGGCAGCAGCCCGCCCACACTCCAAACGGTGCCTCGAAACTAGAGCGCCTCAGGTCCGTGCTGAGCGACAGTCAGCGAGGAAAGTCGATCAGCTCGCTGGACACTGTGCCAGGTCTTGGTTCGGTGTCCCCGCTGAAGGCAGCCTGCCAAAACGTGAGTTGTAGCTTCTTTTTGTGCATAAGCACTCTATTCACACTAAAAAACAGCGCAGAGACGAGGACGGAAGAAGTGACAAACTAGAGCTCTGAGTGCTCTAGTTTGTCACTTCTTCTGTTCTTGTCCCTGCGCTGTTTTTTAGTGTGAATAATGTGTACCCAACTAGCCCGTCAAGCCTTAGTAAGCATAAGCACTTTTTGTTGAATACCCCATTGCATAGAATACTAACTAAAGAGGAGTCTGGCGCTAGTGTCAATGCAAACTGAGACGGTGCTTTGTGTTTTGATGGGAATGATGGGTAGAGGTGGAACCAGATTGTGTGGGCTTGTAACAGATTGCCATGGCGGCGCAAATTGCACTTCTGTGCCACTAAAATGTTTAGCGAGAGGTTCGGTGTTTACAAGTTTCAAGAAACAGGTGTTGCATGAAATAAAACAGTGCATTGAGGCAAAAAAAAAAAGGTTGTGCGGAGTAGGTCTGCTATTTGCTGCCAAATACAGTGGTACAGGGACTTCTTTGAAAGCTATTTTGCAAAGGTCGCAAAAGTGCTAGTTTTTATTCACGTAGGTATTGTTGAAATAAAATGTGTGAGTGCCCTCAAACACTACATGGCATCGTTTAAAGGGGCCATGAACAGGAAATACAACATTGTTCAATTTGAAAGGACTAAGCGGCCTCTAATCACAAAAACAAGATTTCGTTGACGTCTTAAAAAAGTTGCCAGAAAGTGGCTGGGAAGTCGCCACTGCTTCACCTGTTTTCCCAAATATCTCGAATATGCATTTGGAGTTTGCGATAGAAGTGGCACTATTGTTACGTAGACAGAGCAGTCCTCTTTATGATCCAAACTTGTATTTGGTCTTCGTGACCCCTTTAAGAAGACAAGGCTGGTATCGTCGGCTGCGTATAGCGCTGACATTTGTGTTTACTCCTCTTTTTCATGTTTCCTCTGCTGACAAGGAATCAATAACAATTCACTTACTTGCAAGTTTAGTTATCGCTCAGCTGCTCTCCATGCGACAACGCCAGCTTGCATGCGACGTAGAGTTCAAATTAAAACGCACCTCGGAATACTTTTTCCCAACACTCTGCATGATACCTCCTCACGCAAAGGCAACCAAGCGAGACGGCAGCAAGAAACAAAACTGGCTGTACAATCCAATCCGTAGTACTTTCCGCAAGTCACCGAGTGCCAATCCGAATCCTCTTCCACGCGTCACATCCATTGTGGCAGACAACTGCAGTGTCAGATCCCTCTCTAGGTATAAATTTCCAATTGAAGCTATGCGGTGCTTTGTTTAAAAATAAGGGTTACTGGGCTGCTTGTTGTGTTTTCATCAATGAAGGCAGTAGTGAATGACATCACCCCACCGAATGTGGCCACTTTGATTGCAAACTAAAGGCATGCACTTAGTCCAGTGGCAGACTAAAGGGCAAGGGTTGAGGACAAGTGGTCACCCCTTCACAAGGTTTGGTTACAACAGGAAAATAAAATGTGTTGGCTCCTTAAAGGGGCACTGACACAAAAATTTTGCATCTTGTTTTTTTTTGTTGCGATAAGTAGCTAGTGACCTACTTATAACCTGTAGAAACCTCATTTGCTTTCAGCGTGTGACGGTTGTTTAATTAGAGGCTTTTCAATGCGGCCAGTCGCAGTTTCGGTTTCAGCGAGTGCCGCGAAACGATGGATTTTGTGGATTTTGTGTGAACAAAGCTGACCACGTGACCGTCGGAGGGATATCACAGAGCAGAGCCCGTAGCACTGTCGAATGGTCGCATCGACGGCAGTTTCTGCGAATGCCCCCACGTTACAGATCTCGTGAGGCGCTTAATTAAAAAAGCGACCGTGGATGTGACGCAGGGCTGCGAGTGCAAATGCTACCCGCGGCTAAAGAATCACGCGTGACGCTCGAGACAGTGGGTGGCAAGTACGCGCGCTGGGAGCAGCTGGCCGGTCTGCCTACAGGTCCGCCGTACAGATGTGTTCGGCGTAGCACTGCGGCGGTATTCCAGTGCCAGCTCTCGTAAGCGTGTGCAGATGACAATTTTTAATGCAACCCGCCATGGCATCATTAACTCCTTTCTCATGTAAGCCACCATGGTCGGGACTTGGGACAATTTCGTTGCAGTCGGTAACAAGCTATCACTCGAGCTACCTACGCCGGCCTGGGCCACTTCGGCGGCCGTGGCCGCCACCTGCACAGCGACCGTGCGGCTAGCTCAGTGGCTTTTCGTGCCTCTCCGGCGCGTTTTCGCATCCAATGGTAATAAACAGTAACAGAAACAGAGTGCCTAGAATCGCTGTAGAACTTTGGTCGCGGCCAGCTGCCCGATGAGCTGACGAAATCACGGCGCCTCCGCCGCCAACGATCGGGTCGTTCGTTCTCGAGAGCAGAAGCTCCGCCTCCGGCCCTCCGATTGGAGCGGCGAGCTGGCAAAAAAACGTCCGGCAGTGCGGAAGCGGCAAACACAAACTAGTGACGTGTTTGGGTGTTGTTTATTTACACAATATCCTCGGGATGTCGATTTGCGCGTGGTCCTCTGCTGGCTGCTCGCTTGCGTTTCGCACACTTTAAATTGATTTTAAATATGTTCTAGGCTGTATTCGCCGCTGATATTTTGCAGATGATGTATATGTGTACCCACCAATCTATCTCCGAAGTTATCTCGCCTTCAAAATTTTGTGTCAGTGCCCCTTTAAGTTATTTTCTTCTGTAGCAGCACCCAAATTTTGTTGGGCTAGGCTTGAAGCCCTTCTTGTCGACGACCAGGTTACCCTATTTTTTCCCACCTTTTTTGTCTACCACGTTTTACTTTGCAGCAAGGGCACCACGCATGCTTACTGAAAAGGCTGTGTGGACTGAGGTTGGTTTACTGCGGTTGCAGACCTACAAATCACAGGCGCTGCTGCTAAGTCACCAAGGACAACAAGTGCATATTTGCATTGCTTCTGTTGTTCATAAAGAACATTTCCATGTCTTAAAATAATGCCAAACTAACTCTAAGTGATACCACAAAGGGAAGGAAGGAAATGTGCGACATCGATTATAACATCTTGCGTAAACTTTAGCCCTAGCAGAGGTTCCACATTAACATTGTGAAATGAGTTTTTTTTTTTTTTTTGCTGCATTTGGTGCCTTAATACACCACTAGAAAGCAAACTTAAGTTGGCTCAGTGGGCCATGGTACGAATAAATATTGGAGTAACTCTTAGGGACAGGAAACGAGTAACCTGGATCAGGGAACAAACTCGGGTAGATGTCATAGTTCAAGTAGCGAAAAAAAGGTGGACTTGGGCTGGTCACGTATTCACGCGAAACGACAATCGGAGGACTGCCAGGGTGACAGAGTGGACACCGAGAGGCAGGTCTCGAAAAAGAGGAAGGCCAATAACATCGTGGAGGGGTGAAATAAGGAAGTTTTGGAGGAACATAATGGACTCGAGTGGCGCGTGACCTTAGCGGTTGGAGGTAATGGGAGAGGCCTTCGAAATCCTGCAGCGGACTTGAGTAGGCTGGTGACGATGATGGATGGCAGACAATATTGGTAACGCTTAACGCAAACCATTTGATGGCACTCTGAGGACAGGAACACAAGAATCACCATCGAGTTACGCTTTTTTTTCTGTCGAGGGAAACAGGCCATCAGACTCGCAAGGCTGTTCCTGCCGCCTTAACGACACGCAGTTTCTCACATTATCCTTTCTATTAAAGACGATAGTCTTTCTTGGGCTACTTAAACCCAGAAATTTTGGTCTGTCTGTCTGTCTGTGACTCGATTCAGCCACCCGGCCAAAGCAAAAGAATCCTGCGCAATAGTTTTTATATAGTCACAGCTAAATATACCCGTCATGGTCCGGTGTAATGTTCATACTTGTCAACATTGTTAAGAACAAAAAGACATTACGGAAATATGAGACAACAAATCAATACAAAGTGATATTTGCAGTGTTCCTTTATAAAAATTCAAACATGCTTGACTTTTGCAAAATTTAAATACTTCATCAACTTCAGAAAAAATTCACTCCCCGCCATCGCCTGCTGTCCCCGCCACTATAGTTTTGGGGCGCCATTTTAAGAAATCAACCGGCAACAGTTCAAAAGGGTTCCACTAGATAGTTTCCACGTTCTGCTTGCAAAGCACGTGGAGTAGGGAAACGCGGTTCTGTAAACGTTGAAGTAGGGCGCCTCGATTAACGCGCGTCTTCGCCGTACGGCAGCGTTCGCATCGAGACACCCGGTTTGGAGCGTGGAACGCGCAAAATTTAAAAAAGATTTAAGCAAACTTTGGGTCTTTACCTTGGGAGGAGCGTGACGCAAGAGGAAAAACATGAGAGGTGAGCGGTAAAAGGGGGCATTACTTCCCCAAAAGCCCCATAAAGACTATCGTCTTTTGACGTCATTTGCAACGAAAGGAGCAGATACGCGGCCAATTTTTTTTATTCCGTGCATTGTCACGTTGTGACGCTGCCTGTTTTCCCGTTTTGGGGCATTTTGTTGCCCTAATATTATCCCCCTGCCTGAAGTTTTTTGTCATCACAACTGGTAAATGTTCCCCTAAAACGGGGCTTCTCCCCCCGTTCCACGCAGGCCCCGTCAGACTGCGGCAGCCCAGCTGCTCCATGTCACAACGGGAGAGACTCTTCTGGCCAGGCTGGGGCAGCTAAGACGGACGCATTGACAGCTGAGCCATCGGAGAGAGCAAAGGTTAGTGGTGATCCTAGGATTGTCTAAAGGTTTGTAACGGCGAAGCTGTTATTGCTGGCCGTAATGTGCGTGGCGTCGTCGAAATGCCCCATGTCATAGTTACTTCTGCCATTTACCATGTACGTGAGCATGCGCTTTACGAGGAGCTCCTGGCGTTGTCCAGGCTTGCTTGTGGCTCTCGCAAAAAAGTACCAAGAAAACAGTTCGTGTGTGTCTGCGTCTCAAGGGGGGAGCACAAGACAGCTCACGCTACAGACACCCACTTCGCCAAGGTTCTAGCACGTGCTGATGCATTCCACCTCGAGAGGTGGATCTGACGATGACTACTATACTCGGTTACAACTCAAGAACGGCACCACCTCATGTAGTGTATCACTCCGCCAACGTGCCGGACCCGTGACGTCAGTGCGCGCACGTTTTGAAAGGGGGTTTGCTATGAATGCGTGATATCGTCTGCCTTGTCTCACGCAGTTTGTTTGTCGTCACTGGAGTCGTTTACAAGCATTTTAAGACCAAGAAATCACGGGAACGGCTCACGCCATGTTCAAAATATTCCCAGTAACGCCCTACTTGTGCCGCGCGGAGAAACACCCGGCTACGGTGATAAGGCACAGCGGCAACTTCCGGTGCCGTTCTTAAAGGAGCCATGAAGAGAAAACACAAGTTTGATTCATTCGAAAGATTGCCTCGTTAGAACCATAACGACACCACTTATAACGCAAACTTTGCTCAAATAAGCTACATAATTAGGAAAAAAGGAAATGACCATGCGACCCACCAGCTCTTTTTCCCGCAACAGAACCTGTGATGTCACTTGGGAATGCTCTGCGATTGGCGGAGGCCGGCAAAAAGCAAACGCATGTTAGGCAGGGCTTACAGTTTGCATAGCGAGCTAAATGCCCGTGAAACATACTGCACATTCTTTTTATGACAAAGAACGGTGGAGTAAACGGTTGAAGGTCCGAACGAACTCGCAAGCGTGTGCGCCAATGCATACGAAACTAGCGCCGGGGCCCAGCTCGACATCTCGCCGTCGCGCAGACGAATTTTCGGGTTCGAGGCTCTTCGGGGGGCCCAAAGAACCGTTCCAGCACGCACAGCGCCGACCTTGCTTCGTATCGTAATCCCTTCACAGGAGGTTGCCGTCATATCGCCAACCAGCAAAGGTAAAAATAGAAACGAGGGGAGTAAGGAACAGCAAGAAGCGACGAGATAGTGCCAGTCGTCGCGTAAGTTTCGAATGGTGTTGGCTTGCTGCTGTCGTTACGAGCTCGTTTCCAGTTTACAACCACTGAAAGCTTCAGTTTGTTCGAGTACTTTCGAACGGCTTTCCATACACGACACCGGCCAACTGGCATAAGTGATACTGCTACTGAAATCAAACTATTATTAACCGTAATCAAAATACGGCACATACGTACCAGTCTATATTCGTCCATCGCGACGGGGCTGACGAGGCAGCCGTGCCGACGGCTGGGCGTTCGTCTGTTGTGGCTATCGCGGAATGGTCGCTTTCCCGTCCACTGCGTATCCCACAACTCTTGCCGCTCGTGCACTTAGAAGCATTGAGCGTTTTTGTGGTGTGAGGTTTTTAAAATTTGCAAGCTCGAGCTCCTCGGCGAGAGTTTTGTTCTCCGGATCAGGCGATTCCATGACTAGGGCTGCGGGTGCACTGGGTTTTTTACTAGTATTTTAAATGGCCGCGTCCGATCGACTCCCGCGTGTGGGTGCTATATGGAGTCGACATACTAAGTATCTGTTTCATGGACCGGCTCTATGACGCCATTGTACACGTCACGGAATGTTCAATTTTAGCGGAGATTTAAAATTTTGGCTTAAATTGCCTTATTTCTCAGTGAATAAAGCATCATTTGCTTCCGGGAAAGCGCTTGGGGTACTATGAAACACCTAATCTTTCGAATAAAACAAACTTTTGTTTTCTCTTCATGGCTCCTGTTGTCACCGAGTATACTACCACAGTGAAAAGCGTAGACGGAACATGTAAACACACAATGTCACACCTAATGCAATGCGTGCTGGTGTGTTGTCCTTCAGTGCTCACCTTTAAATGTTCCAGCTTTGCTGTGGGTTTAAGCCTTGGCACAACGTAGTGCAAGCTTTGCCTTTGTTTTTTTCCAGGCTTGTCGTGCGAGCTTAATGTCGTCTGTCAGTAACGTATCTTGATTTCCTGAAAATTACCTGTCATCTATCAATGCGACAGCTAGCCATTTGCTGGAGGGTGGCACGTGTATTAAAAGCGCAAGTAGCAGCAAAGCTACAAAAGGTTAACTAATTGTAATTACATGTAAATATGTAAACTTGTCTGTAAATAATGTTACATGGGAATAGGTGTTGTATTTCAATATATGCGGGTCATATGTGAAGTTTTATTCCACTGAAGTATCATCACCAGTGGCTGTAATGGTGCAAACCACACCACAGCAAGAGCATTCGGTATGAGATAGCAGTTGCCCTCACAGGGAGGTTAAGGGGGGGGGGGGGGGTCTGTTTTACATAGCAAAACACACAGGCTCGGACAGAAATGAAGACTGGGATGCAGCGCTGACTTTGAACCTGATGTTTGTTCCTGAAGACAACTTATAATATATATATAATATATATATATATATATATATATATATATATATTATATATATATATAATATATATATATATATATATATATATATATATACATACACAAATGCAGAGTGAAACAAAAGAAGCTCAGTGCACATGTAGGATAAACCAAGAGCACTGCAAAACCAAATCCATAAGTCTTAAACTAGCTACGATTGTTTTGCAGCAGTGCATATGTTTTAAGTAAGGCCTCCTTTCTGGGACGAAATAGGTGAATGCTACCCTAGTGCAATGACCGCCAGTTTGTACAATCTCCTCTGCTGTGACAATTTCTGGAAAAAAATAGACAGTGGAAATTGAAGCAGAACTTGATGTTTGGGCATTCCATTATATTGGGCATATCATTCCATTGGTCGTGGTGGTGGTTTGTCAGGGGGATGTTACGTCTACTTGACAAATAGGCGTACGAGATGCCCTCCCCAAAGCTCTTCCACCCCCCCCCCCCCCCCACCCCCCCACCCTTCCCACCACCATTAATTTCTCGTTTAAAACCTTGCTGGAAATGCAAAAAGGTGGCTTTGCTGCATAACTTGTGCGTTTAATTTCCGCTGTGTCTAAAGGTACGTCGGACGTACCCGCAAAATTTCTTAAAAATACGTCAAACGTACCTGCAATATTTCTTAAAGATACGTCGGACGTACCCGCAAGATTTCTTAATTAAAGATACGTCGGACGTACAGGGCCCAGAATGGCTCGAAAGCGGCGTTGCTCGAAACTAGCATGGTTATCTCGAACCATCGACGGCAAAACCATCATGCGTTTGCTGTATATAAGCCAAGAATCTCACAATGCCTAACCTGACGCAGAATGTATTTTTTTTCCTCGTGTTCTCTAGTTGGACCTTATTTGAAGGGGCTGTTAGAGCCTTCGCTGAGGTCAGAGATCGAATGCGGACCACTACTGGTTCTCGCAAGAGGGAAACAAAATCATGTGCGACACGAGTATCTTTCTTTTTTTCCCCTCATATGTTTCTGTTTAAAGCCCTAACCACATGGACGCGAAATCACGCGTCATGCCAGCGTCGGCGTCGTTTGGCGTCAACGTGCGGGCCCGCAGGAGACCGGCGAAGTCGTGCGCCAGTCGCGTCGGCGGGCGTTGCTGGACACGTATGCCATCCTGTTGAAGTCGTTTATGAGTGGTTATTGTCGCTTCTTGAACTGCAATTATCAAGACTTTAGCTTTAGCAAAAAAAAAAAATCACTTGGCGTCTTTATTTATTGCTAAGTTTGTTGGGGGGCAAATATTGAAATGCTGCGAAATGTATTACGAGCCAACACGGTCAAATCAGAACAAAATAAGATAGAATGATAAACGAAGACGCACCTCGCACAACTGCTTTAGTTGCTACTTGATTTAACCTTCATTTTGTGTACCGACTGCACCTTCATGAATTCAAATTGTAAGCAAAACAAATTGCAGCGCTGCCTTGACACTGAGGTTACCGTCGAGCGTCATTTGTAGGTTGAAAGGCAGGGTACTCTGGCACCCTGTCTGTACCCTGAAAAAAAAAAAAACTGATCAAACCCTCGCCGCAAAAAAAGAAAAAAAATACCATCTTTGCTAGGATTCGAACCACGGACTTTCAAAACAGAAGCCCAGCTCTCAACCGCTCGACCACACGAGGAGACGAGGAGGTTTGAAGAACTCGATGTATCAACTGAGGCTGCCCACAAATAGTGTCGGGTGTGCTTTCTTTTGGTCGTATTTGAGAGATTTGAGCAGTGGTAACGCTTGCTTCTCGCGCAACGATCTTGGACCCGAGGACAATAATGCTAGGGCTACAAGCAATGTAACCACAGCTCCCTTATTTGAGTCAAAAAAAGCTATCGCACATCCCCGGTCTCCCCTGCGCAAGCCACGGGAGCTACGAATGGAATGGAATGCGCCAGAATTCTGGCGTTGATAACGCTTGCTCGTCACGCACCGATCTTGTGGACAAGCCACATTATGCTAATACTGGATGCGATGTAACCAGAGCTCCCTCTAACTCACGCAAAGCTATCGCATATCCCCGATCTCCTCGATGAAAGCCGAACAAGCCACAAATGGATGAGTGTTTGTGAACAGAAATAGCTTGCAATTTGTCTCAAGGCAACCGATTATTGTAAGTTAAAAAGGAATTGATTGTTTTCTGCTGAAAGGAACAACCCCAAACCACGCGAAGACGGACGCTGCTGCTCGCTTTCCGATGCTCTCTCGCGCTGCGTCGACGCCGATATCTGGCGAGCGTAGACATCGGCGTCGCTCGAGTTTCAGCTCGCGTCACCATGCATTTCTGGCGACACGACGTCGACGCGAGAAAACGCTGAACGTACGCTGCATGTTTAGGCCAAGTGAAACCGAATACACTGACTTACTTAAAAAAGTTTCGCGGATACGTCTGAAGTATCTTTAAAAATCTTGCGGGTACATCCGACGTACCTTTAGACACAGCGTTTAATTTCTCTGCATAGCCTGTGTTTTGGGTGTTGGCTTTTTGCACAACATGCCAGCTGTGCAGGAAAGCCATGCACACGAAAGGCTGGGTGACATTTAGCCGCAAGGGGAAATTGTTTGGCAGTATGGCACGCAAGGCATAAAAGTCCGAAACAAAAGGCAGGCATTGAATGGCTATGTGGGGGACTTTAACTGCATGTGCAAATTTTGACATTGTGCCACGATCAACATTGTTCATGGGGTCCCCCATCACTTTCGCATGACCAAAACACTTATGGTTGAGAACCGTAGGCTTATAACATCCACTTAACAAACAAATTAATTTTTTCTTGTCTTCTAGGTGTTGAGAACCGTAAGCTTATAACATCCACTTAACAAATTAATTTTTTTTTGTCTTCTAGTCATCGAATATGATGATGAATGATTTGTTTCAATTTAGATAGTATTCAATTGCATTCAAATAGTACATATGTGTGTATGTATGTGACTGAGGGTGCAATACAATTCACCCTTTAGACGACTTCATTAATTTCTTTATAGACAGTCCACCATGTTAAGCTCCATTAAAATTCAAACGACGCGGGCAGCGAAGACTGCTGTGCGGAAACAGCATCGGAGTCAACAACAATGCCGGCTGCCTTTGTGTCTAAACTGAAAAACGAAGCCAGCGCCACCTTTTCACTCATCAGTGTTGTAGCAAGCTTACTCGTTCTTTCAGTTAAATATTCCGTGTAATTTACTACTGGTGAAGATGCTATTGTTTACTTTTTCAATCGCGTAGCGTGTGTTAATAAAAATGCCATGATTTTTCGCGAAACTGCGGCTTGCATTTGTTGACGTGTCTGCCAAGTGGTTTTCATCTGCATTGGTAATCGCTGGCACCGTTCCGATTCGTCTTCCTTTATACGTCTAACTAGGCAGCTTTGTAAGCCGTCTACCAAGTTGTCCACAAATTGCAATACAGCCGGACATCATCATCATCATCATCCTTAACCCCCTTCTCCAAAGGCAGAATAAGGATGTGTACTTGTGCACATTTGCTGGGCATGAATGTGGTCATCAACTGTTATCGCGCTCTTTTGTTCTCACCAACTTTGTAGAAAGAGAAATTAACCCTAATCCTTCCCTTCCCCCTCTCTCTCTGACACAAAAAAGCGGCTGAAAGAGCTGCTGGCAAGGCAGGCCCAAAAGAAATCGGCGCAGCTGTCTGACACGCCTCCTCCTCTGGAGCGAACTGCTGAACGTCGCAAGGTGAGAGTGCTTACTGTATTTTCTTCTGCATGACCCGCACCAGCAGTTTACAAATCTTGGTGGAGTGCATATAAGGCAGCAATTTTGCCCTGAAATGCAGCTCCACAGCAGTATGCACTGCGCTGTGGTGCATGCACTGTCACACCTGCAATTATTGCACTCATTCTCTTGCTCTGTTCTTGCCGGCTTATTGGCAAAAAGTGAAAAATCCTCACGACCATCTTTGGAAGTCATCTTCTGAATAGCGCATAACCATTTTCTGCTAGTCATCATATGTGTGGATAAACGTGGGTACAGTGGGGGAAATGTTAGACTGGTTTCAGACAAGGAAACATTGATTGGTGCCAGTGTTATGTATTTTTTCAAACTTTCACAGAAGTGAGGTGCGATTGAAATGGAGAGGGAGATGTGTAAATGAGGAGGCGTGTAAATGACATTTATTATATTTTAAATACTCTGTGTCTCGTTCTGATGTTTCTTAATTTATTTCTGCTTGTCTTCATTTGCTTTGCATTTGAAAACTGTTGGCCCAAAATATGAGCATCAGGCAACCATACCAAACCATAGTACGAGATGTAGTTAACGGTGTTGTCATGCTTGAAACACCTCAAACATCAGCGTGGTTTGTGAGGCTGCTACCTCCTCTCAATGTAGGGGGTTGATGTCAGTTGCAAATACATAGTAGCAGTCCAAAGGCTTCTTTGAGTGATTTGTTGTTGGAATTTTTGCAAATGTCCACATTAACATCTCTCGTCACAATCAACACTGTCTTTTTGTTGTGTTGTCACAGAAACGTTGCGAGACAAAAAAAGCTTTGTTTAATTTGAGATACGTGCAGGAAATGCTTAATCTTGCCTTGCAGAGATCTTGGAGTGATGCACATAGTCACCATAGAAGACCCATAATATTCCTCAGGACCCCACATTTCCCTATGGAATGCTATATAGCAAGCGCCTTTAAAGTTGGCTGCACTACTACAGGGCTCTTTAATAAGGGATCAATGATATTTCGTTTTAAAAACATGTTGGGGAGCTCACTTTTCGTACGACAGTGTCTGGCAAATTTTTTTTTTGTTCCGCTGCTTTGACAGTTCTGAATTTTTTAAATTTTGCGCACCATTATTTTTTCATCTGAGCACTAGTCCTTGAACACAAAAGTGTGCAAAGGCCTGACTTCCCAGGTCACTTCTTTCTTTTTTCATGAGTAAATTTAAATTTTCGAAGCACATAGGAGCGTGATATCCGTGCACAAAATTATTCAACTCAATTTAGACCGGAAGCTTCGGTATTTGCACGCACTTAGTGCAAGAGCTCGTTCAGAACAATCTTGAAACAAATGGTGCGACCACCTATGGTCAAGTGCTTTGAACCACACTCAGTGTTCCTACGAAATGGTTTACGTATCGAAAGTTTAGCTGCAACGCTTCATTGACAGTAACCTGACACTGCCACGAAACCAAGTAGTTTTCATTTGAAAAGTGGAAGTGGTGAACAATTTTTCATAGTGTTTGACTAAAATTGGGGAGCTATTATTTGCTGTTCTGGCATCCCAACCCTGTTCAAGTTCATTCAAAAGCCTTAAAACCTTGAAAATTTGCTTCCTAGACAGAAACGGTAAAGAAAAATAATTTGAAGCAACACGTGCTCTAGTTTTGATATAACAAAAGGTGGTTGAAAACGTTTGTGAACTCTCCAGCCATCGTGTTTTTTGGGGCACCCCAAACTAGCAAGTGCCAATCTCATTTTTACGTTCGCCTCAGCAATAAAGGAAAAACTGAGCCTAAACACCTGATGCCTCTGCAGTCTGCACCATACAGTCTTTGTAAAAATTGTGTAGGTCGCAAGAAATTCAATGTACAAGCTTAATTAAGTACCGGACAAGGCTGAAGAGCTTTATGCGGAAAAGCTAGAGGAAATGCCTTTCTTGTGTGCTGTCATAAAATATTTTTCCCACTTTTAAAGGCCTATTCTTTGAATTCTTTGTGGTTTAGAAGGCTGAGAATTAGCCCAGAAAATTTTGACCAAGTGTGTAGATGTTCACATCACCAAAAAAGAGAACCCCAGAATAACGCAAGACGACAGTGACGATGTGAAAGAAAGGCTTGCAGAGCTGTTCCATTCTTTGCGTGCTTCTGTTATCTCGTTGCCTGGCATAATTTCAAAGCGTGGAAGTTCCCTCAGGGCAATGAATGGTTCATTCAGGGATGCCTTGCTGTGTTGAATTTCCTTTCAAGGGCCCCGGGAGTGCCTCAGTTTCGGATTCCTCCGAGAGCCTCAGCCCTGAGGATCCAAGGACAGTGGAGCGGATTCCGTGGGGAAGGCTTCCTGTCGGCGTGCGAGTCCCGGTCGTCTTTCTTGGCATAGGGGACCAGGGAAAGGTGAGGCTGCTTTGTCTGCGGCTCTCGATGGCCATGGCTACGTCTATGGCTGCGTCTATGGCTGCAGCTCTACTCGTCCAGTATTCCTGCTTCCACGTTGCCGCTGTTGTGGCAGGCTGTGCAGTGTCGCTTTTCTGCCCGATTGTTTAACAGGGCAAAGTGTCGAAATCTTTTCTGTCTAAGGCTTTTACTCTCTATGGCTATGACTGCGTCTACGGCTACAACTCTATGTGCCCAGTTTTTCCTGCTTCTGCATGATTGCGGTTGTTTTTCTTGTTGGTCAGGCTATGCAGTGGCGATTTTCCTGCCAGATTGTTTTGCGGGGTAAAGTGCAGAAATGTAGTTTTTCCAGCCCATTATAGCGATTGTGTTGCTAGTGTGTGTGGGAGCCATCCCTTTAATGCTAAGCAGCATTGGAAGACCAGTTGTCAAACAACTTAAGGTCTTTCCTCCGTGTGGACTTAGTGGCTGAGGCATAGCGCTGCTGAACACGGGGTCACGATATCAATTACCAGCTGCCATTTTGGCTTTTCTAATGGCGGTGAAAAAACTTAACGATTTGGAAAAAAAGTAAGAGATCGACTTATGTAATGACAAATGCGGTAGCTTCTTTTAAGCCGAAAGCTTAAAGTGCCGCGCTGTCCTGCAAAAAAGCAATGTCGTTGTCGTTCTAGTCGTCAAGAAAATGGCGGACGCTGTGAAGAGTAAATAAAGAACACGTGTCATCCAATGAAATTTGAACCCAGGCCTAGTTAGTGCTCTACCAACTGTGCTGTCCCTGCAAGTCGTGAGCGCAGTGCAAGAAGTTGCTGTTATTGTTGTTCCTTTCGTTGTGCCACATGCCCACTTGGGGGATTGGCCAGGAGGCGCTAATGTGCCCGCCTCACACAGTTCTCACAAAATTCACAAAACTGTGAATTGGAGTTGTAAAATTTTTAGAACAGCGTGTGCTGTGAGACATCTGAACGTGAGAGCACGCGAGTAGATTAGGTGCATACCAGACGCGTAGAACCCTGATTCTGGGGAGGCCGTGGCGTTTGCCAGCCTGTTTGCTGACGTAATTTGTGCTGGAATGTGAAAAAATGGAAGCGAAGGTGGCGACACAAAACATGGGGCAGCAAAAGAGAAGCCCGTCAAAGTGAATTCTACCAAAAGTAAAAAAAAACAAAAAAAAATGATAGCAACGACATGCAAATACTTAATACTATACCAGTGAACAATAAGTAATAACTATCGCCAGGCTTTCACCGTCAAAGGACACAAGCTCACTTAAAGGAGCACTGACACCAATTTTCGGCGTTAATATTATTGCACAGTTCGCTTCCTTCACTTAACAGAATACCCTGGCTGAAATATGAGCGGCCTGCGACGCGAAGAGCATAGTTCAATTGGATCTCATTTACCGGGCCGACGGAGCAGCGCGCGGAGCGGCACTCAGCAAATGGACATCAGCGTGACATCACTCCAGGAGAGGAAAAAGAAGTGACTCGACAGCGCTCGTCAAAAACTCGCGACGTCACTTCACGCGCGCGGCCCTGCGAGCGGCGAGCGGGCGCAACACCCTCTCAAGCAGGCACCTTGGACGTCCGCACAAAGCGGTGAGGTCAGGCCGGGATTCTGTCATATGCGCCGTTCGGGATGAAAGCGCGGGAATTTGAAACAAACGGTTTTCAGGCCGTTCAATGTAATTAACTGTCGCGCACCGAAGTATTTGAAGTGCTGTTTCAGCTTCGCCGGGCCATTAAGCATCGATAAAAGCAATTATAGTGGAACAAGAAATTTTCGTGTCAGTTCTCCTTTAATAAATGCCCCGACTATTTATAATAAGCATGGGAAATAAATATTGAGCTGCTACTTCGGCGATTCATTCTGCGCTTTTCCTCTTTCTCAGCATCTCTTTCTCCCTGTGCTCCCGTCAGGTGGTGTACCTGCAAGAGCTGTCGGCCCAGTGCGACCTCGTCGAGATGATCCGGGCCCTGAACCTGGAGGTCCCCAAAGACAGCCGGCCTGTCGGGGAATGCGTGCCGGGCAACCACGTCGCCATTCTCCGTACCGAGGACATGACCCTGTACCGCGGCCGAATCTGCGCTGCCGACTCTTCTCCGGGGCCCGTAGGAGACGCGGGTGGTGACCGGTAATTAATGCCTTCACCGGTCGTTGGCTAGCAGGGGTGTACGAGAGGGGTGAGCATTGTGTAGTTCGTGTATTGGTTTAAAGTGAGTATGTAGTCCACGTGGGCTACACACTAAGGGTAGCAATCATTAAGGGTAAGGGTAAGCGAAGGGTCATTAAGGGTAACAGAGTGTATCCCTTGAGAACGTAAGCGTGGCAGGGGTTGGCAAAAGGTTAGATGGGCAGGTGAGGGCAAGAAGTTTGCGGGAATAAATTGGTCGCAGTTAGCACAGGACCGGGGTAGTTGGAGGTTAATGGGAGAGGCCTTTGCCCTGCAGTGGGCATAGACAGGCTGCTGATGATGATGGTAGCTCATGTTCCACGTGTTCTCCAACGCCTTCCTCCCTTTCCCCAAACGATTAACACATGAGCAAAGTGCACATTAAAGGGACCCTGCAACACTCTTTGAGCAGTGCAAGTAAACCTGCGCGACGTTTCAATATCGCCAATTTTTGCTGACCACTTGCGCTGTCTACGCGCGTATTTCAGCTGTTGTATTTTGCATCTTGCTTTCTCTTTCAGCAGAGTATACTGAAATAGCGTTTTCAAGAGGTCGAAATTTTGAGTGCAGTTGGCCTTTAAAAGTCTGCAACCTAAGGGGGGAAGCTGGCACTCTTCATGGACTTCAGCGCCCAACCCTGGCTGGCTCTGAATTGTGATCTGAAGATGCCGGAGTTTGCTGGCAAACTCCCGTGCCTTTATCTTGCGACCACGTCCATTGCCACAGCTAATCGCCACAAATCAAACGGGATTGTGTTTTGTTGTCACGGCCTGATGACACAAGTGGTGGCTGGAAATCTTTTGGAAACCGTCGTAAGTATGGTGGTGATGTCGACGTGCAGGCGGGTGGTGCCAGACAAGGTGCGGGTGCTGTTTGTGGACTATGGGCGTCAGGAGGACGTCTCCCCCAGCCATCTGCTGCGCCTCCCGGTGGCCTTCGAGCTGCTGCCGGCCTTTGCGGTTCCCGTGCGGCTGGCCGGGGTGCCTGTGGTCGACCTGCCCGAGGGGACCTCCCTCGATGGGAGCCTCTTCGACGCACAGGTCGTGGCCGTGGACAGTGCCACCGGTCTGCAGGCGGTGCGGCTGTACCTGCGCTACGGCGACCTCTGCCTCAACGACTCGCTGGCACTCAGTGCCAAGTCTTGATGCTCGGCCGCCATAGGCAAGGCCATTTGGGTGGGGTGAGTGTTCTAGACACTAACTCTAACTAGCTGCCTGCACCAGTGAAAAAAAAAAAAAAAGCTCTACTGACCTTGGGTGTAGAGGAACAACTAGGCACAGCCACTGGGTGGGAGTGTCCGGCTGCGTTGGTTTGAGGAGCGGATATACAGCTATGTATACAGTTGAACCCCGCTACAACGAACTCCGCTTCAACGAAATTTCCGCTTTAACGAAATATTTCCAATTCCCCGTCAGCTAGCCATTGAAGTCAATGCAACAAAGTCCTCGCCACAATGAACCATTTGTCAGGCTTGCTTTCGCTTCAACGAAATTTTTGATGATTTGGGCTGGGTTTGAACAATTATTTTACAATAAAATAAGCATAGCGCTAGCTATCTGTAACTTTTTATACATTCAGGACGCTTAGTTTCACCGAAAACATGCGTGGTGCGCCCACACCGCCACCCAAAACAAAAAAAAGTCATAGGCGGACACCATTGTTTGATGGTGATACCGATGTGGCTGGCCGTCTTTACATTAGGCAGCAGGCCGGTTCGCCAAGCCGGAGATACAGCCAATCCGTATCCAGTTGAAATCGCACGAATGTGCTCCGCTGCTGGCGCGACGCTGTCATGCTTGCGTTGTGAGCAGCTGTCCTTGCCGTTTTCCTTCTACCATTCTTCATAGCCAAGAGCAAAAATCATGTTTGCGTGTTCGGTCTTGAAGCCAAGTCATCCTGAATCTTTAGTCGCGAGCGCGCCGTCATGTTAAATGCAAGCGCACGCGTCTTGCCTGCCAAGGTCAGTAGCTGCCGTGCCCTGTCAGAGGTAAAGATAACGGCACTGCTCCTGCCACAAGCGAGAGGGGGGCTTCCGACGGCCTAGCAGCTATCTGCAAGTAATCAGCTCGGTGGACACGCCTTGTTGTACAGCAATACGCTTTGCACCTGCATTTCTACACCCCCCTCCGTAACGCGTTCTTTGCGTGCAGTGAAAAAACATAACTGTTGGTATGTTTGTTATCCGAATAAACACGACGTTATTGCGCGTCACTCCTTTTTCTAAACATTGTATTATGCTGCCAATGATGCGGAAACATACGGGGCTATTTTTCTGGCTTTTTCCGTGGTCTGTTGGGGCAGATTTCGCCTCAACAAATTTTCGCTTCAACGAAATTTTTGCACGTCCCGTTAATTTCGTTGTAGTGGGATTCGACTGTAGTAGCTACACGGCAGCCATAGTTAGCCAGTACCATATAGGTGTGTCATGGCTGTATATATCTATTATTTAGCCATTGGGTAGCTTATACCGGTGCTACGCGAGCGTTTCAAAGGACTTTTCACTCGAATGACCTTCGAAATTTCTAATGCCATTCAAACTGGAAGAGGTTCCGCCAATCTACACGACAATTCTCAAGGGCAGTTGAAAGTTTCCACACTCACCTGCCATGTTTTGGTGTTGCCACGGTGTCCCTGTTTCATTATTGACAAAAATTTAATTGTAGGGCTAAAATAAGGGGAAAAAAATACTCATTAGCGATCAAATTGATAACAATCTACATGCACGCAGAAAACATGCACTGACAGCCGTTTTTTTTTTTTTTTTTGCAGCGTTGGTGTTTAGAGTACCAAGTGATCGTAGAACGAAGGATAGAAAAAAAAAGTGAAATATGCAAAAGATCGTGCACTTTAATAAACCCCAATTTTTACTCATAAATAATTGTTTTCGTAATTACGGCATGCAGAAACTGCTCTCGAGGGTACGACCATTCACGTTTCAAAGGCTTTTGAGAACCTCAAAGGTCAATGGTGGTGCTCCTTTGACTCAAATGGCATTTCAACCAAAGGCCTTTGTAAAGCGTCGTGTAGCAGCTCAAAGGTGTCAAATTTGAGTCAAATGACATTCGACTCAAAGGCCTTCGAAACGCTCGTGTAGCCACGGGTATTACATAGCCACGTGAATGGCATGGCTGCGTTTAGTTTAGATATAACTGGTACAGCTTATATGGCAGGCATACAAGCCACTGCTATGCAGATATATTTCAGCTGTACATTATCCGCAATGTAGCCATTAGGTCGCTTACATAGCCAGACTGTGGAGTAAGTAATGCAGTGCTTTGACAGAAAACACTCGCTGTATGCTTGTTTCAGAGATACTTGGTTGCTACCGCTTGATTGGAAGCGTTTTTCTGGCGGGATGCAAGCGCAAATGAAGGCTTGGGTTCACCCATATGTAGTGGCCTGTGCTTTGCAGCGAGCATTGGGTGTTACCAGTCTTCCGAGTGTCCTCCGCGTTGGTGTCCAGTCAAAAAAAGATTTGGATGATCACAAGAAAAGGCACACATTGTCTCGCAAAAAAGGAAAAGAAAAAAAAAAAGAAATTGCGCGCTCTGCTTGTGCAGAGTGAGCGGCTTTGTGCTGTCAATGTACTGTGCCAGTTTTCCCGTTTTTAATGCTCTCCTACCATTCTAAATATTGTACATTAAATGAAGTGGCATGCCTAATTAAATTAAACATTAATCAAGTATTTTGGACTATGGAGACACTTCCCTACCCATGTTCCAGAGGATGACCTAAGTAGGGTGGACTATAATCTTTCTGGGGCAGTTACGTACTCTTGCAAATAGTGGGACACATGCTCCTTCATAGAAGCAAAAAGAAAAGAAATAAATAACTGCTGGGGTAGTACTGTGCAATAGCCAACATCATTTTGCATAAAAATGCATGGTTCCAGTTCCCTGACACATATTTTTAAGTGGTTTTTCTGGTCACCGAAATGGCATCTGCGTTTCAGTCGTGTATGCATCAGAACGGATAAAATATAGCACTTGGGGATAGACAAAATTGACTTGTTGATTTGACTTTGGTTGATTGATCTCTATATTACACTGTTAGATCAAATTTAGATGCTTCCAAAGAGTACGTAGCTATGGATTTTGACCTTGGTCAATTCCATTTTTTGCCCTTATTTGAACCAAATCTCAGCTGTACTGGCAGTGTTCAGCAGTGACGGTCGAATTTGCTTTCACCTCAACTCAAATGAAGTGGCATTACTGAAGTGCTTTTCATTTCAATGACATTGAATCATGCGAGGTTCACTCCAACGAAATGTAGATAACACTAGTGTTATACTTCAAATGTAGCACGACTGCGTTAATCCTAAATGTTCAGCCGACGCTTTGCAAAGTTTAACCAGACGAAATCTCACCACAATTTTTTCTCCCTTCTTCTTTGCAGTTGTGACGTGCTCTCCAAAGCAAGAGCAAGTCAGCATCACAGCCGTGCTCCTCAGCGCCCATGTCTAGCATCTACTTTGCCACGGCCCACACCGTATGCAAGGGGCGACATTTGCTCCCATCGACGCCATCTAGGGCGACGTTTACGGGACGTGTGGTCCCCTCCTCCTACGAGGACAATGCTGCCCGGCCTTGCACAAGGATGCTGGGAGGTTGTGTAAAGGACAGCGCTGACAGAAAGGCAAATTTTGGCGGACGGGCGCCGGACAAAGAAAGCATCTCGGGATGGGAGTTGCAGTGGAGACAGCGGTAGCACGGACTGTGACTGCGTCATCACTGTTGTGGTCTTTTAGCAGGACTTTGTAAGACAAAATGTTACTTTTTGTATTTAAGCCATTGTGCGAATGTGGGTGCGCGTGCGTGTTGGACGTTGTGCGGATGAGTTTTGGAGCTTTTGAATTTTAAACCGTGTACATGATGCCAATAATCATTTGTAAATGTGCGATGGGCTCTTTTTGCTACCCATGAGGGCTTGTCACAAGTGTGCCCGTCTTTAGTTTTTGAGTCACTGTTAAACTTGAGGGCATCATAACATCATGTCAAGAAGCTTTAAGGTTGACTTCATTGCTTTAGTTCTAGGAACACGCATTTCGTATCATTTAGGTTGTTTAGCTTCATGTAGTAATTGTCGCTTTGGTTTCTTCACCATCTTCGGTTCTCATGTTTAATACCTGGAGGATACTGTGCCAAAGTAATGTAAATGTCTGCTTTCATCCAAGTCAACATTCGTACTCATTGGCTATGGCCAGCGTAGTCTTGCGCGTTTTCAGCGTGTTGTATGTGACATTCCACATTCGTATATGCACCTAATACCCTTGACACCTCTTTCAAGGAGGTTGCTGTTGCCAAATATGGCAAAAATGTCTCTCCCTCAATAACTGTCATTTTACCGGGCATGAGGCATTCCTTTGTACTCATTGTGGTTACTGCCATGGGTGACATGTCACTTTTCCCTCCTTGGACGAAGTACTTGTGGTCATCTGACATGTGGATGTCACTACCGTTGAGCTGATGAAAGTGCATCTTGGAATGGTGTTGGTACCTCATTTTACTCAAAACGGTCGTTTGCAGAGCCCTTCTTTGTTGGTTGTTGCGAGGACTGTTTTGCTCTATTTGTGGTGCTCTGGATATGATCTAGAAGGTGCCACCTCCACTGTGGAACATCTTGCAAACCACGATTGGAGGCCGATTAGCTCAATTAGTGTTCAATCCGTTTTCATCCTGAATCGATGGATGAGCCCACTGTCTTGTGTGGCCTGGTGAATTTTTGCTTTTCTTTACTTCGCTTGCCATCGGTAGTTTCAGCAGGTCATGCGGATGGGAAAGTTCATGGCTGTTAACGCAGCGTCTGCAAGGGTTGTTCGAGTCCCGCCATAGTGTGTTGCCGAAACTGGAAGTGAAAAAAAAATTTGGTGTTGTGTGCTGCCCGGGTTGTCTTGGAGAAGTGCTCTCTTCAACAACTAGGCGACATCACTTCTGCTGTTATGGCTTGCATTTCATTTGCGGTGCAGAATTTTTGGATCTCACCCAAAGCAGAGTTTTTCAGTCTTTTTCTGGTCACTCAACTCCAGCCGAAGTTTTGTTCAGGGGCAGAAGCTGCCGGTAGGATCGCCTATCAATGAGGCTGTGTCAGCCTTCTGTGACGCTTTCTGGTAGTCTGTTTCTCCATTGGCAACATTGTTTGCTGTTCATTTCCACCAGTAAAAACGCGAGCAAACTATGCATGTTTTTGTGCCAGTTATTGTCGCGTGGCCTAGCTGCAAGATAGAGGCAAGACCACGCGTGTTGGAGGCATGTTGCGGTGTTCGTTAGCTGCGACAAGCACGGTTAAGTTTTCACTTTGGGAGGGCCGACATTTGGCGTTTTTTGTTTTTGACTAGCCTTTGATTTGCCGCCTAGACGGTACCCAGTCAGCTGTTTCAAGTTATGAAAAAGCAGGGCGGGGCTATCTCTGCTGCATATTTGGTGCTCTATGTGTGAGCTTTTATCTGTTAGACACCCTACTTATGTGCTTAGCTTAGCAGTCACCCAAGGCTGTAATATCTACGCCCCCCCCCCAACTACCTTTGCACACCCATTATGCTACTTCCATTTCTTAGCGTCTTCACCTCCTGCCCATGCTTATTTTCAACTGTAGATTTCTAATATTATGTTATTGCCTCGCTATAAAATTGTGCAGATGCAGTGCTAAACCAACGTGCTAAGAGGCCGGGTTTGCATACCTATTTGTTCAGCGCACCAGGCCACCCAGCGCTGTATACCACTCTTATTCCAGCAGGTAGCAGCAAGCTTTGACCGCTGGCTGACTGTAGCATCGGGTACCAAGCATGTGCAGAAGAGATTGCACAGGCTCACAACGGCTGTGGTATACAAGGGGTTATTTACACAAGTCTGGAAATAGCGGATGGATGTAGGGAAATGAGATATCATAGAAGACATCGTGCATACAGTAGCTTCCGTTTCATTATTGTTAGGCGATGACAACAAACACCATCGTGCAGATGGGCTTACTCTTTGCGACTGCGACCGTGTCTTCGGTGTCATCAGGTACACCAGCAGGCTTTCGAATATCTGGAGGATGGCGCCGTCACAGTGCTTCTCGCGCTGGAGAGACACAGATTGGCCGCTTATTATGAGCCCGTGAGCTCGAGTAACATCGGTGGAGTCGAAACATGTCTCGCACATGCGCACACGCTTCGTCTTGTCGTCTCCTGTTGTAGAATGGCTTACTTCCACCTGTCGCGCTGTTCACGGTCGCTAGGGAAGCAGAACAGCGAAGCTTTCTCCTATGTACTTTGATAGGCAGAGGGGCAACCGGGCACACAGCACATCTCGGGCATCGTAGCTTACATGGATTGCCTTTTGAAATGAGTGGAAAAAGGTACATCGCGCAACGAACACCACAGCAATATTGTGACCCAATGCACTGCCAATGCGGCCGCAGCCATCCAAGCCTGGTCAACATATGAAGCTGTCCCATAGCGTTATGCAGAAGTTTCGTGAGCAGAAAAGCATTAAAGGACTCTGCCCAAGGCAAAAGCAGTTTCACTGTTTGCATGGCTGTGTTTAGTACGTGGTGTGTAGCAAGCAAGCTTTGTCACACATTTGCAATGCACGTCCTGATTGTATTGTTTGCATGTCGTGACAAACTTCAACCCGCTTTGTATAGGCGTCCACCACAGCGAGGTAGCCATGTCCAGCTATGTAGCGTGCAATCTCTGCCGTGGTGTCTGCAGGCATTCCTACAATGGGCATTGGAGCCTTTGGTGCTTAGCATTTGAGTGGAGTTGTACTTTCCCTTGTACCTGACCATGTGCAATTTTCTTCGTCAAAACAATGCCTCTGTGGCACTGCATGTTGTACAGTTGAACCTTGATTTAACAAAGTCACCGGGACCCACGAATTATTTTGTTAAATCGGGAGCACGACAAATTTATTGCCTAGTGAAAAGCTCGTGATTTTCGCCTGCGCGCACTTCGTGAGCAGCAGAAGCTTACACTTCTCGTAGCTGGCTAGGGACGTCAAGCATCCTGCACCCTCGTGTGCCCCAGCAAATTGCCTCAGAACGTCGATGGCGTCCATCACCTGGCTTGGTGTGGGCACGGGAGCTTCAACAGTATCTGGATCGTTCGCATCCTCAGGCTCTTATTGCGCGCAGGAAACAAGCTGCACTATCTCCTCGTTGTCGAGAACTTCTGGTGTATCTGTGTCCGCGTCTGTGTGGCACTCGCGAAGTTGTCGAAGTTCTGATCTGCAGCCACCTCATCATGCCGACGACGCTCTTCCCAATAACTGGGCGATGCCTCTTCCTGCTCGTGTTAAGTGTGGAAGCCAGCATGCCCAAAAAACAGTTCACAATGATCGAGGGCTGGGTTGCTCTCCACGATGCTGCAACCATCTCGACTGCTGTGTATGCATCGCTCTTAGTTTGACGTTTGGTTTTCAAGTCAGCAGGAGCTTCTCGATGACCCTATATATGCGCATTTCGCTTATATGCGCATTTCGCACTGTTGATGATTCCCTGATCTAGGGGCGGATGACAGAAGTCCCATTGGGGGAAAGAACCGCAACTCCACATTCTTCAGGGGAAGCTCCGGGATGTGGTGCGCCGTGCCATTGTCCAACAGCAGACACACTTGGCAGCCAGCCCATGTTGCCGTCGAAGCTTTTTAGCCACTCCGAGAAGATCGCACGGCTCATCCAGGCTTTGGTGCTCGACACGTACTGAGCCGATAGTTTTTTAACTCCTTTGAAGCACCGAGGATTCTCGGTCTTTCCAATCGTGAGCGGATCGCACTTATCACTGCCATCCATGTTGACACATAGTAACAGCGTAAGTCGCTGTTTTCTCTGCTTGCTGCCGTGGCAAGGCTCCCCTTTCCGAGCAAGCGTCTTCCTGGCAGCATCTGATAAAAATTGCATCCACCTCCCGCGAGGGGAACCCTGTGTTAGATGCGACGCATCGTGGGTTCACTTGGTGTTTCCGTTGGATTGATTCTGAAATCGCGTGAAACGTGTCAGGAACGCGTATGAATATTATGTTTATGATTATTATTGTTTTATTGGCCAATCTTGGTCAATCTCTTTAAGTGGTATGCTTGGGGCTTCGCTGTCGCAACGCTTCACTGTCGCAAACTACTTAACGTCGTGCGTCCCCGGAAATGCTCTGCATTTGATCGTGCCCCTCGCGAGGGATGTTTCTTCCATCAGAAAAGGCTACCGCTGGCGGGAATCGAATCCGCGTCCTCGGGCACAGCAGCGCAATTTTCTTTTTTGTTACTTTTATTGCTTTTATCGATGCTTAATGGTCTGGCGAACCTGAAACAGCACTTCAAATACTTCAGCGCGTGATAGTTAATTACATTGAACGACCTGAAAATCGTTTGTTTCAAATTCCCGCGCTTTCATCCTGAACGGCGCATATGACAGAATCCCGGCCTGTTCTCACCACTTTGTGCGGACGTCACCGGTGCCCGCTTGAGAGGGTGTTGCGCCCGCTCGCCGCTCGTAGGGCGCGCGCTGTGAAGTGGCATCACGAGTTTTTGACGAGCGCTGTCGCGTCACTTCTTTTGGCTTCACGGGCGATGTCATGCTGATGTCCATTTGCTGAGTGCCACTCGCGCGCTGCTCCGTCGGCGCGATAAATGAGATCCAATTGAACTATGTTCTTCGCGTCGCAGGCCACTCATATTTCAGCCAGAGTATTCTGTTGAGTGAAGGAAGCGAACTGCAATAATATTAACGTCGAAAATTGGTGTCAGTGCTCCTTTAAACGCATTTCCAGAGGAAGTTGCAAAGGTGATGGCGTCCTTCACCTTCAAGATGGTCGAAAGCATGCTTGCTGGAATGCCGTGTTCCGTGACCACCTCAAATTTTTTTTTTTGCCTGCTCACCACAGCATGGATTATGTTCGCCTTTTCTTCGAGGGTCACTACTTTTCTTTTTCGGAGGCTCCATCCTTCAACGACACAGAATGCGCAAAGCAGACGAAAGAAAAACAACGCGTGTGAAGAGCTGAAGGACACGGGACCGGAGCAAAAAGTTGGAGCGGGTGGAAAGCGGTCGTGGCGAAAGCAGCGGAGGACAGCGTCGATGCTACCATCTGTCACACGCGAGATCAAGCACCTGCCGCCACTTTCGCCATCTGGTGGGACTGACCCAAACCCTGGAAAGAAATGTGCAGTCTCTGTCATTCTGTGCAGTTTCGGTTTTTAGTTTCGTAAGAACCAAAACGAGAATGCCTCCGCTGCGTCGATTGTACCGCTCCTACACTGCCAGATAAGGCTCCATAAATTTGGAAAAACCTTTTTCTCTATGCATCTTTTTTCCCGGAATGCTTAGTTAAATCGGGTTTGGCAGTGAAGTTTTTCGTTATTTCAAGTTCGTAAAAGCATTAAGCCTATGAGGAACTGCGGGGGGAATCCGAATTTGTTCGTTAAATTGGTAAATTCGTAAAATCGGGTTTCGTAAAATCGAGTTTCAACTGTAACTCCAAAATATTGGGCCATGTGACGCTTGGTTTAACAATGTGTGATACCAATCTTGCAGGCTGTTTGGGTTGCAAGTTCTGTTGAGCTCTATCGGCATGGTGTAAACTTATCTCCTGTTTGTTCGTTGCATTCTAAACGGGGTCATGCATGGAATGTAGGATGCTGTTCTGCTGAGTAAACCACTTATGTATATCCATAGCTGCAAACGGCAGTCTTGAAAGAGCTTCAAACAAACATGTCACTCTTGGGCAAAGGTGGTCAGCTTAACACATTGGCGTTTTGATGCCTCTTTCCTTGTGTGTAATAAGGTCATTATCATACCCTTGATGCTCCATCTGGCCTTTGTGGAAGTGGTCGCAGAGCTGTGGGTTTATCCGAACCAAGTGTTCCAAGCAGGTGTTGATGATTGGGGACAAACATATTTTTTTCCAGCCATGTGCTGTGAAATTTTAGGCTGAAAAAGCTCAGCTTGTTCCGCACTGATTGTTTCGGCATCTGTGAAGCGAATGCATTGAAAGCTTTCTTGCTGTGGTCATCGCGTTGAGAAAGAACAGCTCCTGTACCACAAAGGCAAAGTGTCAGAGACGATGCGGAGCATTTTTCTGAAAGTGAGCCAGTGAGCAGTTTTAAGTTTCTTCAAGTGTGTGAGTTGTGTAAGCAATTTTGAATGTGTTTGAGCGTTCTTCCCATCTTTGTGTGGTGTTTTTGTAAAGGTGTGCAAATATTCGTAACTTCCAATACTTTGCTAATAATAGTGCTTGCTATTCGATTTGATTCACAGTGCATTTTTACCCTTCAAAGTGTTCAGAGTTTGCAAATATTCAAAACTTTCAAATAATAGAGCAATAAAAGTTGGGTCTGCCACACGACGTGCAAACTTTAAAAGCTCTACCACATGGGGTGTTGTCCCTTTGGGCTGAGTTTCTTCAACGATGCCCATGCTGTGCAAAAAAGCCTATATACCCCTGCTACACGGGCATTTCAGAGGCTTTTGAAACGAATGTCATTTGACTCAAATGCTACCTTAGTGCTGTGCCTGTGTGCTTGAGATTTTGCCGCACGATAAAGATCCCCACGTGGTCAAAATTAATCCGGAGCCCTCCACTACGGCGCGCCTTATCCCCGTGTAGTGTTGGCGCGTTAAATCTCGTAGTCAATCAATCAACCTTGAGCTGCTACACATTTTCCAAAGGCCTTTGGTTGAAAGCCATTCAAGTCAAAGGAGCACCATCAACGACTTTGAGGTTCTCAAAGGCCTTTGAAATGCGAATTCTTGTACTCTTTGGCGCAGTTTGTGCATGCCGGAATTACAAAAACAATTATTTACGAGTAAAACTTTGTTTTTAAACTGCATGGTCTTACTCTTTTTTCACTTGTTTTTGTTTTCTATCACTTGCTCTACAATTCGAGGTAACTTGGTCCTCTCAACACCGGCAAAAAAAAAAAAAAAAAACTGCCTGTTTTGTGCATGTTTTGTGTTCGTTTGTACGTTATCAGTTTTATCACAAACAATTTTTTTCTGACCTATTTTAACTCTAAAATTCAATTTTTTGTCGAGAACGAAACGGCAGCCATGGTGACACCAAAACATAGCGGGTGAACGCGGAAGCTTTCAACTGCCTTTGAGAATTGTCATCACGATCGGTGGAACTCCTTCCAGGTCGAAGGGCATTTGAAATTTTGAAGGCCATTCGACTAAATGTCCTTTCAAACGCTCGTGTCGCAAAGCTATAACACGTGCAGGCAATGCATGAAACAAGTGTTCACTAACCCTGGTGTACGTTAGCTGAAGTAGAATGCTACTCATGCAAAATTTACTAGCTCAAAAGGAGCTTCATATCAATACTGCTGCATGAGTGAGGAATTGATAGTTACTGCCTGTTGGCATTGCTTGCAGTAAAGTACTGGTCGTACCAGCCTCTAGCATGTCGGGCAAAGGCCTCAGTCTTTTCAATGATTGGAGTGACTGCAGCCAGTCAGATAGCATTTTGGAGGAACACGAATTTCTTCACGGCAGTGTGGGCCAAATTTTGGGTTGCACTGATATGCCTCCTCCTTGTCTTAATAAAGGGGGGACACTGGTCTTAAAACAGTGTCTTTTAATTTTCAAGTAAACTTTGTGAAACTGGTCAGTCTTGCTGCTTTTTTCCCACTGATTTCAAACTTGCCATTATTTTTTCAGCTGGTCAATTAGTTCCCAAGGTAATTAGAGATAATTTGCCATTTTTGGTCGAACAATAGGCAAAACAGTTTGGCACAAAACTGTAATCTTCAATTTCCCAACTTGAACCCTGGCAATGCAATGATCAAAGCAGTTTTTTGATGCATCGCTTGGAACTAATTTTACAGCTCAAAAACTTTGGTGGCACCGTGGCGGAACCATTTTGAGTGCTCATTTCAAACACCGAAGTTTAATGAGCTATAGAATTAGTTCCAAGCATTGCACCAAAAAACTGCCTCGATTATTGCATTGCCAGGGTTCACAGTAAAAATATGAAGAGTACAGTTTTATGACCAACACTATTTTGTCTATTGTTTGACCAAAATGGCAATTATCAACTATCTGGAACCAACTGACCAGCTGAAAAAAAAATGGCATATTCGAATCAGTGGGAAAAGCGCATTATGCTGACAGTTTCACAAAGGTTACTTGAAAATTAAAAGAAGTTGTTTAAGACCAATCTCTCCCTAAATCTTTGTCTTTATTTTTTTTGCGCAATTTTAAAGAAGCAGACGTAAAGCACGCTGAGACATGCTAGTCCGCACTGCTTAAATAACCTATTTGTTGTCGCTATGTTTCACAACCTGTATGCACACTAAAGCCAAGATATTCGTAGCAAGCTCGCCTCGTATGACCGTCTGATACGGCCCATCACATTTCGTTTTTTCTGTAAATACCAGCGAGTTTGCGAATTCAAGGGAGCCGGTTCGAGTGGAAAAGATCGTCTTCTGGGAGGGTGGGGAGCCGGGGGAGAACACCCAGACTGTGATGAAGGTTGCGGACGGGGAAGATGAAGTCCAACGCGGCGATCGAGTGTCGAGCTGACAGAGAAGCGTCATCACTTCTCGATGTACAGCTTGTAGGTAACGTACATGCAGTGGGCTGCGTGCAGGCCTCCAGTGATGATGCCCATTGCCTGCGAAAGGGGAAGAAGCATTATTTTAGAAGGTGGCCAATAAAGCTGCTTCGTGTCAAGCAAAATATTGACTCCGGTTCTGTTTGCTTCAGTGCAAACAATGCCGAAAGATGGTAAGTTGTTATTGCCACCCCTGCTGCACAATGTCCCTCTTCCTCCCCTTATCCCCTCTCGTATCGTTCCCGTCCTTCGAGCACTTGCGCTTCTCTCGTCACCTCTCCATCAATCCATTTCCTCTTCCTTCTCTGCTACTACGCTTCCTCTATTTACCTGCCGTGGTGGGGCATGTAAGGCGTTCTTGGTGGCATGGCGGGCCGTGTCATTTACAACACGAATATGACTATAGAATTAGTTCCAAGCATTGCACCAAAAAACTGCCTCGATTATTGCATTTGCCAGGGTTCACAGAAAAATGAAGATACAGTTTTATGAACCCAGCTGTTTTGTCTATTGTTTGACCATGGCTGATGAATAGCACCTGTCCCATCCACATTCTTCTATTTTGCTCCAGTCCAATTTTTGTGATATCAAAATATGCGCAAGTTATCACACTACCAGCTTGACCAGCTTTCTGCGCTAAGTAGTATGTGACGAGGACAAGGCTATCGCAATAGTACAATTTTATTGGCGGTTTCAGACGAATTAAGCGTGCGGGAAACATAGACGGTTGGACAAAATTCGATCTGAATCGAGAATCGGGAGCCTGAGTGACAGCCCTAGGTGGGGAGCGAACACCCAGACTGTGATGAAGGTTGCGGACGGGGAAGATGAAGTCCAACGCAGCGATCGAGTGTCGAGCTGACAGAGAAGCGTCATCACTTCTCGATGTACAGCTTGTAGGTAACGTACATGCAGTGGGCGGCGTGCAGGCCTCCAGTGATGATGCCCATTGCCTGCGAAAGGGGAAGAAGCATTATTTTAGAAGGTGGCCAATAAAGCTGCTTCGTGTCAAGCAAAATATTGACTCCGGTTCTGTTTGCTTCAGTGCAAACAATGCCGAAAGATGGTAAGTTGTTATTGCCACCCCTGCTGCACAATGTGTCCCTCTTCCTCCCCTTATCCCCTCTCGTATCGTTCCCGTCCTTCGAGCACTTGCGCTTCTCTCGTCACCTCTCCATCAATCCATTTCCTCTTCCTTCTCTGCTACTACGCTTCCTCTATTTACCTGCCGTGGTGGGGCAGTGGCTAAGGCGTTGTTCTGCTTAGCGTGGGTGCTATTCCCGGCGCGGCCGCTTTTCATGTACAAATGCGAAATTTGCAATGTTAGATTTAGCACCACTTGGTGCTGATTAACTTGAATTAAGTTTGTTAAAGACCGAATTCGGAGAAACATAGAAGTTTCAGGGAGAATCAGACAGAAGATTGGAAAGTATCAAACAGCTAATGAAATAACAAAAGGAAAGAAAAATGTCATGAAAACCAAATAAAGAAAACGGAATGATTTTCAAGTATTACCCCAATGGAAGCCAACGTCTTGTGAATTATCCCAGAGAAACTAAACGCAAGGAAGAGACCACCACCACTACATTCTTGAAGCGAAAGGCAATGATTTCTAGCAGAACTGGACTCGCGCAAACAGAGGGAACCACAACAAGACGGACATCGATGACCTGACACCAAATATAGCCCAGGAGAAGTCCTTTTGCAGTGAGGAATGAGCGCTTCTGGTGACCAATGACAGAGACGCTGATCACTCTGTCGAAGACGAGAGGATACACCTGTTATGGCCTGACGTGATTTGTTCCCCAATGTTCGAACATAAGGTGCTGGGAAAGCAGCACCTACAAAAGGATGAGGCAACTGCAACAAAGAATTGTTCAATGACAGAGGACCTCAAAGATGGTTGTGCTCGAGTACAATTTGCCACAGTTTAAAAAGAATCACCGTCGCCAGATGACGTTGGGAAAACGGAGGAAGCACCTTGGCCTTCTTACAAGAAGACGCACAGTGAACCCCTACTCAAAGCACATTTGTGGAACAGCACCGAGCACGAAAAAGCGAACTGTGCGCTTTGGGCAGAACCGCAACTCAAAATATGGCCCACGCGCAGCCGTTACAAGTGGAAAGAGAAACAGATACCTGCAACCCGGGCAAGCAAAAGGAGTTCACCTAGTCTTCTCAAAAGACTGCATTAGGGGCTGCAGTACCTTGGTTCCCAGCCCATGAAAGCTAGGGAAAACCATTTCGGGGCCTGCCCACAGTTTCAGAATAGGGGAAACCAGTGTTGCGGGACCCCAAGAAGTTGCCGAACGCAACACGTACGCGCGCGACGAAGGCGTGAACCGCAAATTTGTCACCATCGATGGAGGTAGAAGCCGACATGTGCTGAACTCTTTAGGCTCACTCGGACCTGAAATTAGCTCTCCATGGACGGAGCAATTTCTTGGCCGTGAACAATACTCATTCATTATTTGTTGCACGGGGGAGGATGTTGTGAAATATGTCGATATCCTTCTCTCGTGCCCCACTGTCATCATCCGAAGCGGGTTCGATTAAAGACAGCATCGGGAGGGGTCTCCGTGGCTCGTCCCTTTCTCCACACTCCTTCCTGCTTCCCTCTCTCTACCCCCTGAGCCTTCTGTCGCCTCCCTTCCACACCCCCTTCTCTTCCCTTGTCTGTAGCACCACGTCTTCCCCATATTTTTATTTCCCCTTTGTAGCTCACTCGTGGAAACTGTGGCCCACCACCGATCCACGGGTGTATGTCATCATCATCAGCATCATCATCACATCCAGCTTATCTACGCCCACTTCAGGGCAAAGGTCTCTCCCATTAATCTCCAGTTAACCTGGTCCCGTGCTAACTGCGACCAGTTTATCCCCACAGACTTCTTGATCTCATCTGCCCACCTAACTTTCTACCGCCCCCTGCCACCGGTACGCTTGCCTTCCCTAGGGATCCACGCTGTTACCCCTAATGACCAACGGTTATCTTGCCTTCGCATTACATGCCCTGCCCACGTCCATTTCTTCTTCGTAATTTCTGCTAATATGTCCTTAAAGGAGTACTGACACGAAATTGTTCGTTTACGTTTTTTTCGCTGCTATGCGTGCCTACCAGCCCACTAATCATAGAATGACAGATTAGACGGTCGAGCGCAGCGTAAACATTCATTTACGGCGTCGTTTATTCGTGCCAGTTTCGGTTTCGACTGAAAAACGCCGAGCGGCCGCCATAACAGGGGTCTATTCGTTTCACCTGCACCGCGTGAACCAGTTCAGGCGGTGCCGCACTTCGCCGTTCGTTTCAGCGGTGCAGCTCGCGGCACCTGAACCGCGCCGTTCGATTCACCGGGGTGCCGACGGGTTCAGGTTTCCCTGCACTCCCCCCGGGGAGGTGCAGAAGCAGACGAAAAAGTGCGGGTTTGGGTTCCCGCGCTTTGCACCGCTGTGAACTGGTTCAAGAGGTGCAGGCGGTGCAGGCTGAATGGACCTTTTTCCAGTACCGGTCCCTCTAGCGGCCCCACGGCAACTAAAATGGCAGTAAGGCGCACCCCAAGAAAGTTTGGCTTTCGGAGAACTCGTGCAAAAAATATCCTGGTCCTGCAGCCCTTCCCGCCTGACCCGTCACCCGCACTTTCACATGAATGTCACGGAGCAGGCGAACGTTCTCGTGACTAATCTGCCTTTTTCGAAGCGCCCCCCCCCCCCTCTTTTTTTTTCATTTTCATAACCCCCTCACTGGCAGCCTTGTGCTGGCAGCGTGGTCAGTCTCAAGCGTCTTCGTCCCTTTTCTTAGAAAGCCTTTTTGTATGCATGTACGAACCCACCACGAGGAGTCCGAAGAAAAAAAAGAAACATGCAGATTATAGCCGCTCGATCCCAAACCCGAGGGGGCGCTTTTGTTTATTTTGCCCGAGGCGCCTGCCAAGAATGGCGGACCGGCAGCCCGCGCATGCGCAGATCGATACGGGAAAAAAGGTCCATTGAACAGACCCAGGATGTATCACATGACGTCACCATTTTTGCCGCATCGCTGCCTCTCGGGAAACGCGCGCGAGCGAGCGCACGCGTGCGCCCAGACCGGCCGAGGTCTTCGCCGTCCGAGGTCTTCGCCGGGCAGCATGACGTCAGTCCCAAAACCATGACGTGTACACACGCCCGAGCAGCGCGCCCAAACACAGCCAGCGCGTCGGCTTTGTCACGGGAGCCCCGACGTCGGCATTTTGGGGGCAAGTAGCACATATGTCATGTCGGCCCGCTCGGGGCTTTCTCGTGCGGGCAAAGATTAAAATGGTTTTTAAATATGTTTCGCTGAACTGTTGCTGTTGAAACTTGCTGGGAGATATCTCCTGATAAAAAGGAAGCTTTTTTACATAGTTATCACAGCTTTGAAATTTCGTGTCAGTACTCAACACGCGTTTGTTCCCTGACCCACTCCCCCCTCTTCTTGTCCTTAATGTTGCACCTATCATTTCCGTTCCTTTGGGCGCTGAGTCGTCCTCAATTTAAGTGAACCCTCATAGTGAGCCTCCAAGTTTCTGCCCCGTAGGTGACTACCGGTAGGGCAGCTGTCATAACTTTATTCTTCGGGGACAGATGGCAGCCTACCATTGTCCCTGAAGAAGAAGGGTGTCACCAAGGTTCATTTCAGGAGCTGCGTGCTGCGCAGAGGGTATGATATCTTTCGGTCCACTTGCCAAGCGGAGGAGCCAGACTGTCTTTTCTAGGCCCCAAGGCCTATCGTCACCGTTAGATGCACAGATGTGGGTGGATTGTTGGAACAACATAGCAGCCGCTAGGCAGCACACACAGCACGGATGCCAGTTTTTTTTTTTTTTTTTTTGAAGCGTTTGATAACTATGCTTTAAAACCACGCAACGCGCCTACTTAACTTTCCACCCGCAAGTGACATGACCTGTTCCTGTATGCCGCGCTGTCTGGTTTTGTTCAGCGTTCATATAAGAGAAAATGGTAGCTGGTCCCAGCTGGTTTATGGTTAAATTCCCAGCTGGTCCCAGCTGGGAATTTAACCATAAACCAGCTGGGACCAGCAACATTTTCTCCTGGGGTATGTATTGTCACAAAATTCTCGCGGCATTTTGAAACTGGTTAGTAGTAAACAAGCAATGGATTAAAATGGCAAACGCTTTTCTGGCTAAGCTAGGACAAATAATTACGCCCCCTACGCTTCGTCAGGCCTAATTTAAGTGGCACTGTAGAAGTGCAAGCGAAGCAGACAGGCTGAGCTGGCGGCCATGACCCCACCATGGTACTACGCCAGCACGCAAGCAAACCGCCAGGTTACTGCACTGAATGAGCTCGCGCAGGCGCAGTCCCGTGACATCACTGCGCATGTCATGGTACCCGTTAGCGTAGTGCACGCTAAATACAATTGAAAGTTGGGCGAGCTGGTGATGCCCCTGGGAAGAAGCGCGAAAAAGACGACTACGTAGAAAAGAATGCCGTCCCGTACGTATGTTCTTTGCTACCGCAATTTTCGGTGTATAAGTCGCATTTTTTTTTTAGCATTTTCGCTGGTGCGTCTTTTCAGTGCAACTTATGTATGGAATAAATCCGGTACGTGGCGGCGCTCGAAAAGATGCCTGTGTGCTGCGTGATGTCAGCGCATGTTAAGAGACACAGCTCTATGGTCTAAATGAATGAATTATTTGTTAGCGAGTCGGAGGAAGAAGGCTTCGATGGTTTTGTCTAAACGCCGCCTGTAAGTACATGCCATCGGTGTGTATCAATAAACCATTTTTGAGAAATTTTCTAGCTTTGGACGGTAGATGCAGTGTCTAGCACATTACCGGGGGTTGCGTTCGGGCGGGGCCGCCGCAACCATTACTTTCGCTGCCTTTCTAACAAAAGATCCTCTATGGTTTACCTAATTACCAAGTGCTTTTTTTACACCGGTGCGTCTAATAAACTTTCACTTATATCGTTTTTTTTTTTGGAAAAACTCGTTTTGAGGGGGGTGCGACTTATACAAAAGTGTGACTTATAAACCGGAAAATACGGTGCGTAGTGTTCTTTTCTGCATAGTCATCTTTCTCGCACTTCTTCCCAGGAGATAGCGCATGGTATACCCGCTGCGCTGAAACACGGAACGGAGGCATTACGGCAATTACGGTGAAGAAGGTGATAGCTGCACCTGGTGGACGAGACGATAACGGTCACGCTGCGTCAGGACCTCCGCAGTTGGCAACAGCGCAGTTTCTTCTGCCGCAACAGGCACCGCAAGCTTAGCCTACGCCGAATGCTGGTGACGTCCTCTAGCCGCCCTAGGAAGCAAAGTTTCACTCCTGTCTTTTCGTTACTGCGTGCACCGGCTTTTTCTCTTATTTCTTACTTTTTCTCAAATCTATGCGCCGCCACAAACATTTGGGCTTATTCCTTGCTAATAACGGCGCGCGGTGCCACGGCTTGGGGCGTGTTGCCGAAGTCACGCTTTCTGCAACTCCGCCAGAATAGTTATTTGACATCCGAAACGATTCCTGCAACTTAGTCGTCGTAGTAGCAGGGCACTTACTGGCTGCAGGCTCGAGTCACGTTTTTCTTTGAAGACCATGACTGCCGCGATGATGTAAAACACGGCAGCCGTTCCCCCAAACAGCACGTACTGCAAAGAGGCGCCAGAGAAAGGAAGAAGGGTACGTTTTGCCTCCTGAGCCTCTTTGGCTGGCACGTCAATATTATCGATGACTTGGCTAGTACACTGTAATTTGGCAGGGCGTGAGTGAAACTGGATGTCATCATCATCATCGTCATCATCATAACCAGCCTATCTACGCCCACTGCAGGGCAAAGGCCTCTCTCATTATTCTGCAATTATCCCGGTCCTGTGCTAACTGCGTCCAATTTATCCCCGCAAACTTCTTGATCTCGTCTGCCCACCTGACTTTCTGCCGCCCCCTGCAACGCTTGCCTTCTCTAGGGATCCACTCTGTACCTGAATGACCAACGTATCTTGCTTCGCATTACATGCCCTGCCCCCGTCCATTTCTTCTTCTTGATATACTATCGTCCTTAAAGGCACTGACAAAAATTTTGAAGCGAATATTCGGAGATATTTGGGGGAACACATATACGTCATCTGAAAATATCAGCGGCGAATACAGCCTAGAACATATTTAAAATCATTTTAAAGTGTGCGAAACCAACCGAGCCGCCAGCAGAGGACCACGCGCAATCGACTCCCAGGATATTGTGTAAATAAACAAACAAACACGTCACGAGTTGGTTGCCGCTTCCGCACTGCCGGCGTTTTTCGCCCGCTCGCCGATCCAATCGGAGGGCCGGAGGGCGGAGCTTCTGCTCTCGAGAACAAACGACCGATCGTTGGCGGCGGAGGCGCCGTGATTTCGTCGCTCATCGGGCAGCTGGCCGCGACCAAAGTTTTACAGCGATTCCAGGCACTCTGTTTTCTATTACTTTTTATTACCATTGGATGCGCGAAACGCGCCGGAGGCACGAAAAGCCCACTGAGCTAGCCGCACGGTCGCTGTGCAGGCGGCGGCCACGGCCGCGAAGTGGCCCAGGCCGGCGCAGGTAGCTCGAGTGATAGCTTGTTACCGCTGCACGAAATTGTCCCCAAGTCCCGACCAGGTGGTTACATGAGAAAGGATTTAATGATGCGATGGCGGGTTCATTAAAAATTGTCATCTGCACCGCTTACGAGAGTGGCACTCGAAATCCGCCGCAGTGCTAAGCCGAACACATTGTAGGCGGACCTTAGGCAGACCGGCCGGCTGCTCCCAGCGCGGGGTTGCCACCACCCTCTCGGGCGTCGCGCGTCGTCTTTAGCCGCGGTAGCATTTGCACTCGCAGCGCCTGCGTCACATCCGCGGTCGCTTTTTAATTAAGCGCCTCACGAGATCAGTACGTGGGGGCATTCGCAGAAACTGTCGTCGATGCGGATTCGACAGTGCTACGGCGGCTCTGCTCTGTGATATCCCTCCGACGGTCACGTGGTCAGCTTGTTCACACAAAATCCACAAATCCATGTTTCGCGGCACTCGCTGAAACCGAAACTGCGACTGGCCGCATTGAAAATGCTCTAATTAAACAAACCTCGCACGCTGAAGCAAATGAGGTTTATTACAGGTTATAAGTAGGTCACTAGCAACTTATCGCAACAAAAAAACACAGATGCAAAATTTTTTGGTGTCAGTGCCCCTTTAAACACGCGTTTGTTCCCTGACCCACTCCGCTTTCTTCTTGTCCCTTAATGTACACCTATCATCTTCCGCTCCATTGCCCGCTGAGTCGTCCTCAATTTAAGTTGAACCCTCTTGAGCCTCCAAGTTTCTGCTCTGTAGGTGATCAACGTACCGGTAAGACCCCCCTCCCCCCAACCCCCCCGCAACGTTTTAGAGGGCAGCCAAGCGCCCGCTCATGTGGTTTCGTGATGCCCCCCGCCGTCGTCCGATGATACAACCGAGAGAGCGAGGAGCACACTGAAGAGGGAGTGAAGAGGAAAGCACGGAGGAAAAGAGTATGGCGAAAGTGTGCGGGGGAGGGCAGTGTGCCGAGGTCGCCTTGTGAGACGTGCTGTGCAGCGGCGGCGACGCGCTACGAGATAACGCCAGAGTGGCGCGCGCCGTCGTACGTTCGCCAATGACGCGATGACCTCCTGAGATGAAAGAAATGCTTCGTATGCCGCTGCAGCTAAACGAGCTGCCCGATTAGAGGTTTAGTGCCGCCGACGCCAGAATTTAGAGTTACACAATGGCCAACGCAGCAGCTATGCGCCGTCGCTGAGAAGGCCCTGCAGTCCACGATGCGCTCACTTTTCGCATTAGGGAGGATCGTAATCATCAGCCACTTTTTTTTCTCAACTTTTTTTTTTTTTCACATCTGAAACACTTCCAGTAAGTATAGTCGACAAGTGAATCCAGACTAGGGGTCACAAACTACCTCAGCTAAACATCAGAGTTTTAGCATAGCGGCTGGCGTGCCCGACTGGGCACGTGCGCATTCGCTCCGCTGAGGGGCAACCTCCTTTCCCTCCCTGCGCGCGCATGCGCAGTCAGGTCTCGGAAACCCACCGCCGTAGCGTGAGCCTCCGGTAGCCGCTTAAAACTCTCTAATAGAAAAGAAATTCAGCACAGCGGCTAGCGAACGTAACGCTATGGTAGTGGGTAACCGGGACCCGACTGCGCATGCGTGCGCAGGGAGGGCGAGGAGGTTGCCCCTCAGCGGAGCGAATGCACGGGCATGGTGAAGGCCGGCCCGCGGAACTAATCCACCCTACAGGAACGAATATGCATCTGCCCAGTCGGGACCCGCCACCCGCCGCCGTAGCTCTAGCGGACGGTACTCGCTATGCCCATCCAGGGGCGGATACAGGTTTTCCCTGAGGAGGGTCAGCTTCTATCAGTGATGATGGGAATGATGATAAGGAGGAGGACTGTACTCTTTTTTATTCACCGAAATTTTTGATAACCAAAAATACAAGAAATAGAAAAAAAAATCAATTATACTTTTGGTTCAACCTGAGGGGTCATCTTACTGGGGGTATCAATTCCAAATTTAGGGGGGGGGGGAATCAGGACATCCGGACTCTCCCTCTGGATCCACCAATTCATCCATCAGATGACTCAGAAACTCGCTTAAAATTTTTTTTCTTTCTTTCCCGGTCTTATAGCATTGTTTGCGCTTTCGAATGATTCTGGCGATGATGTCGTGGCTATTGGCCGGCTTCATTTCAATCGCAGCAATGAGCGCATTCGGCAGACTTCTTAAAAGCAAACCACAGCAAGTGGAAAGCGGAAACTACACAAGGTGCATCTGGCATGGGACGAGCAAATCACGCACAGCCGCTCCCAGCTGGTGATAACCACAGCCTTCGCAGTGCTTCTTGGCACGAAGGAAAGAGTGAAAGTGTTTACCGAAGTGTTACAGGGTCCCTTTAACCGAAACAAATTAGGCCTAGGGGAAGGCATCTAAATTATTCGCTATACTTCACCCGCCTCCGTGCACAACACGAGAGAAATCGCCCATTGCACGCGTCCGTTTCAGAGCCACTCAACTGTGTGAAGGCGGCCGGATGACCATGCGAAGCTGCATAAAATACACACCCCACCCTTAGCAAGAGAACGTAGTATTGATTTTTCTAACAACTTCTTAAAGGGATACTGACACAAAATTTTGAAGGCGAGATAACTTCGGAGATAGATTGGTGTGAACACACATACATCATCTGCAATATATCAGCGGCAAATACAGCCTAGATCATATTTAAAATCAATTTTAAGGTGTGCGAAACGCAACCGAGCAGCCAGCAGAGGACCTCGCGCAATCGACATCCCCTGGATATTTTGTAAATAAACAACATCCAAACACGTCACGAGTTTGTGCTTGCCGCTTCCGCACTGCCGGCGCTTTTTCGCCGGCTCGCCGCTCCAATCGTAGGGCGGAGCTTCTGCTCTCGAAAACGAACGACCCGATCGCTGGCTCATCGTCGGCTCATTTTGTCGGCTCATCGGGCAGCTGGCCGCGAAAAGTTCTACAGCGATTCCAGGCGCGCTATTTCTATTACTTTTTATTTACATTGGACGCGAAAACGCGCCGGAGACACGAAAGGCCCGCTGAGCGAGCCGAAGGTCGCTGTGCAGGCGGCGGCCACGGCCGCGAAGTGGCGCAGGCCGGCGCAGGTAGCTCGAGTGATAGCTTGTTACCGCTGCACGAAATTGGACCCAAGTCCCAACCATGGCAGCTTATATGAGAAGGGAGTTAATGATGCGATGGCGGGTTGCATTAAAATTGTCATCTGCACCGCTTACGAGAGCGGCAATCGAATATCCGCTGCAGTGCTAAGCCGAACACATCTGTAGGCGGACCTGTAGGCAGGCCGGCCGGCTGCTCCCAGCGCGCGTCTTGCCACCCACTGTATCGAGCGTCGCGCGTCGTTCTCTAGCCGCGGCCCGAAATTTTCACTCGCAGGGGCCTGCGGGTCACGTCCACGGTCGCTTTTTAATTAAGCGGCTCACGAGTTCAGTACGTGGGGGGCATTCGCAGAAACTGCCGGCCACGCGGGTTTGACAGCGCATGGGCAGCTCCGCTCTGATATATCCCTCCGACGGTCACGTGGTAAGCTTTGTTCACACAAAATCCATCGTTCGCGGCACCCGCTGAAACCGGAACTGCGACTGGCCGCATTGAAATGAACTCTAATTAAACAACCGTCGCACGCTGAAGCTAATAAGGTTTCTACAGGTGACAAGTAGGTCAATCGCAAGAAAAAAAAAAAAAACAAGATGCAAAATTTTTGTGTCAGTGCCCCTTTAATGGTAGTGACAATATTCGGAAGAGCTAGAGTTTTACCCTATCAGACAAACGTGGGACTGTCAGTCCCCCCCCCCCCATACAAGACTATATATGTATTGGATGCATACGGGAATTCCATAACCTTTGCAACCTCACTGTGAACTATACCTAACTATGAAAAGTAAATGAAATTCGCCGTAATAATATATCCGTAACGGCCAACCCTCACGGAATTGTTTTGGGGAAAGTTTCGATATAACAAGAGTTCCGTTTTCCGATGAGCATTCGCGATAAAGTTGGCCTTGCCGCAAAGACCCTTACGCTATATTCGTCCCGGACTCAGACCACTTCATCAATAAAATAAATGCTTTTCGACGCGTTCGGGCCTTGGCCCGCTCTCCAGCAGAAGTCCCGCGCTCCTACAATGGGGCAAACGAACATCCCTGTGTGTATGCTATAACTGCGCGGTTACCACCGAAATCATAGGTCGTTTGGAAAATCATACGCCCCTTCAAAGCTTCCTGAAGTCAAAAAGAAGAGTCGAGGGAGCCAAGGCTATCAATGAAACCTTCTATCTCAAAGAGAGGATACGCGGTAATTTTGTTGAGGGACAAAAAAAAAATGGCCGCATATCTGCTGGCTTCGCTGCAAGTGTCGTCGAAAGACGATAGTAGACTGCATGCCACCCCCGCCATGTAACTGCCTCCACTGTTTACCCCAATACCTCTCGTGCTGTTCCTCTCCTGCCGCGCTCCTCCCACATGACAAACGCAATGAAGCTTTCCTCAATTCAATTTTTTTTATCACGTTAGCGCTGCTCGCGCGCGCCATCAATTGGGACCTTTTGTTACTGTTGGGCTTGGGCTGCCTCCTCGAGCACAAGCTCTTTTTATATTTTTTCGTTGAAATATTGTTTTCAGCGCATTTTTTTCTTAACTTGCCATCGCAAAAGCCAACTCCACACATATTTTTAATTAAAATAACAGTGCTGTAGTAACCGTGTGTGCTTATTTCTTGCCTCCAATACGCCTAACGTTTTCTCTTTGCTGAACAAGGTTGGCAAGTATAGCATATGCTACCAGGTTTCTTGGTTAGGAAAAATTTCGCAGCTGCACTTCCTGTTAGAATTCCTTGATCTTTTGCCCGGTTGTTGTATTCAAGGGACAGATCTAGGACAGACGGAAAAGTGTAGCCCAGGAAAGGCAATGTTGTTTCTAAAATAAAAGAGACAAGGAGCTCACGTAGAAGAGCACCGGCAGGATCTGTGCCGAGGCGGCGCTGAGGAAGCTCGAGAGGATCATGAAGAGGCCGTTGAACCAGTAGGTGAACGCGGTGCCCGTCAGGCAGCGCTGCGGGCCCGTCTCCTGGGGGCCGCCCCCGACCATGTATACCACCAGGCCGCCGCCCTGCGGTTGCACGCACGTGCAGGTATGAGCGTAAATGATGCCGTCTCTGCCAACGGGAAAGCCACCCTTTCCAGCTCTATTGAAAAGCAAACACCCCTACTTACATTTCTATAAGGTTGCACTCACTCACTCACTCACTCACTCACTCACTCACTCACTCACTCACTCACCCTCACTCACTCACTCACTCACTCACTCACTCACTCACTCACTCACTCACTCACTCACTCACTCACTCACTAAAGCTCACTCACTCACTCACTCACTCACTCACTCACTCACTCACTCTCACTCACTCACTCAGTCACTCACTCACTCACTCACTCACATTCAATCACCCACTAACTCTCTCAGTCACTCACTCACTCACTCACTCACTCACTCACTCACTCACTCACTCACTCACTCACTCACTCACTCACTCACTCACTCACTCACAGACGGGAAACGGTTCGGTAATGATACGCGGAGTGGCGAGACTTGAAGTAACCCTTCAGACGTAGAGTTCCTGAGCGTGCCATTAGAGAATAGTTGCTGAGGTGCAGCCCATATATGGCCCCCAGGGACTACCCAGGACTGGTTCATCGATTATGCTTATACAAGCAGGGCCCCGCTGCCCCTGCACTTCAGTTAAATTCGTCTCTTCTCTTCAATTGTCACAGAATATGATCTACACCTAGCTCCAAGCAAAGACTTACCCCTTCGTACGTACACGTATGCCACCCAATATCCATAATCATCGGCTACTCGCTCCACTACCATGAGGACCAGAAGTATGAGAGGGCAAGTTAATTAATGAGGAAAAATGGCGGCGTATCTGCTTTTTTCGTTGCCAATGTCGACGAAAGACGATAGTCGACTGGCGCTCCTGGGATGTAAATGCCCCCTTCTGTTTCCCGCTCACCTCTCATGCTGTTCCTTCTCCCGTCTCGCTCCTCCCAAGATAACACGCTAGAGGTTTGCTCAAGTCAGTTTAAATTTATCGCATCCCACTGGTCCAAGTCAGGTGCCTCGATGCCAGCGCTGCCGTATACGGCGGAGACGCGCGTGAATCGAGTCACCCTACTGCAACGTTTATAGAACCACGTTGCCCTACTCCACGAGCGTTCCAAACGGAACGTGGAGCCGATCAAGCGGAACCTTTCGTTACAGTTGCCATTTGATCTCTTAAATGCCGCCAGATGCGCAGGCAACAGCAGGCGACGGCTTTCTGCAGTTACCGTAATTACCCGATTCTAACGCGCACCTTTTTTCCGGAAAAATATGCCGAAAAATCGCATGCGCGTTAGAATCGGATACGAAACCGAAACTGGCGAAACAGCTGAAATTTTGTTCCACCCATTGCCATCGCCATCTCAAGATGGTGTTATGACTCACTGGCGCCATGTTTGCGCGGGTCAGTCGCCTGCCGGTCGACCACCCCACCGCTTGTCGACGGAAACGAAAGGAGGCCGACACGACGCCGCGGCGGCCACTGATTGACAGCGGCTTTTGAGCGGCGTTGAGTGTTGTCGCCCCAAAAGGGATTAAGGAGCCGCCGGTATTCCCCCGGCCTAAGCAACTGAACGCGTGTGCGCGTGAAAGCCCAGACGGCGACGACCGGACAATGGGACCCAGTGGCGGCGGCAGCACAGCGAAGAAGGCAGTGGCAATGGTCAAGCCATTAACCCTTCCCGGAGTGATTCCACGAACCTTGTTAATCTGTGCTGTTAGGCTCCCTGGGAACGCAGCGCGCGGCAGACACCAAAAGAATACGCGGCGCCGCGCGGGTCCTGACGAGTGGCAAGGGTGTGTGTGTGTGCGTGTGCTGTGCATCTGCCGACATACCTGAAAGGCGTGCCCCTACCCGAGGGCGGTGCTTCACAGCGAGGAACGTACACATCACCATTGGTCCGCATTGTTTTGTATGGGGATCCCTAACCTAGGGAACTAGGGATCGGGGGTCAACAAAAAGGGCGTGCTGCGGCCCGCCAAGAGCTGTCTTCTGTCTTCATCTCGACAACTCACTGTAAAAATGTAAATAAACCTGTTGAGTTTGCTCTAAGCTCTCCCCTAGTCCTGGCTCGACGAAACGACGGCGACCGGCCCCGCTACCAGCAGACTGCGGTCGCTACAACTCGCTACAAGACGCAACAATGGCGCCAAAGCTTTTAGCAACAAGTTTTCGGATCTAGGCGCCTAGTCTTTACTATCGGCGTTCACATAAATCGTCAAATTATTCCACTTGCGCGCTTGATAACAGCAATGGCAGCAGCGGCAATGAAGGTGCGCCGCTTCCACGGCTTACGAGCGGCTCCCACGCATTCACGTGTGGTTGGCTGAAGCGTACGCGTCTGGAGAAGCTCGCGGGATGGGCGTGCGAGGCGTGGGCCACGATCCCATCGAACATGGTTGAAGGTTCGTTCAGAAGTGTGGCATCGCGAACGCGCTTCACGGCACCGATGACGAAATGTTGCGGTCAGCGGAAGGCGCAAGGAGCTCTCGGAGAGCGACGAGGTGTGAGATGAGTGAGATTACTTCGGGAAATAAATCGGCCGTTTCTCTCGCATTCGTTTTTCTTGCTCGCAAAGTTCCTTGCACGTTGCAATCGGAGGTGCAAGTTTTCTCGGTTTCTTGCCTGGAAAATCAGGTGCGCGTTAGAATCGGGGGCGCGTTAGAATCGGGTAATTACGGTAATGTAGTACTTCATTTGCTATCGCAGAAACAAGCATCCATAATTATTTAAGTAAAGGAACACTGCAAATATCACTTATGTATTAATTTTCTGCCTTATGTTTGCGTAGTGCCTTGTTCTTGTTCAACAATTAATGTTGACAAGTATGAACGCTGCCACCGGACTTATATAGACGTTTAGAGACTGTGGGTATATAAGACTGTTGCGCAGCACCTGTATCACTTTGGCCGGCTGGCTGAATCGAGTGACAGACAGACAGACAGACAGACAGACAGACAGACAGACCAAAATTTTCCCGTTCAAGTACCCAAGAGAGACTATTGCCTTTAAAAACAAGGAGACGTGCCGGATAAGGGGGAGACAGTGGTGGTGGACGAGAGCGCACAAGCAGGACTAAGGGGGAAAAGAAAAAGCTTTAATGAAACCAAGGAAAGGCTTCAGAGAGGCGTCCTCATTCCAGGATGTCTTGAGCTAGGGTCGCGTCGACAGCCCTTCCGATCAAGCGCAGCTGATCTTCGACGACAGAGCTGGCCAATGCTCTCCCCAAAGTTTCGTTCATGCCCCCTTTTTTCTCTATAACCTATATCGGTGAAGCAGGATCGCCCGTGAAGAGGGCCACACGAACATCATTAACATGCGCATGAAAAATCTTGCGGTGGGAGCTCTACCGGGCGGGCACATTCTGGCATTTCGAAGGCTCACAAATACAAGAAAAGGGCGAGGGACAGAAAGGATGGTTGAGAAATAATAACAAAACAGATGTAAACGAGGAATATTAGTGGGGCACAGTTTACGGAAGGCGTGAAGGAACGAATGAATGAACGAACCAAGTGAATCATGAATGAAAGAAAATAGTGCGTGCCAGGAAGGGAAAAAAGGAGGAATGAGCAGAATGAACAATGATAACTTTCATTAAGAAGGAAACAAAAAACGAAAGAACATAAACGGCGAGAACAAATGAAAACAGGGTGTGGAACCGAAACTTAACCTACCCGAAAACCGGAACCAAACCGATATTTTTGTTGGAACTGAACCCGACCGAACCAGAACAGTTATTTTTTGAGCACGCTGAAACCGAGCCGAAAAAAAGAACTAACTAACTGTTCCCGGTTCACGACGAAACGGTTCGACCATCCACTGTTGATAAAGCGGTCAACGTCTTCCGGTGCTTCCATCTTTCGGATCATCAATTTCGTAACTTCTCACGCACTTTCCACTCCAGATCAGTCAAACACTATCAACCCTCTCTTCGGCGTTACAACATGAGGAGAGGTATGCGTAGTGCCACTAAAAAACAAACTTTGCTCTGTGGACAGCCAATGCACTCGCCATTTGTACAAGTGCGGCACGCACACACACAGCTGGCTGGCGCCGCATCTTTTCAAAGTGCTACGAGTTGTGCCGCGCCTCCGCCAGATGGCGCCACGCGTCCCGCGACCGAGAGAAGACGCAGTGAAACATCCCCCTCGCGAGGGGCACGATCAAATGCAGAGCATTTCCGGGGGCGCACGACGTTAAGTAGTTTGCGTTACGTTAATGTTGTTGCACTTGTGGCAACTGCTGACGAGAGAGCGCTCGTCAGCAGTAATTTGAATGAGTCAAGGATATAAGGCGCGTTCGTAGCGTCCCATTCCGTGTCGGCTTTGTGGCGCAGTGGGTAGAGCACCATGTACATTGCGTTCCGCCCGCAGGGTCGAGGGATCGAAACCAGGCGCCGGATAGTATTTTTTTTTATATAGTAGGGAGGGGTGCGGACTACGGACGTCAACGGGGGTGACATCGTGAGTTACTGAAATGCTCCGCATTTAAAAGAACGTACAGCATGAGAGGTGAGCGGGAAAGCAGAGGGAGGCATTTACTTGGCAAATGTCGGCAAAGACTTTTAGATGCAGAGCATCTCATTCACTCGCCTTGTCCCTCCGGCGTCGTCGTCGGCGTTGTCCGCCCCCCCCCCCATTCTTCTCGCCGCGCCAGCTGCGCTCTCTGCCGCTCACCCCCTCTCCTCTCCGATAGCGAACACTCTCTCGCGAGGGGCATTGGATTGGATTGAATTGGCTTGAGTTGGATTGAATTTGGATTGGATTGGATTAAATTGGATTGTGTCGGATTCTGTTGCGTCATAGCCGCGGCAGACGCGCTGGGGCCGGCGCATGTGCAGTACTCTCTCTTCCGCGGTTTCCTCTCCTTCGGGCGCGCTGCGCATATAACCGGTGTGCCGTTCTCCGGCGAAGCAACATCCACGCTTGGCTCAAACACCTAGAGTCCACGCCGCTTTACAAGTACGCCAACGTCGTCATCGACTGGGACCGGCGTACGCAGTCCCCTCAACGTTATGCGCGCTATAAAACGCGGTCCCTTCGCCGCTCCGCCTATGCGTCGCATCTACACAGGGGTTCCCGCGAGGGGAGGTGGGAGTTTTTGTCTTTTGTCAACATTTGCGTTTTAAAAGTGTTTTGTCTTTTGTCGGCATTTGAAACGAAAAGAGCAGATAAGCGGCCAATTTTTAGGCCTACCAGCTTTAAGTGCTGCCAAAATTGACAACCACGACAGCGAGCCGCGCGACAACATAATTCAAACTGTATACGCCATACAAAAAGATGCGCTTTAAAAAACCGGGCCATATCCACTAACGTGAAACCTGCGGAGGGGCGAAGCATGCAGTGTACTAGTGGATTGTAAGTCTCTCTCATGAAACACGGCGCCGTGCTGATATCCTCTCTAGGTGGCGGTGCTGACACACGCGACATCCCAATTACCAAGACGGAGGAGAATTGAAATTCGAAGCGGAGAACTGCAAATTTGAAAAACATAAAATAAAAAGCGAGTTCGGAGCGAAATAGAAGCAAGCAAGCAAGCGCGAATGAAACCGGCGCAACACCGCTTCTCTGCGCTGACGTTTACCTTCCGCTTCACGTGCACGGAGTTCGGGATGCGCTGCTCGCGGCTGCCGTTCCGCGGCAGCGACTCATGCCCTCCCCTGTGCGTCCTTCAGAATAGAGGGGAGACGCGCATGCGCAGTGGAGGTGTGGACGCCGGCCCAACAGCGCGGGACAAGGCTCGACCATAAGACGCTTCGCATCTAAAACGAGAGTCCCGGTGTGTTCTTTTAGACGCGTTTTTGCCCATGGAGATGAAGCGTTTTAGCGCAAGGCATTGGAAAACGAGTGTCCCGGGGCCCAGTTCTCAAACAAGGGCCGTCGTTTTGCAGCGAGCTGTCGGCGCCATGCAAATGCGTGTGTTCGAGCTCGGGTTCGGGCCGTTGCTTTGGGGGTCCACAAGGACCAAAATCCCTTAGGGCAGCACTGTAACAAGAGTTCAAAGCGTCATGCAGAACAAGAGGAAGTGCGTGTCGCTTTGCGCCCTTGTTACAGTGCTCCCCTAAGGGATTTTGGTCCTTGTGGGCCCCCCAAAGCCACGGCCCCAACCCGAGCTCGAACACGTGCATTTGCATGGCGCCAACGGCTCGCTGCAAAAGGACGGCCCTTGTTTAGAGAATTGGGTCCCGGTTGTGTTCTTTTAGTAACCGTTACCTTTTAGCGCAAGGCGTTAGAAAGCGAGCGTCGATGTTTTAGTACCGTGACTACATGAGAATACGAAGGCATGAGACGATGACGACATGAGACGACGACATGAGACGACGACAGCCCGAGCCCCTAAGGTGCTTCGCCCCCTAAAACTTCTCCCCAGCTATAACAATAATAATGCACCCTTCTATATTCCTTTGTGCAGCTTTTGAATCACACGTTGAAATCCATGGAGCTGTTGGCATAATAGTGTCACGATACTACATGGCGCCACCTTTCAGGTTCCAGAAAGTTTAGTGCCGGAATAAAGTGATTTCCGCTAAAAAAAAAAAAAAACTCCCACCTCCCCTCGCGGGAACCCCTGTGTAGATGCGACGCATAGGCGGAGCGGCGGAAAGGGACCGCGGTTTTATAGCGCGTCATAACGTTGAGGGGACTGCGTAAGCCGGTCCCAGTCGATGACGACGTTGGCGTACTTGTAAAGCGGCGTGGACTCTGGGTGTTTGAGCCAAGCGTGGATGTTGCTTCGCCGCAGAACGGCACACTCGCTATATGCGCAGCGCGCCCGAAGGAGAGGAAACCGCGGAAGAGAGAGTACTACACATGCGCCGGCCCCAGCGCGTCTGCCGCGGCTATGACGCAACACAATCCAACACAATCCGCTTTAATCCAATCCAATCCAAATCCATTCCAAGCCAAGCCAATCCAATCCAATCCAATGCCCCTCGCGAGAGAGTGTTCGCTATCGGAGAGTAGAGGGGGTGAGCGGCAGAGAGCGCAGCTGGCGCGGCGAGAAGAATGGGGGGGGGGGGGGGGGGCGGAACAACGCCGACGACGACGCCGGAGGGACAAGGCGAATGAATGAGATGCTCTGCATCTAAAATTTATTTAGAAGTTCCTTATGGTTTCCCCAACATAAGAAACGCCGGCGTAGGGAGCATGCACTCCACAGAAATCGATGGTCTATCCGTATAATTTTGGCTGATGTTGATTCCCTAGCTAATGCAGTTGCATAGTTATAGTTCTTACTTACAACTTCCAGGACGTTGAAAATACCGTTCAAGGTGCCCACGTATTCGTCGAAGGAAATTTCGAAAATGCGGCGGCGCGCCGTCACCATCGACATCGCGCGTGCGCCGGCCATCTTGGATCGGATGTTGTCGATTGCGCGGCTGCTCGGGAAAGGGCTGAGAAGATGCTGCCGCAGAAAGGAAAAAAAAAAAACACGAATTAGAGCTCCTCCACTATACTGTGAAGGCTGAATGCCAGCGAAGCTGTATAAGTGGATAATTATCGTAATTTATGTGAGGTGACTTACTATATATATTGATCGAATCAGCAGACACATACGCATAACTTCCGTGAAATAAAAAAAAAACTGTGGTTGATTCCTCTGTCATAGGAATCGGTAAAACACGGAAGTGAAATGTGTAGCGGAATCTCCAGCTGAGCATGATTTGCGGGTCGGCGCCTGTCTTGTGGCTGTGCTTGGCGAGCGACGTCCTGCTGGCGGGTCGCTTTCGGCAAAGGTGTACAGGCGTCATTTCCGTGACGGATATGACGTCAGTGAAATCTTGGTGTATCCAGGCATAAAAACACTTTCGTGTTAAAATATAAAACTCGAAAACAAACAACCAGAAATATAACGTACTCGTTAGTACTAAAGGTTGCTTCCCCGCAAGAAGACCCTGTGTGCAAGGGTGCTCCCTTTACCGGCCGCTTGCTTCGTTGTACTGGCGTCACTTCCGTGACGGATATGACTTCACTCAAATGTTTGTGTATTCCGGAATAAAACACTTACGTGTTAATATTGAATTAATTCTCGTATACTTGTTTCGGGATAGTTTCGACGGAACAAGAGTTACAGCCGCTTTCTGTAACCATACCACCTCTGTGGACGGCCATGTGTTGAAATTAGACGGTAATTATGCAACGTTTACAACTTTACTGCGAACTAGCAATAATAAAAAGCGAATGAAACAAAAAAACTGCAAGGAAAAAAGCCATTTTCTCGTTACGATTTTTCTGGCTGTCAAAGCTGGTTACTTTTTGAGTCCAGTAACAAAGGGGTAAAACTGAACATGGATATTTTTTCAACACAGAAACGAGCATTTTAACATAGAAACAAGACTCATACCAGCTTTACCTACAGGTATACTTTCGCGGCCACCCGAGAGCATTCGATACTTCGCGCAACGCCCGAAAAGAGCTTTGGTTCTTTGCGGACGAATACACGGTCCAGGATTCATTACTGCACAGAACCAAGAGTACCACGCACTGCTCTCGCTTAGCTTATATTGCGGCTGATTTAACTCCTCCATCCCCCACCAAGAACGAGAAAAATTGCTTCCTTGGCAGTGGTGTCATTTACTGGCAAAGCATGGCTTAAAGGCGCCATGAAGAGAAAATACAACTTTGTTTATTTTGAAAAAACTAGGATTCAGTATCTCACTCAGCTCCATTACAGCCACGAAAGATGTTTTTTAACGAAAAAAAAGCAAGAAGTATCTAAAAACTTTCAAATTTTGCGCCACATGTGACGTGTTATGAGCAAGAATGACGTCATACGGGCCAACAATAAAACACAATTTTCAGTGCGTTAACTGCAGGTTAGCATTCAAGTGATGCAGTCAAATGAAACTATAGAGGCCCCATTACAGACGTCCACAGGTCGTCTGACAGGCCGCGACAGGTCAGTTAGGCGGCCGCCAATCGCACAAACAAGGTTCCGTGACGTCATAGAAAAGTTGCGGGAAATTGGCCAGGGGGTCGCGACTGCTTCACACTTTTTCTTTAATATCTCCGTTATTTGTTCGAAGATTGGGTTGATATTGGTATCATTGTTATCGGGACTAAGCAGTCTTTCTAATAAACCCAACTTGTATTTCGTCTTCATGGCTCCTTTAAAGGGAAACTGAAGTCAACATGCACGCTGCTCTAGATCGAAAGATAAGCTCACCGAGAACACGAATATACCACTCTTGCGCGTAGGTTTTTTTAGTATAAGGTAGAAAACAGCGAAAACGTGAAGGGGTACGTGTGCCGCCGCCTTTGGCTATACCACGCAACTTGCAACAGAAGTGCTTAATTTGCCTGTACATGCGCATCGCCTTTCCTTACTGCCGCTTGATGGCGCTACTCGTTCATACCTTGGGCGGCGGTATCGCTTTTTGGGGAAGCGTGCGAGCCACACACGAGCAGTTGGTTCAAATCGACACCAACATTCGCGAGGCCTCAAAAGGACAATATGTTATTCTTCAATAAAGCGTCAGTATCGATCCAGGGTACCATGAAGGAACATTTTACTTAGTGGTACCTAGCTGCAAAGGACGTGGGAGTTTGAGAAAGCACTACTGATTTGACTGAAACTGACCAAACCACTCGGTACATGGTAGCGTTGTATTCGGTTGCCTCTACACCGCTATACATCACCGCTGCCTCGCTTGCTTCTGATTTAATGTGACGCTAACAGCGGCTGTAGTCGCTGTTTGTGTCACGTTTGATCAGCGTTTGATTTGCGATTGCTCAGCAATTAAGGCATTGTTACGAATCAGCGAGCCGCTGTGCTGCAGGCTTCGTGCAGCGCTTTTGTGCTTTGTGGCAGAGCCACCACTACGAGCGCCTTTCGCGTGGGTGCCTCTCTGTCGTGACTCAAGCTTGTAGCGATAGCCAACAGATCCCAACGCGCCGCAACGGGCCTGGGAACGGCCGGCGCAAAGGCGGCGTGATTCCAACTTCGGCGGCGGCAAACGCAGCAAGTTTAGAGTCGACCCGGAGGCAGGCGCTGCATTGGAGACCTCCTCTGAATCCTCTCTCGGACTCAGCGTGCGCCGCTACTACCGACTCCTCACGAACTCTGGAAAGAGCTTTGTGTGTGTCTGTACCACGTCGAACCGTGTGCAGAAAGCAGGGGGATGGCTTGTTTGTCCTTTGTCGCTTTGGGTATAAATACGAGCTCCAAGCGCCGAAGTGCATTCATTTTGGAGCAGTGAATCAATGCAGTCACTCCGCTCGAGTCCTGTACTGTAACCTCACCCGCAAAGGCACTGTACTGTATTTCTTCGGCTCATATATCGCCCAGCAGTAAACCAGGTAAGTTTGCCTTCGGCTTCTGGTCGTCATCTCCAAGGCAGCAACATTTGCTGGCAGCTCACCACCACGTACGCTACCACACGCATGACGGAGGCGACGGAGCTCGGCTCGGGGACGCCTTCCCGTATGCAACAGCATCTTTCGGCACCGAATCAACGCTAAAATGGCTATGGCAGGGTCAGACTTTCGTTTGAAGCCAACTTACTGATTTCCTTCAGTGTCTCTTTAGTAAGTTACGTCCGTGTCTGGGCAGTCCTCATGGTCGAAGTGGAGCATATAGATAGCGTGCCCTGACGTACCTGTACACCTACATGTCGGTACACGCGTTCACAATGGAAGGCTGTTATCTCTGAGCCGCTGTTATCTCTGAGAGCGCTGAGAAGGATGAGAGCACTGCACTAGAAAGGGCGGTGATGACGTCATGTGCAAGTGTGCCACCCCGGTAGCCATCGTAGAAACACAAATTATTGCTTGATAACGCAACAGCGCCATTTGAAGAACAGTGGTCCGCGCTGCCCGCTTATAAAAAGAGCTCTTGGAGAGCCTTAGCCTGCGAGGTGCTTACGCCTGAACGCCACTGAAGGATTTCAAGGACTACCGGAAGGAGCACACCCAAACTACATGTCCTCCAACCCTCTTCTGGCCTAGCGCAGCTGTCATGTCGAAGTTTATCTGAGCTTTGATGCCATAATAGCCAACTCCACTAGCGCCCCATAATTTCAAACCGTGGTCGGCCTTACCTTAATTGGGCGTCGACCAGGGTCCACTCACACCTCACGCCGGTTCACTCACCGTGATGATGACCCCAGAGGCAGCGGTTCTGGAAATTGGCCTCATGGTTATAATAAATGACGCATTTTTTGCAGAATTGTAGCCAAAGAATGACCCTAAAATACAAAGAATCTTCATTTTAAAAAATTCGTCACCATCCTGCCCTGCGAAAGTGGATGTCCAGCTACGCTGTTCCACTACAAATGGTGTTGGAGGAGGGTATGAAATGCTTCTCATCGTTTCGGCGGGCTTGCGCTCTGCTAGTGTCACTAGATAAGGATTCAGGATATCGGCACTCTTTTCTCCTATTGTTCCATGCCGCAGCAATGATCATTGTTCATTTCGCATTACGTGACACTTGTTTACACAGCGACGGTTCATGGGCGCCACCATTGTGCTGTTTATGCGTTTTAGTCGGTAAACTTGGGCAGGCTTAGCCTGCCCTCGCTGCTCTGTGGCTGCGCGCGACTGACGTTATTCCGAATGCGAATCCAAGGTAACGCGTGCAACAGCATTTCAACAGCAGAAGTGGCTCGGCTTCTCTGGCGGCAAATGCTGGGTCATGCCTAGCCTGAGTCATGCGCTCGGTGTCTTGGGCAAGAACTGCTCTATTTAGTGACACTATTGTAGTCCTGCCTAGCCTTCAAAAGTAATCTGCAAATATAATCTTTACCAGGAACACATGGGGGGAGGGTGTTCCCATTGTTCCCGGGTGCCTTTTCATCCATAATGCGTTTTAGACGCTTGTTTTGTGGTTTCCTTAAACGAATTCTGAGCTCTATGCTGTATGCCTGATTAGCCTGAAGCACGCACTCGGCGCCCTAGGTCTTGGCGCCTTGGCGTTTTTGCTCACGGAGATCGTTTTTGCCCACGGTGATGAAACCGTTGGGGCGTAGAGGTATACAACTTGGCTCTAAAAACGGTTGGCTGGTTGCCTCTCAACATTGTAGCAGCTAACCAACTCTGGGGATTGCCCAACAATGTTTGTGCACTGATTGAGAGCGAAGAGGAGGAACGGGCCTTTTTCCGACAGCCGATTTTTGGCCGATATCCCGATTAAGTATGTTTCATTCACCAAAGAACATCGTCATCGTTAAGAGGGCGGAAGAAGAGGTCGGTGGTGACGACGACAGCGACGACGGCAGTGAAGAAGAAGAAGAAGATGATGGCTTTATTTGGCTCAAAACTGGGCCAGGAAGGCTTCCCAACGAAATGCCCATCGAATTGCGGCTTGCAGCTTTTTTTTTTTTTGCGGGTTCTTTGGCCATTTGGCCGACATTAGTGGAAATATCCGGGGCCACAGAGCTCCCAGCTACTCCATCGCTACGTTGTATGGTCAGTTGGGAGAAAGAAAGCGGCTACTCTTTATTGAAGTTACGATTTGCTGAAGTCCCCAATATATAGGTTCTAAAAATCAAATAGATATATTCTGGAAGGAAGGATAAGTGTGGAATGAAATCAATAAAAATGACACTGTTTGCTTTCGTTCGTCGCTTGTGCAGAGCACCCGCCGCGGTGGCTCAGTGGCTAAGGCCATAGAGTTTCATACTAATATATACTAGAGGGAAATCTGGCGCTGCATTTGCGGGCCGCCGTGGGCGGCGCCATTCCAGCTAGCGACATTCCTCGCCTACTTGGCTTGGTTAGGCACATGGCTACTTTTTTTTGTCTCGACGCCAAAATCAACAAAAACGGGTAACATTGTTTTAATGTTAATCTTGCATGAAGCTTCTAAATAATCCCTGACAAATAAATCTTTCTGGAGCTTTAATTTTATTATAACAAAACAAATTTGATCATTCTTCTGGAGTAATATTGTTGCTTTTTTGCAGCCAGAGGCAACTTTCCAGCCTGTTCGTGAGCCATGCCAAGGACAAGTGGAACGTGCCTGACCATAGTGCCTGCCCGGTACATGACGGAACGCTCGCTGGAGCGCAGCTCGCGTAGACAGTGGCGCCAGATTTCCCTCTAGTGTATATTAGTATGAAACTCTATGGCTCAGGCGTTGTGATGCCGAACCCAAGGACGCGGTTTCGATTATCGCCCGCGGCGGCCGCTTTTCTGATGGAGGCGATACGCGAAAACGCCCGTGTGTTGAAGATTTCGGAGTACGATTAAGGATCCCCAGGTGGTCAAAATTAATCCCGAGCCTGATTTAATCCTGATTTCTTTAATTACCTCCTTTATTTGTCGGAAGTTCGTTATAAATTGACCATTGTTGTCGGGATAGAACAGTCTTTTTAAACAACCACATTGGTACTATTTTGTTTTCACGAAGAGATAGCTTGAAAAGAATGCACGCACTATTTCTACACTCCCAAGTGGGAAATTTGTGCGCAACGCTAGCTGCAGTCTTCTCGGTCACGGCGCATATCTGCTGCGTCTCAGGAAGTGATCGTGTGATCAGCGAACGCATGGCGGTGCGCGCTATACTCTGCTGTTAGCACGCAACGCGTCGCCGCCGCCGAGCATGTTGTAAATCGTGTTTGAATCTCCCGCGCAAAGTCACGTTGCTGGGATTAGCCACGAAAGAGAACCAGAGAATATGTTGTTCCAAATCGGGTTTGAACCTCCCGCGCAAATGTCACGTGCTCGTTTGTGGAGGGGTGGGGCACGGAGAGGGCGCTCCTTGTGCGGCGACGCGTGAAACCCCAGTGAGAGAACCGTAGCCGCGCGTGCCGCCCTCCTTCTCACCGTTCGCTAGACGCTCCTCTCCGTTTTCGTTCTTCCATCGCTGCTGCGTTCGGTCACTCGGTTACGAGGACCCGCTACGTCGCGAGGCCCAGATAACGGCTACCAGAGGGCCGCGCCCGAAAACGAAATAATAAGCGCCCCTTAACATGCAAGAAAATAAAGTAGCAAAAGTTAAGCGGCAGGCTCCCCTCTAAAAAAACGTCCAATACGTGCGAAAGGCCGCTACAGGAAAACAGACAAATTTTCTCTATTTGACAATAACTAAATAAACAGCATAAATGATCGAATGGGTGAATACATTTATTGGACGTAGAAGACGGAGTAAGCCTTATGTTGTTAGAGGGAGTGCTAAGGAACTGCGTGAGGGCAAAAGTAATTTTCGCAGTCTACTACACCAAGCGAGAGTTGCACAATATGTGCAAATTCCCTGTGAACTAGGCAATTTCAGAAAGTAAATAAAACTCGGCGTAATGTTAGTGTCGTCTTAGCGGGTAATTGTCGTATAGTTTGTTTCGGGATAATTTCAATAAAGATGAAGGAAGCTCACACCAACGCGTAAGACTTGAAGGTGGCGAAGCTCTATGTAGCCTTCGCGACCATCACGACGGTTCAAGTCCACGACTGTATAGCCGATTTGCTTCTTCTTCGCTGCCGCAACGACCTTTACTCCATCATTGTTGCTATAAATGTGAGCGTCCCTCAATTTTTGGGTAGTGACTATCATTGGGCATCACCTTGCAGGGGCGTACGGCATAACCTGTCTTCCTCGTTCCGAGCAATTGAGTGTTGCCACGATAACGTTGAACGCTGGAATTCTTTTTTTTCTTTTCGCAGTGTCTAGAGTGCCGTCCGACGGCACTCTAGCTGATCTCTGCACCCAAGGCTAGAGTGCCCGTCCGACGACATTCGAATAGTTAGACTAAGCTAGCACCAGCCGAAACGTCTGTCGTTGTAGTGTATAGATGGCTGGAAGAGGAATATACACTACAACGACAGACGTTTCGGCTGGTGCTAGCTTAGTCTTAACTATTCGGACGCGGGAATCATGAGCTCCATTGGAGCGGCGTTTGCGGCTCAGTCTGGCCGCGGTAACAGGATTGAAGTGAACGGGACGATGACGAATACCAAGTTATTTTGCCCCAACTGCCGACAGGACGTATCGTGTTGAATACGGTGTTTCTTCACGGGGACGTGAAAGCCAGACCGTTCCGCGTCGAGGACTTCAGAGACATGCTCGCACGTGTTGGTATGCTCTCCGACGTGATAGCGTTGGGGGCGTACCAGATCAACCACGTGTGGGGCGGTGACCTTCAAAAGTGCCGAGGCTACAAAGAAGATGCTGGCGGCCGGCGAGCAGGAAGTGAAGGGACGCCGGTGCCCTCGTCGTGGATCCGCAAGACCAGCAGGTGAGGCTTAAGCTTCACTGGCTAGCTGCACGGCGTTGAAGACGAGGACGTGCGTCCGCCCTTGCTTCTTATGGCAAGGTCATTGACAGTCACCAAGGAAAGATGGCGCATGCATGGAGTGCAGGACAAGGGGGTCCGCGACGCGGGCGGTAACGCTGAAGCTCAAGGCCGGGTTGACGGTGGAAGATTTGCCGCATCAAATCAGGGTCGCAGGCGAGTTGGCCCTTCTCGGTGGCGCCAGGCAGGCCCATGCAAGTTTGCGTTGCCAAGGGACTGGTCACGTTCGCCGTGACTGCAAGGTGCCTCGTTGCTCGAAATTCCGTCGGTTCGGCCATGCAGACGCGGACTGCGTCCGCACTTACGCCAAAGTGACGGGGCCTGCTTGTAGAGAAGAGTTTTCAGAGCACTTGATGGACGTGGCCGAGGTGGAAGCAGCAGCACAAGGCACAGGAAACCTGGAAAAGGTGGAGGCGACCCCTGCAAGTCCGTCCAAGACACGGAGCCAAAGAACCAGGAGGAGGCGGCAGCGTGTGTTACTGCGATTCCAGTGGACGGTTTAGAAAACAGACAGCCCTACTGAAGTCGAGCCCGAATCAAGTGAGGATGAGACGATGGAGGCGGGCGGGCAAGCAAGCGCTGGGAACAACGGCAAGCGCGGCCTTGACAAGACGGACGAGGGAGAGGAAGATAGAGCCATGGCCACCAGCGAAGAGCCGCCGCTGAAAACCAGAGCCGGCGAGCAGGGACGTCGAAATAACAGTTGGTCGTCAAGCAGTGGGACAGTCTTTGTATTCAACGGGTTGCGTGCACTGTTTCTCTGTAGGCTTGGAAAAGGGAACCAGTGCCCTCGGATGCACAGCCTGTCTGCTTTTCACACAAAGAGGCCTCTCCATGTAGTTGCTGCTGTGGCGGAGGGCACTTGTGAGAGTGTGTTGTTAGGAGAGCCGCTTAAACTGATTTCTCGTTGATAGGCGGGGTGCCCTTGTGCTCTTCATGTACCTCTATACCAAAACTGAAGCTCTGTCGAGGGCTGGAAACATTGACAAGAGGCTGGTTTGCTTGAGCTTGTTACAGTGCAGAACAGCTATCTCTGTTTAGCATTCGACAGCTCCTGCTCTTTGCTTTGGCCACCTGTCAAAATCACGTCTTGTCTTTCAATCTATGCCAAAACTGTGTTGCTTGATGAGGTGCTGTCATTGCGTACATTGCCCTTGTGTACAGTCGTTTTTCTTCTTTGCCTTGGATTAAGGCTTCGGTTCTTGAGATGTGCGTGCTAACGTTGCTGTAATGTCATCCAGCTGTACATCGCCTTCTTCAAGTCCTCACATAGTCATGAACAAGTGATCATGAAAATATGAAACCATTCCACACAGTAGGCAATTTCTTCCTATTCAAGTCCAATTTTTTTTGAGGCGTGGCTTAATTCTAGTAACAAAGTTGGGAAACGTGGTTTTGCAGTTATAGCAACAGCGACCCCAGTATTGGACGTCCACAAACAGTATTTCAGTTTTGCATGTTTTGGTTCACATTTGCATGTTCACATTTCATTTGTCCAACACTGTACGTCCTTAGCTACTAGCAACGAGGTCCTTCCTGGGGTGCTCTTTAACGGGCCTTGTGGCATCCACCCTAAAGACGTCTCACTACCATTAACCCGTTTTTAAGCCTTCGAGTCTTGCCACTGCGACTTTCCAGTACCCGACTCCTATCAGTGCTGTGATGGTGCCATCTGATGCGACAGCATCATCGGCGAGGTAAAGGTCACTGATCTCCCATGCAAAAAGTAAAAACCGTGAACGGATTTGCACTGCATGTCAAGGGTAACCTCGAGGGCTTCGACTAAGACAAACTGTTGTGCTGACTTAGAATAAGCAGCTCCACGCATCTTGGGGTTTGCTTGCGAGAGGGCATTTTGCCTATGTTTGTAATTTGGGACACTCTTTTTCCGATGACTTTACAATGAAGGTTTTTTTCGCTATGCTGTCCATGACCAATGTCCACTGGCTACTACCGCCGAGAAGGCAATGAAGAAATTGCAGCCTAGCGGAAACTTGCCCAAAAATGTCGCTGTTTGCAGCAAAAAGGTATCCGTCACATGTTCAGAGGGTTCCCCTGGAGAAATTCGTTTTCAAAAAACCTCCCCATTATTGTCGGGGGGGGCCGGGTTTTTTCCCCTTTTAAATTTATTTCCGTTGTTAGGCGGGGGCCCTTTTCCCCCCTTATGTCCCCCTTCCCCTAAAGTTTTCCCGGGTTTTTGGCTTAAAAAGGGGCGGTTTGTTTACGGGAAAAAGCTTTTTTTTACACCGAACCCCCCTTTTTGTTTTGGCCCCGGAAAAGGAACATAAAACTGGGCTTGTGAGGGCGGCCTTGGCCTTCCCCTTTTGGGTGTCGTTTTTCCTTTCCCTTGGGGCCGGTTTTTTAATGGGGGAAAAACCCGGCCCCGAAGGATCCGCGCTCGTTTTCCTTAACCCCCAAAAGCGAAAAATTTTTTATAAAAAGGCCTTCAAAGTGGGCCCCTTTCCGGGCCCTTTTTTTGGGGGGGTGGTTAATTCCTTGGGCGGGGCATTTTAAAAAGGGAATTTAAAAACCCGTTTTTCGGGCCCTTTTTGGCACAAAACGCCAAATTTTCCCCAGTTTGGGGCCGACCCCCGGGGGGGAAAGGGGGCCTTTTTGGGGACCAAAAACGCTCCTCCCTTCCCCCTTTTTAAACCCCTTGGAGCGACCCCATTTCCCGCCCCAAACCCCAAACATCGGTTTGCCCTAAAAACAAGGGCAAAACCCCCGGGGAAGGGTCAGTTACTTTCCGTAAAGGGGTTTCAGCTGGGGCCCCATTTCGCGGAAAAATTGGGCATTTGGGGAAAAACACTCCCCCAAATTTGGGGGTTTTGCGGCGGGGGGGGCTTTTCCCTTTTTTAAGGGGCTTTTGGGTGTTTTGGGCCCCTTTGTTTCCATGAAATGCCACTTGGTTTCTCCCCCGGGGTGGAATTTGCCCTGGCGGAAATTATTTTTCCAAAAACGGCTTTTTGCCAAAAACCTTCCGCAGGGTATTTTTCGGGTTTTCCCGTGGGTTTTAAAAGCCTTTTTGGCCCCTTTTCGCCAAAGGTTTTAATAAACCCCGTTCTTCCGCAACCCCCCGCCGCAAAAGGGGGTTTGGGGGTTTAGAACGGGGAGGAACCCATCGCTTCCAACCGCGGTTAGCTTCAACCATTTTTTGGTGCTTTTGTTTTTTTTAAAACATCTTTTGGTTTTGAATTTGAAAAAATTTTTTTGCGCCCAAAGGATTGGCCTAAAAGGGCTTCCCCCTCTTTTTAATAAAAATTTTCCCCTTTAACCCTTTTAACAAAAAAAAGGTGAGAATATCGGTGTTTTTTAGGGGGGGCCCTTTTTCCCCCCATTTAAATTTTACAAAAACCTTTTTCCCCCCCAACTTTTGTTTTACAACTGGGTTTCGTTTTTGTCGGAAAAGTCCAAGAATTTCCGGATTGGGGCAATAAGGCCGGGAAGGAGGGGGGGGACGACAAAAAATCCCCCAAAAGGTGGGGGAAAAACCGCCCAAGGGAAGCCCAAGAAACCCAAACTTTGGGGAATCATGAGTAGAAAAAATTGTGGAAGAGGCCCGGCGTCCAAAAACACGGAAGGAAAGGGTGAGAAAAAAGCGCCAAAAAATTTTTGAAAAAAAAGGGGCCCCTTTGGGCTCCGGAAAAATTTTGGGCCAAATTAAAAATTTTTTGCGCCCAAAAATTTTAAGGGGGTTTTCGTTTTTCCCCTTTAAAAAAGGGCCCTCAAAAGCCTTTCGGGGCCCCCTTTTAACACCGCCTTAGCCCTTGAGCCAACGCGACGGGGTTGCTCAAGTCCCAAGAAATGAGTTACATAAACACACGCGGGAAAGTAATGATGTGGCGATACAAAGCCGACTATAAAAAAAGAGAAGCATATCAGGGCTTTATAGCCTATACGCTACAATGGCGTGTATGCTGTGGATCAGATGGGGGAATATACAGAGACGGAGAGTCGTTATAGAAGACCCGCCTGCCCAATGAACCGAATAAGAAATTGACGGAGAGAATCCCTTGCATTTCCCCAAAACATTAAAGGCATGAAAAAATAAAAGGGCGGCTACTTTAAATCTACAAATTTTGGTAAATAATAAGAAACCGCTGTGGAGACAATCTTTTTGAATTACGTAGCATAGAGGAAACGAAAATAATATACTGCAGAAGGCTCAAATGAAAAGGCTGAAAAAAACATTTTCGATAAAACGGCTTCGATAGAACCCCCGTCGTTTAAAACGGCGTTCGATAAAACGACTTCGTTTGAACGGCATTCGATAAAACGGTTCGATAAACTGTCCGGACCCCGTGTCAGAGTGCTGTTCACTTGGACCCCTTTTGTGACAGACTAACTGCCCTGGGGTCTGTTGCCAAACAACTGGTATTTTTGGGGTCACACAAGAATTTTTTAGTGTCGGCAGTGACACTTTTGCCAACTCAGGAATCATGCTTTTCGATAGTCCTTGGTGCAGTGAAGTTTTTGCAGCAACGGTGCTTCATTCGAGTAGGTAATTTTGCTCGGGGGTTTTAAATTTTTTCACACCTAGTAAAGGTTGGTTTTTTCATTGCAGAACTGGCAGCTTTGGGTTTTTTCTGGAAATGGTGGTAAGTGCAAGTAAGGGTTTTTTTGGTGAGTAAACTCACCCGATACGGTTTCAAAGCCCCTTCACTGCTACGGACTTCTACTGCTTCCGTGCCTCTGGACTTCTTTTTAAAAAAAAGGTCCCGGAGCACCGAAAAAGTGTCAGTGGACTGAGCTGCATCAGCTTCTGCTCACAGTAGTGAGGTAGCCGCTTCTTGATAACCACTGAGCAAGCACTGTACTTCTGCTTCACCCCCAGTGCTTCAAAACTAACGTTTTTAACCCCTTGGTCGTAGAGACGTCGCAGCAAATGTCTCTTAGCTGAACAAACCAAGGGCCCGCAGCTTTTTAGGGGGAAATGGGGGTTGTGGTTTAATCGGAATCCTTTCCTTTTCCAAATTTTTCCTCCAAGGGGGAAAGGGGGGTTTTTGAAACCCCTTAATTTTTGGTTAGTTTTTTTGGGGCAGAAAGGGAAAGGCTGCGGATCTTGTCTTTTGCCTTCACAACAAGGTATTTGGTGAGTTATTTGAACTTGTCAATAGTTGACAGCTGTGTGCTGTAGTGTGGTGTCTTCATACTCATTCCAAAAGGAGCGGTCGCCTTGAATCGCTTTATCGAACGTTCCTTGTGCACTCAGTGACCTTGCATTATTTATCGGGGGGTTTTGCCATTTGTGGGTATTGATTTTCTTCGCTCCGACGTGAGAGTTTAGCTTTGGCCACACATATGAAAACATGACATGCTTCCACAGCTTTCCACTCGAGCTCAGAGTTGTAATTCATACGCAAGTTCTTCAGTCTGTTTGTTGAGTTTCCAAAGTTCATGTGGGTACACCGACTCAAAGGGTGGCCTGCTAGCGCTTGTGTCAATCCATTCTTGTGAGGGCTTGGGAACGGGATCAACTGAGTTCATTCACGAATGGCATGGCACACCAGTGTGTTCAGGTTCGGACAGCCTAAAGCTGTTGGCAGCTGAAAGCATTAGGTCTGAAACTGGACATATTGTAGTAGCACCGGGCTTTGGTTCAATTGCAAAGGCTGCTTCTTCAGTGGTTTTGAGGAAGATGATTTGTCACGTCATTCCCAAGTTTTCAGCAACAACTTTTGTGAAAGACCAAGAACCCAGCAACCATCAGCTGCACTATTCAACAGAAGGTGTTTATTAACACATTGCCAAAGAAAAGAAAGGGAATCCCGCATGCAGTTAGACTATTCGGTAGGCAGCTTCTTTGCCGATTCTTCTACATAGGTATATGCCCTCGTCTGAGAGCCAGCGAACAAACTACTACTTTTTCGTACACCTTTGCTGTGGGGTTCATTTCCACATCTAGCGTATGGTTACGCCTCTTTCTAAGTCGTGGTATTTGTGTTTCACTTGCTCGATGATGAAAAAAGCGAGAAGCTTCGTTCGGGCAACATTAGAGGTTCCAAACATTGCGATTTCGTCTTTCCAGTTGTTATTGCGTTCACATTTGCCACATATTGATAAATATTACACCTCTGCGCTAATGCAGGGGTCGTACAAATGTGCAAAAAGAGCTGCTTTGTTTTCCGTGTTTACCTGCAGATCCTTATCGCCATTCAGCCTAGCACTATGTGCGTATGTGTGTGATGCAGTTTTTATAACCGTTATTACTGGGTGTCAATAAATGCTGCAGCCATTATTGTTTCTGGCTCTTGGGGAAGCCGCTTGTGTTCCAGATGGCTCAGGCAGCTTGCACACACAGTCGCCGTCTGTGCGAGTGACTGACTCAGTACAGCATATCTTTGTTGCACAAGCTTAGGATAGTTGTAGATTTACAACCTCACTAGCTTCTTCGAAAGAAGCTAGTAATGGTCAATTTGAATGGCCCTGTTTACAATTAAGGGATCAGAGGAGCTGGGCCACGTTCTTTAAGGACAGCCACGAGCAGACAGTTCACAGTGTTTTCGGTCGGCATTAAAGACTTGTATTACAGCTTACCTTATGGCCGACTGTTGGAGTTTATAGAACATCGACATTTATGGATGCTCAAGTTTCAAAATTTTGTTGGTTTGACAGTGGAGGGGTTTATCGAACTGTTTTCACTTTATTTAAGTCAACTTTCATGGATTGGTGTGACAGCATTTATCTGCCAGCAAGCAAAATGTGCATTGGGTCCTGTGTGGCTCCAGTTCTCATTGAGGTATTCTTCGGAGGTTTTGACAGACTACAGGCTATTTGAACCGCTACAGCAAAGCTAGAACAAAGCTACGTTTGTTCGCTTTGTGCACGACTACCTTGTGTTTAGAGGTGCTGTTGCCTATCAACCAAGTTGTTCTGCCACACTCAGTGCTTTCCCTCAGCATTTGCAGCCGCTCAGTTTAACCCGTGAACTTCTCCCGGACAAGACAATAAAATGCATAGACCTAAAACAACGATTCTATGATGGCTGTCCGTGTTGGCAGTACGAGCCTCGAGCATGCCAACCGTTACTTCCTTTCTCGTCTGGACACTCGAAGATTGTAAAGCGGGGTGTCGCTAACTTGTGTATTCTAAACAGCCCCAGGAAATCTTGTCCCCGCAACACGGCAGAAAGCCTGGACTTAACTGACCTAAGCCCGGTTCCCGAGCATCTCTTGATAACAGTTGTGCGCATGACATTCTGAAAGGATGTAAGGAGGGAATCCGTGTACGGCAACAGAAAGAAGACAAGAGAAAACAAAAACACTCCCTCATTCCTTACAAGCATGGTGTCCTACACGCTTATAAAGATTGATGGAAAAGCTGATAAAGTTGAACATGTTCAGGCTGCAACACGCCCTGATAAGGTTGAAAATTTTCAGTCTGCAACACGTACACTCGACGCTCATCAATTACACTCCTGTAGGACCACTAAAAGGTGGTCGAGCTAAGCGGAAAATAGAATAACTATTGGCAAACTACAACGCAGAGTTTCTGGAATGGGACCTCTAAATTTGATTAGGCAAAGTGGTGAGCTAAAAGTTACTATACTAAGAAGCAGCTGTACTAATGTGGAATAAACTGAGCAATTACAGGTGTTGTTTTGTTTTTCTTTCCAGGCTATTCTTCAGTGGGCAAGATGTCAGAAAATGTGTCGCAGGGATTTTGGAACCCTCCCGTGCAGTTGGCCTAGATGCAATGTGGCCCTCACACAGACATAGGAGCTGGAAGCTACGGCATGACCTTGTCCTCAGAAACGGTGTCATTTGACATTGCATGAGAATCTAGGACGGTACAGACTGAAAAGAAGTTTGTGTACACTGCAGCCTTTGTTGAAACTGAAAAAAGAAATGTAAAATCACTGTGGCCTATTTGATGTCCTACAACGGCACAAGTCTCAAGCTATTACAGTGAATTGATTAACTTTGTGCAGAGGCCGTTGTGATTAATTCCCCAAGGTTTTGCCCGCCTCCCAACAAGAAGGCTGGTAACATCTGCAAAACAGCTTACACAATTCCTGCCTGGTCTGGTCAGTGCCTTACTTGTGACTTCCCAGCATTTGTGTATAATTAAAAAATAAAGAAGCCCTCAACTCAACTTGTAAGGAAAGCAAAAGTTGTTTAACACACGTCTTTAACACGTTTTTTTAACAAGAATAACTGTTTCTTGCGTGTTCAAGATCTCAGGCAGATTGACTTTTGTTTGACTGCACTTTAAAATGTTTTAAATGATACTGCTCCCCTCTCTCGAGAAAAGTTTGTGTGCTGCTCATATTGTGCATCAAAAGCAGTCAACTGTTTCCACTGCCTTTCTGACATGCACCTGCTCAGTATGGAGGTTATGAAAATTCAATGTAACTCTGTCTGCAGTACATAGTGCCCCTAAAGGCGTTTCTGTGTTCTGTTCTGGCTTTATTCCATACTGCTCAGCAAAAGTTGCCAATTTGAATGAACCATTTTTTGTCATAAACATTGTTTTTCATGGACCACTGATATTGAACAAGACTACACAACCACACAAATACACGAGTGGCTGGCTGTTGCGGCAAATCTCAAAGAACAACTGGAACTGGACACCCACACCATGAAAGCTTTCAGCGGCTGCCTCGACCTAGGCCTCTGATCTGTTTCTGCTATCCTGTGACTGATAAAGTTTCTGTGTATCTGTGGCTGACATTGCTAATCCATGTGAGAAGAGTAGTCAGGGAAAAGGGAAATAACTTATAACATATGTACTCTGTTTACAAAAAAGTAATGTCTAAAATTAGTGATAAGTGAATTACAGCTGGGAAATTTAGGTAGACTATTCCAATGAAAACAGTGTGTCATCATTGTTTACGGTTGCTTCCCTGCTTCAAAAAAGTAAATTTACCTTTTAATTCAAAATCTACTTGAATAAAAATTACCTATTGTCTATTTTCAATAACATGAGTGCCAGTGTGACTTCCTCGGTGAAAGTTTGAATTGAAACATCTTTAGGGTCACCATTGCAAGGCACGTTTTTCATTGAAAGCTGTTCTTACAAGCTGACAGCCAAATTAATTTATTTACAGTATACCACCATTATAACGAGGCCTTTTGAACAACAAACTGGCTTCACCATAGGTGACACTTCAAAAGCAGATACATGTACGCTGCGGTAAGGACTATAAAACACCTCAAAAGATTTCTTATGAGGCTTTTTTCAGACGATTGCTTTATTAAATGTCATGCTGTCTAGTGATACATCTGCAAGCATGTTGCACGTTGTGAGAGCTGGCATATCAAAAAATGCATGACCTAACACCTACGCACACCTAAGAAGCACACGGCCGACAGAAAAAATTTTGGTGAGCTCCAGTTCAGGTGAGAGTTCAGGTGAGTATAACTTGACAATTTTTGAACGGTTGTGCTTTGTGGAGAGAACGTTTAAGCTCTTCTGTTACCTTTGCAAGACTGATGAATACAGCCTTCCCCATTTAGTCTGTAAAACCCAGGTGGAACGTCTGAAATAAATTCAGACAATTCAGAAAGGGAACTATTCTTGTAGGGTGAGTAATGCAATATTTCATTGCACTTACGGAGATATAAATAGCTTGAGAAATGAAGCACTGGTACAGTAACTTCTATTTATTTCCGTGAAGATAAAAAAAAACACGAACGGTCTTCAATCAGCTTGCACAACATTTTAATGCATGCAAAACAATATCCACAACTTACAAAACTGAATATGAAAAGGGAAAAAAATTAACCCAGCTATTAGTCATAAACGGTGAAAATATTCGTGCACATGCATGCGCCGTCGGCGACGATCAAGGCTCACCAAACGTAAAAACTTGGTATTCAAGTTCGTCTATTTGACAAGGCGCTTTTACAATATACGTAGTGCTGGGTCACGGTTTATAACAAAAGGTAGCATGAAAACCTGTTCCTCAAACTATTCATTCCTTATCTAACAAGTGAACGGACGCTTGGGCATGCAATGTCACGACGAGGCAATCGACAGGTTAAGCGACAAACTTCGTTAAGTGTTGTTGCGATCATTACCAACACGGCCCAAATATTCCGTGCGCGTTGAACAAGCCTTATTAGGGGCTAAATAAGCTACGTGACCCTGAGCACTTGTTAAACGCTGGGGAAAAAATGCTGAACAACACCGCTACATTACCGAGTAACAGCAACTTCTTTGGCACAAACCAGGCGCTTTTCTTGCAGTAACAGCTGACCGCCGCCACAGCTGGTGCGGTCGCCCGATTTTCAAAGCCGGTCGCGCGGATACATGCTGTTACTTCGACATGCCCATGTCCACACGCAAATGATTTTATGATTTTTTTCTTCGCAACTCCCCAATTTAATAACCTGCTCCGAGACAGCCGACAAAACATTTTCAACGGCAGCCCCACAGTCTGTCGACGCGTAAATTAAGCCTACGGAACACTTCGGCCGACAATGAGCTTGCGCTAATACTAAATACCATTTACAGCGGCCGGTAACACTCTGCACGCATACGCCAGTAGCCTAAGCGTTGACTATTAACGACAGGGATTGCTTATCGGCGTGAAAATAGCTTTCCACTGCCTTGTTTTCTTACATGACCGATCGAGCTTCCTCACACACCCGGGCGCCGCCATGTTTACGCTGCCCTCCTCCGCGGAACCCTCCCCTGGAGCCCTCAGCGGCGACTCCCATGCTTCCTCTATGGGCGCGGCGTAAATATGGCGGAACCGACGATTTTTAATGACGTTGTGCGTAAATATGGCGGTGGGACAACAATTTTTCGTGATGTACTTCGTAATCGTTACGTCACAGCATGACAGGCTCCTCCCCCTGACCGAACTCTAGAAGGCTCTGCTGAAAACTAACCCGGGGCGACGCTCTTCCTCTGTGAAACCGCGTCCCAGCGTCGTGAAGAGACGCGGACGCCGAGGAACGCCGGCAACGCAGCAACCGGCACCAGCAACGCCGTCGACGCAGCAGCCACTTCCTGTATCCACGGTGGAGGAGGGCAGCGTCTAGCGAAACGCGGACGCGAAAGGGCGAGCACCATGCCGGTGGTCTCTAATATTTAAAGGGAGGCGAAATGGAAGGGTTCCTGAATGGAGCAACATTAAACGTCCGGGGTCTGGCTTCAAAGAGAAGCCAGACCCCGGACGTTTAATGTTGCTCCATTCCGGGACCCTTCCATTTAAGCCAGACCCCGGACATGGACAAAAACGCACGCGACCGGCATTTCTAAAAGACTCACGAAAACAGCCCGGTAGCTGGCCATGCGTGACAGCGCACAGTCGAGGGTGAAAGCTGCGCGCGGCTTTATCGGTGCTCAGCAGCTGTGTTTTGCTCAATGATGTGTTAAACTCGCCATAAAATATCTGGTTTGACTGATATGAGGTTTCACGCGCCGACACTAAACAGGCGATGAGGCGCGCCGTAGTAGAGGGCTCCGGATTAATTTTGACCACCTGGTAATCTAATTAACGTGCGCCGAAATCTCGAACACACAAGCATTTTCGCTTCTCGCCTCCACACAAACACACACACACACACACAAAAATCGGATGCCGCGGCCTGGAATCGAACCCGCGTCCTTGGGCTCAATTCTTAGGCTCAGCAGCACAACACTGCAGCCACCGTGGTGGGTGCCTAAAATAACTAATTCACACTATAAGATCAGACAATCGGCATACCAATTGCATGAGCGACACGCCTGCAGGGGCTGGTGCGAACCGTTGAGCCCTGACTAGTATACCGCAAGGATGTTCCAAGAGCGTATTCGCAGAATGGCGAAGTTGGTTTCGTACATCAGTGCTTAAAACACGCTATTATTTGGGTGACATTTACACGGATCTAAGTTGATTTACACTGGAGGTAGTGATTTTTCAGAGCACGTGACTGTCGTGCCTATATAATTTGATTGACTTTCATCTAGGTGTGGCACAGCGACGCTTCATTGTGCACGTTCTCAAATTTCTCGGGGACTGGACTTCACGGAAACGAGGCGATAGCCAACAAAAGCGACCCCTTGTAAGTACAATCTGTCCTCAAGAAACTCATGTGTCAGATGCACGCCGCCAAGAAATTTTTGCTTGTATAAGTCCCAGATAACGTAAAACATCCTGAGGACGTCCTCAAATGGTCCAAACGTCCTGGATCCTATACTGGGCGTTCACGGGACATCCACAGGATTAGATATTATAAATGATCCCTCAATGGTCCATGCTAGAGCTTATTTTGGATCACAATGGATTGCGAATGATCCCTAAATGATCCGTTGTATTACATCTTTTGGATCACAATCCACATGGACGTTTGACGCTGCTGTTACCCAAAGTTACTGGATATATTGAGTAACTCTGGCTGTTACCGTGAAGGAAAAGCTATTACACTCGTATCCCTGATGGGAGCTAAGAGCGCTAAAAGTGCTGTGCCTGCGAGGCCGCAAGAAGCAGAGTTGCAATACCACTGTAGTTGCAAGACAAGCAAGAAATCTAAGCCGGAAAGACTGCAACGAAGTCAAGCCAAGCCATGCCATGGTCTTCGTTGGGTAGCCAACATGGCGACAAACATCAAAGTGCGGTTGGTGTGTGTGTATGTTTGGGAAGAAGACGGCTAGAAACAAGCGGTTTGTAGCGTTATTTCACATCAGACGCGTGTGCATCGCGTCATCGAGAAGTGTTGGAGATGTGTCTAACGCCTGCATAACTTTGGCACGTAGGAACCAGGCCGCCGCGCGACCCATCTTGGACCCGTCACCTCGCCGCTTCGGACATCTTTGCTCCTTCTGCTATGCTGTGTAACGAACGCCTGGCATTGAAGAAAGCGTGCGCATCACGTTATCAAGAAGTGTTGGCGATGTGTCTAGCGTCCGCCTAACATTTACAAATATGATCCGGGCCGCCGCCCGACCCATCTTAAACCCATCACCTAGCCGCTTCGGACTCCTTTGTTCATCCTCAAGGGAATGCCTCACGACGAAGAGATTACATTCTAATCGCGTGTTGCGGAAGGGTGAATGCCGTTTTGAAGTTGCATCACAATGGAAATGGTGTTCAATCGGCCATTAATTAATTAATTAATTTATTTATTTATTATACCCTCAGGGCCAAATGGCATTACAGAGGGGAGTGGTTTACATTGGAAGACATGGTACATGGTGAAACAGAAGGAAACAAACTACAATGTTTGCATGATTACAATCAAAATGTCAGCGTGCTAAGATCAAAATACATGGATTGATTGTAGGGTTTAACGCGCCAACGCAACGCAGGCGATGCGGCGCGCCGTAGTGGAGGGCTCCGGATTAATTTTGACCACATGGGGATCTTTAACGTGCGCCGAAATCTCGTACACACGGGCGTTTTTGCTTTTCGCCTCCATCAGAAAAGCGGCCGCCGCAGCCGGGAATCGAGCCCGCGACCTCGGGCTCAGCAGCGCAACGCCTTAGCCATTGGGCCACCGCGGCGGGTGGCCATTAATGCACTCGATGTGTACCTATGACTGGACCGTATAGGTGTGACTAGCTTTTTTGATTGCATGTTCCAGCTATCCCACTGAACACAAAACGTCTTATAGATGTCTACCATGGTCTTGCAAGGTCTTAGACATCTTGCGCTATGCGAGTTAGCTATAAGACGTCTATTTTTTATGTCTCAAAGATGTCTTAAGAGTGATATCTACAGGACACCTCTGCAAGATCTCCGACGTCTTGAGCTCCGTGAGATGTTGATAAGTCATCTTTACTAAGATGACTAGAAGACATACGAACCTCAATGTGTACAAGACATTCCCAAGCAGCAGAAATCGCCAAGCCCAAGCCCGGCAAATCATCAGTGGCCAATGTGTCCGAGCTTGGCAATACCTCGGCCGCCATTATTGGCTGGCGCTTGGGAAAGGTGACAAGCCAACAATTGGCCAAGCTCTGGAAGGTCAATATTGGACAACGCTTGGCAAAGTATGTTGCCATGATAATGCCTATGGGTGCACCCCGTGAGTTCTCATGCACATTTTACAGCAAAGCTGTAAATGGCTAGGATCCAGCAGATCGTATCCGGTCCCAGAGCGATGTAGACAGGAATCGCTAGCGAGCGTTACACCACGTTGCGGCGCCCACTCAAATCCCCGGAATCGTAAAACTGCGGGCCACACCCCCGGGACATGGAAAAAATCATACAAAATAAAAAGGTCCTAGGGCCTTCATAGAGCATGCGCCGTGATTACCATACCCGCGCTATAATAAATTTCTACCCACGATTCCTGTGTGTTTTGTAGCGTAAGCTACGCTGGCCGAGGTTGAGCAGTTTCGCGTGTGCCGTGAAGGTATGGTGGCCGTTCTGCGCAAGCGCGAGGGGCATAGGAATGCATTGGATTGGCTTGGCTTGGGTTGGGTTGGGTTGGGTTGGGTTGGATTGGATTACAGTGGATTGTGTTGCGTCATAGCCGCGGCAGACGCACTGCCAGGTGTGCGCCTCAATAGAGTTTATGCGAAATTGCTTGGTGATCTAGCAACACTGATATAAACGAGACCTTCGGCCATATTGGTACGGTCGCCGATCGGGAAGTCTCGTATTGTTTAATGTGGAAGAGTAGGTGACGGTAACGCTGTATGGCTCAAACTGGACGGCATTTTCCGGCTCCCAACCGCGGATTGTGGACGAAGGACTTGTCTGCGCTGCCGACTGTGCCTGATGACTCATACCACCGGGGTGCCGCGCCAAAGACCCATCCGAGCGGCAGCGGAGCAGGGCATGCCGCCTAGCCACCGAGGCGCATTGCTCGCCTTCATCGGTGCGGACAAACACGTGCGACTCGCAGTAAGTAAATCCTTCTTTGTTTTTTTACTTGACGCGAGTTGACCGGTATGAGCATTTGTATAGCACTTTGTTCACCGTTGTTTACCATGCAAATGAGTAGCGGCGACCCTGTTGCAGTAACCCTGAAAGAGGAAAGCGACAATCGCCAGACCGTACCGCTAGTGGGTGGATTAGGTATTTTCAAATGCTGCACATCGAATTTACGGAAGGAGTTTTGGTGAAGATGTTTACGGAAAGGTTGCGGCGGTTTTCCGTGATGGTCGTCCGCCCGCGCGTTTGCCGCAAAGCAATCGCGCTTTGCGGTGAAGTCAACTACAAAAGCGCACATACGCCTTGAATTTTCTTTTTTTGTGTGTTTTCATTATTTATTGCGCATGTTCTGTCGCAAAAAAATCTGTTTGTGTGTCTTTCTTCTCCTTTTTTGGCGATGGGGTGGTTGTGTTTGTTTCTAAAGCGCATGTTTTTGGTGTGCACGAATAGATAATACAGTAAAACCTCGTTAACTCGAACTCACTGAACTAGAAGATTTTTTTTAATTCGATGGGTCATCGGTATAGCCAGAATGTTTACCTGTTTATCTCGAAAGGTTCTGGAAGTGAGTTCAAAATAATCATATTATTGCTTGCGTAAGTTATGACGAACACGATTATGCGGGTACTGGTATCATTACCCACTGTGAGGTTTTGAAATGTTAAACTTCCTTGTCTTGAAAATGCATTAACAAAGCATGCAGAGATACTTGCACGCTCGAACTTGACAAACAATTTTGACATCATTGCTGTTTGAGGTGTAGATTATTGCCCTTGCAGCAGTATTAAGCAAGACACAAAATCTGGTCATTTTGAGGCTGTTCCTTGCGGACACTGTTTTCTGCTCGGTCCCTTTACCATAAACTGTTGCGGACTAGCCCTGTTCTTCCCTGAGTGATATTTACTGTTACTCTCTCTGTTCTTGCAGGTTGGGCCTCATCCATGTGGTCAGCAGCTGCTTTCGCTCCCAGAAGTAAAGTGCCGTCCCTATGTTGTGTGCCTCACCTTTGAGACGGACAGTGGGGCGATTGTGGAGGCAGCGTGCGAGTGCCCGGCGGGCTTCAGTGGAGCATGGAGTCACATCCTGGCTGCTGTGCCCCTACTCGCCCTCTTGCAAGCCGTAGGTTTTAAGAGGCGCCACCGGAGCTTGCGTGCACTGAGCTGCCACAACAGTGGGGACGTCCGAGACAGCAGGGCATCAAGCCAGCGAGTGTCCAATACATTGACTGGAGAAGCCCGCGAGAAAATGGCCCCTCCCTTCCCTTGCCAATGCGTCTGTTCGATGCACGTCGAGTACAGGAGCAATGCGAGCAGCAACAAAGTGCCGTGCAGGCGCTTGGGAGAAAACTTGGTAGCCTTGGGAATGGGTTTTTTGCCCCAGTTGTGCTGGCCTCCCCCCCCCCCCCCCCCCAGTGACAGAAACAAGGACTGGCATGGCACCTGAAGGGTCACCTATGAGCTACCAGCAAGCATTCATGCCACATTTCGCTGTGTTCATCTCGCGAGCACGCAGAGGCTGGGCAACGTCATGTTTACTAGCACCGCGGCATGCAGGGGTGCGCGAATGCTTCCTTTGTTCCATTTATATCCACAGTTTGCTATACTGTACGCGCAATAAATCAGCGAAGTAGTTTAAATTACTGGGATTTTCACTGTGGACAGAAAAAATGCAAAAGCACTCAAGCTGATGCGCGGCGGCCTGATGCAACTCTGGCCGTTTTATTTTTCTTTTTTTGAATAAAACGTGAAAATTGTCTCAGCTACCTACATCAATGGCCACTATCATTACGTCGGAGGCATGCATGCAGCATGTGACGAACTAGAGGAGTTGAGTGTGTATTTTAGTCGCGAAATATTCGACAGTAAATACATCGTGGCTGAAATGACAATGGGCACCAAGTTTAACTTGACGTAACAAACCTTTCAGCTCGGAAAATCGGGAACCAAGTGCAAAAGCTCGAATTTTCCACCGTTAGATCATCATAAAACAGTGTACGCCACTTCTGCAACGACGCGCGGCTAAATGCAACGTAAAAGAAACCAACAACACACACCCATATCGTGCGCGCCCGCCACAGAGGAAATTTTCAACCGCGCCGTGACGGCGTAGTGCGGCAAGAAAAGTTTGTTTACAGCCCTAGGTAAGAAAAGGCTCGTGTAGGGGCTAAGCGGTACCATTTACCAATGAAGTGAAGCGGGCGCAGAGCCACAGGGACGAGTAAAGAAAACGGCCCTAATTTGGCAACGTGTGGTACTGTTTTCCCGGTCGAGCGCCGCTGTCAGTCGCATGAATAGGTGGCGCACGCTCAGGCTTCGTTGAGAATTCAAAGGCTGGACCCCAGAACTCCAACGCAGCTGTATTTTTCGTCCGGACAGCGACTACGGATTCCCGCGCTTAGCGAACCAACGACAAATATTCGCTCCCAGCGCACCGCGCCCAGCGTGTCACAAAGATTGCTCGCGCCGGCATAGTTCGCATCAGAAAGTTCGTTCAGAAGCGTGGAACTTCAATTATCTTTTCTCAATTTGGACCGGTATTTCCGCATTGCGTGCACTGCGGCACGAAGCAATGCTCCGGCATTGTAGTCCACCACCAAGAGCGGTCAATGCCCGCCTTCTATGTTTTGCTACTTGGTTTCGGTTTCAAACGACCGTACCAAAATGGCGGACCTAGTTACCGGAGTCGACGTGAGATGGCGGGGCGCATTTTGCATAGGGTCTATTGCGCAGTAGCCAAGTCTGACCCTGCGTCGGAGCCGCTTGATAGCCGTTTCACGTGGCTCGTGAAGAGCCGTGCTGAGCATGCGCGAGGAGCAGTGACTCGACAGGACTGGACTTTCAGTTAATAACCAGGAACAATGCTCAATCGCAAATTACAAACAAACGTGTTTTGCTTCGTGCACCCCTTGGACTACGACCCAGTCAAACCTCACGTTGAGGCTCGGCACCGCAGCTTTGCTGGCCATCCCTCTAAACGGAGTGGAAGGGCTCTGAATTTTTTTGGCTTTGTGACCAGACTTTATGACCAATGCCTTTTTTATGGGATGCCTCGCAGCCCGATTTCTGCTTTATACATGCCATTATACAGGAATTTATTGAACGTTACTTATTTATTTATTTGAGCACTCGTTAAATAATTTCCTGTACAATGGCATCTATAAAACAGAAATCGGACAGCGAGGCACAATAAACAAACTGCATCAACTTTGCAATGCAATTACGGGACTTGCAAAACAATTGAGAGACAACTCACCGGGTCCCTCTGTGTAGTTTTTTTATTATGCACATCAAATTTACAACAGGAAACCTGGCTTAACAGTGGCGAGAATACGAACATAAACACAAAATCAAACAGAAACACAATAGTCGAGAAAAAAATAAAAGAAAAGCGCAGCTCATGTAGCGCCAACCGATTATGCTTCGTTTAACGGCCTGAGATGCCTACCAGTAAGACAGCTACGCCGCAGTGCCAGCCGCAGGATGGCACGAAGGCGACAGCTGTCTTTCAAAAGCCCACAGTAAGACCGCTACGCCGCAGTGCCAGCCGCAGGATGGCACGAAGGCGACAGCTGTCTTTCAACAAGCCCACAGTAAGACAGCTACGCCTTACCGCCGCAGTGCCAGCCGCATGATGGCCCGAAGGCGGCAGCTGTCTTTCAACAAGCCCACAGTAAGACAGCTACGCCGCATGCCAGCCGAAGGATGGCACGAAGGCGACAGTGTCTTTTCAACAAGCCCACAGTAAGACAGCTACGCCGCGGTGCCAGCCGCAGGATTGCACGGAAGGCGACAGCTGTCTTCCAACAAGCCCACAGTAAGACAGCTACGCCGCAGTGCCAGCCGAAGGATGGGCCGAAGGCGACAGCTGTCTTTCAACAAGCCCACAGTAAGACAGCTACGCTAACGCCGCAGTGCCAGCCGCAGGATGGCCCGAAGGCGACAGCTGTCTTTCAACAAGCCCCACAGTAAGACAGCTACGCCGCAGTGCCAGCCGCAGGATGGCACGAAGGCGGCAGCTGTCTTTCCAAAAGCCCACATTAAGACAGCTACGCCCAGTGCCAGCCGCAGGATGGCACGAAGGCGACAGCTGTCTTTCAC
>JABSTR010001241.1:0-31681 GCA_013339765.2 Haemaphysalis longicornis | reverse complement strand
TGCAAAGCTTATAACCAGCTAACATTGTTTTGGCAACAGCATCTCATACTGCAAGAACACATGCGGTAGAATAAAAACTCTGCGAGGAGAACTAGACGCTTCTTATAACAGGGGAAGACGAAAGCATGAATGTCCGAATTTAATACCGAGCTTATGCCTTACAGTTTTGCCACCGTGGTATGTCAGTACACTGGCTTAGACTGCCACTGTTTGCTATTGCGAGGTATTGAAGGTGCTTAAGACTCCGTAATGGTTGTGACGGATACTGCCGCGCCACAGGCGTTGCCATGCAGCGCACCTTCTTTTTGGCTAAGGGCTGTTGAATATCTCGGGCGACTGCCTCCTCCAACCACAAAGACGTCTATGTAGAAGTGAGAGACTGCAGCTCACACATCAAAACAGGCAAGGCGGTGTTCGGAAGGGGACCGGAACGCCGATAAGTATATTTCTGCCACCTTAAGTTCCATTTATGATACCCACTGCCAAATAGGGCAAATCACGCTATAATGAATGTGTGGAAGACCATAGCATTTCTCTGCAACGCAGCCCTATTGTTGTGAAGCATGTGCTATAGAACGTCTCGTAGTCTTCGGTGTTTTGTTTGTTGTGATGTTTTTCTGATGGCACCATACCCACGTGGGGGATTGGCCAAGAAACGTGGTGGTTTCTGGGGCTAAAACCCCCACCTCATAGCCATATACAATCCCCCTGTAGGAATTGGGGGAAACGGTTACCGAATTATATATTAGATCTAGAGAAGGAATCCTGCGATTGAGGCCATTTTTTGGGAGAATAGGCTAACAATAATTTTTGAATGGTTTAGCAGGATATGCGTCTGGTCTGTTATATGTACGCGTGAATGGCCAAAATAATCTCTCTATGACAAAACCCCAGGGATGTGGCACCGAACGAAACGATCACAGGCATCGACAGAGGAAGGCCAATGCGCTGAATTGGTACGCTAGATACCGTTTCCGAATGGAAGAAAAACCGCAGTAGTACAACAAAAGTGTTCAATTGTTTCTTTTTAACTTCAAGCAGCACAAACGCTGGAGGAGGTGGGACCAAGTCACCTACGTTCACGAGGTGGTGCCTTGATACCGACGCTGAAAAGCTCCTGGTTCAATCAATCGGTTGTTTTGTGCTTGCACATAACGCATAGGAGAAGAGAGAGGGAGGGAAATACAGATGGCAGATAGAGGAAGGGAGGGAGGAAGGGAGAGATAATAAACGTCTTTTTTTTAACGGTGGCCGTTCGAAGTCTGGTCTGGCTTCAGACCGATGGACTCCCCGTCTGCCTACTAGGGGAGAGCTCCGGGGACCATGCTCGGTGCCCGGGCAAACTCAAGTGACCATGCAAGTAGTAAATGATGGTTCGTCGTTGATGATGATAATCTCGCTGGTTCCTGATGATGGCGGCACTGATGGCACGACGACGATAGTTGATAGAGGGTTTTTAAAAACTGTAATTTAAGCGAAAGACATATACAGTATATTACAGACTGAAGTAAACAGAGTAAGAAATAAAGTGGGGTTCTTGGTCAGCTAAGGCTTTCTGCACGCGGCACCCCCTTAAGCGACGGGACCCTGACCTAAGACTACCCAAGTGGTGGGATCCTCCCTGGCCTGACCTGGCTAGCCGGCCAATACGCCGGCCGTGCAGAGCACATTGAAACCCTGAGGATTCGACCCCAAAACCTCGTGGTCTCGTGGTTTTAATGGGCCACTTCGTCTCCACCCCGATACACAGGCCAATCGGCATCTCCTGGCGGTCCTGATTGGTCGGGTTACCACATCCGAGTTTGAACTGCGGTGGGCAACGCCCCCCGTAACCCTGAAACATCGGTCACCCTCCCTCACAACAGAAAGAAGGAACTATCAAAAGCAAATGAAACAACTACAACAAGCATTCAGAAACCCGCTGAAACACGTGCAAGCGCCAGGGACAAGCTTCTACGAACGCGGCCCGCGTCACCTGTTCCCACGATTCTCGTCCAAGACCGGACAGCCACACACGCCAAGCTGGGACCCAAACCGTCCATCTTAAGGAAAGGCGGCATGCCTCCGAAAGTGTCCGCCGTCGACAGGCAATGCCCGGTTGATGGACCGTGTGCCAGAATCAGCGCGTAGGGACAACAGGGACACCGCGGCTGGCGCAGGCGTCGCATCTCCCATCCGGGCCGCCACACGAACAGCCTCGCACGCCTTCACTACGCGCGCACGGGCCAACAAATGGAGCACTTTCCCATAAATCAACCGCCGTTGAACCCCAGTTGACGACTCCAAGCTCCGCCGTCTCCGGGTTCCACAGACCGACTGGCTTCACAACCGGCTTTAAACGAAAAGCAGTGGCGCAGAGCCAGCCACTGCCAAGCTCCCTGAGTGCCCTTCAAGCCCCAGTACTGCCAATGTTTTCCCACCGCTGCACCATGCACTCCGGCCAAAACAACGCGACGACGTGGCTGCGGCCAGAGACAATGTGTCCTCAGGCGAGCGGCGTGACCAGAGGCCGTTTGCTCTTAACAAGCTTGCTGCCATAAAGTAATTCATTCCTACTTCCCGGAACAGCCACTCCTCTGCATCTGACACATTCTGCGTCGCTGGCGCCTGGATACCTTACACTGCCATTACATGTTTCCTCCTTTGTGGCCATATCGAAAATTCAAACCCATACAAAGGACATAATATATCCTGAAAACTGGCCGCAGCACAGTTTCATTTCTCTGCTCCCAACTATAAATTTCCCCAAGCCCGAAGCGTACTCACGTTTTCTTGTGATCAAACGATTTGATACAGCATGATCCGCTGCCTCAGAGTCCGTATTCCTGGATTCCGAAATTTCCGAAAGCTTCATAGGCGAAAGGTATGAAACCAAAAAGCTAAGGAAGGGAAAAAATAGTTGTCGATGTTATTATTCACCGGGAAGCCTCAACAACCCCACATTGGTCCGATCTAAAAATCATGGTCATAGGTCACCACATCCTCAATGGCTCCGATAGTGTGATCTATGAACCGCACCTAAGCCGACCTGCTCTATAAGGCCTGAAGCAATGAGGCCATTAGACGAATCAGAATTCTCAATGATGACAAGAAAATTACCGCAAAGCGCATAATCTTGGCCTTAACAGTTCAAGACTTCCAGAATTTTATATCCTGGCTTTATTCATTCTTCTATCCTTCCGTACATCCGAAAACCATGGCTCAGTTTCAGGTTCAACTTGGCTCTGGAAGGGCAAAAACTCTTGCTGCAGCAGCCATCTTGCTGAGAACTGTCATTCCAAAGACGTAACATGTATCAACTGAAGTTCATAAGGGGCCTGTGGGAAGTTTCAATTGTACAAAAAATAATTAACCTCAAGGACCGGGAAAACATCTGGTTCCCTGTGGCGTGAAATAGATTCGCGCGTTTCCTCCTCCGGATGTGCGCAGACGCAGCTCACCGGAAGGCAGAGGTGCAGTCCGGTTTCGGCAGCGACTACTGTGTGCGAGACAGACTTTGGTGTGCCCCTGCTCCACGCTTGTCTTTCCTCGCCAGCCCAACCCACCACCGAACCATAATGCCGAACCCACAGCGGTTGCGGTAGCAACCAACACCAGTCTGGGGCGATGCCAATCCATCCGTCCACACTCCGCCAGCCCGAACACTGAGAGTACGAAGGCTGTGGACACGGGAGGGGCCGGAACAGCTCACACAGTCGGCGCACCGACCGTGCTGCCCGCAGCGCTCTAGCAGCCCTCGTCATTCGCGGCAGAGATCAAGAGCCACCGTAAAAGTGCACCGTCGAAGGAGCTGGATCTGTCGGGAACTCCAAGGACAGCTGATCGTGACATGTAGGTCGCACCTCCAAATAAGTTAAACATCCATGTGTGACTTTAAGCTTACTCTCTGGCGTCGCATGGCCGCACCGCCCTCACTTTTTGCTGCGCACCGACCTTTGCGAAGGCAAGTTGTAAACAGGAAAACACGGGATCCATCACCAATGAGGCTTTAACAGGTCCGCGTGAAATCTTCGCCAAGGCTAATAAAAGCTTTCGCAATAAAAAAATGCATCCACGAATTCTATACTGCGTAATGGAAAGTCTGCGCGCATTGCGAACTGCGGTTTTCTCAGTCACGGCACATATCTGGCGAGTCTCACGGAGTGATAGCGTGTTCAGCGAACGCATGGCGGTGGCCGCTAGGCTGCTGTTACCTCGCAGCGCGTCGCCGCGGCCGGCGGCCATGTTGTTGCAAATCGTGTTTGAACCTGCCGCGCAAATGTCACGCGGTTTAGAGAGCTATGTACCAAGTGGTATCGTGTGCCGAAAGTTTGAAAGAGGGGCAGTGAGAGAGATGGTGCCATAGCAGCGCGTGCGGCACTCCCTGGATAACCTCTCCAAACGCGCCGATGAGAGCCTCGAGCGTGCTTAGCATAGCGCGCTCCCCATACTTTCGCCACATTTTCCTCCGCCGTTTCCTTCCTGACTTCGCTCGCTCGCTCGGTTCTGACGCCGCCACCATCGCCGATGCAAAACCCCAGTAGCGGCCGCCAGAGTGGTTGCGCACCAAAAGCTCAGTGCGTTAAAAACACGTTTCTCGCACGGCATTACCTAACCAGGCCATCGGGCCATGGCTAGGGTTGACAGAGACCAAGAAAGCACGAGACACAAGCCCGTTACTGGAACTGAGGTTCAAATCACGCCCTTGTGTGCCGTTTTGTAGCGGTTCCCTCTATTTACTTTAACACTTTACTCTATAAGTACAGCGTCACTCCTCCGTCTTTTATTGTGGAGTGTTATTTGAAATGCTTTATTTTCATTCAAACTGTAACGCAAGATAATGGCCGATTCATGAAGGTATCCAGGGATAAGTAAACGCAAATCCAAACTGCAGAAGGGAACACAAATATTATGTCTGTGTGCGGATAAAGTATCTCAGACTATTAGCCTTCAAATCAGGAGAAACATATTTAAAGAATGTAATTTGCCAGCGTTTAATAGGTCGTTTACATTTGATAATTCTCCGCAGATCAGCGATCGCGCAGTTGAGACTTTCAATGACATTTCACGGAAAAATGAACAGCCAAAAAAAAAAGCAAGAGCACTTTCAGTTCAGTTCATTTATTTAGACAAACGATGTCTCGGGAGGAGAGACAAAAGGCAGATTAACTCTGCCTGACGGCGGCCATCAACCCCGGACATGTAACATTGCAACATTGCACAGCAACGGGTAAGAAACAAAACATGACAACTAGCTATACAAAGGTGATGTAGAAAAAACAAGATTATACATTTTTCGAAATAATATAGTACCAGTTACAATAGGCGCACAACACAAAAAATTACAAAAAAAAACACGTTACACTAGACAATCCCACACGTAATTGCAATAAAATGCAGGAAAAGCTAGAACTGTACATTTATCAAAGTAATATAGCAGCAAGCACAACAGGCCACAACAAAAATTATAACAACTACACAGAGTAGCGCTATACAATCTACACGGAGTAGCGCTACAGAATTCCAGACATTAAGTAATGTTTATTTTTTTCTTTAGCGCGAGTCAAGACGTGGTGTGTTGCAGTAATTCTACAACAGCTGTGTGCTTATTTAAATAGGTGGTGGTGGTGGTGGTAGAATGATGCCTGCTTTTTGGTGCCTGCGCGAGGCACCAAATAGCGGGCATCATTCCAAGAAATATAGCTTAACAGGCTGAAATTTGGGACGAGTTGGTAATCCATACTCTACATGACTTGAGCAGAACAGTCGAAGACTGAAGAGAGATGACACGCACAGAGCCCAACTTTAAACAAACTTCATTGAGAAGAGATCCCGTAATTATACCGCCCACAGACACACACACAAACGTGAACCACGTATAGCTACAGATTTTCTACTCCCTTTGGTTTACACAATTTTGTGGCACGTTTCGCAACGTTTATATGGTCATTACAAAACGCCAGCTTAGGCTAGGAAATACAATTCTTTTTCCGTGAGTGAGAAGAAGGGAGTGCCCGCACAAAAGTCTCCAGCACACGCGATTATTTCTGTCTCTATAATCTGTTGGGTTATCTGATCTCTGTTCTTTGCTGTGATGTAGAACCTATCGAACAATGGAGCGCAGTTGCAGTCCCGACAGTGAAGGGTCAAATATGCTAATTTGGCGTTCAGTACATTCTTAGCTACGAGGGCACGTGGTGGCGGTGCAGCGATGGCGTGGAAAGCAGCGGTGGCGTAGAGGTAGGCCATCCGCCTCGCGTGCAGGAGCGTGGTTTGAATCCCGGTGCCGCAGAACTCCCACTGGATTAAAAAAATCCTCCGCCTGTTGATGCAATTGCAGAATGAGGCTTGGGGTGTGCCACGATCTCGGCGACCATTGCCGGTAACGCACTTCCTCACCAGAGCAGGACTGGCCGCCCTATACGCCAATTAACCCCCGGTCTTCGGTTTGTCCAGTGGCTGCGAAGCAATTGACCACGGCGGCGGTCAGACCTGTGACGCATTAGAGGGTGTACAATCCCTGGATTCGCACAGGTTGCCATTAGCATTTCAACATGTTAACACGCAGGAGCTTTATGTAGTGAGGCGATTCTAGAGGTGTTATTTGAGTAATAACAGGGAATCAATAGGATGTAACAGCGCTTAGCGAGGTTAGGAGGACACGTGAAGCCTTTACATTGCTGGAAAATGGACACATCCTAAGTTTCCCTGCTTTAGCAGACCGGAGAGAATTGGGAGTAAGATTTTTAGTCAATAAAAGCATAGCTGACAACATAGACGAATACTTTAGCATTAACAAAAGGGTAACCGGTCTTGTAATTATGGTTAATAATAGGTACCAAATCAATGGTCTGGGCTGTAGAAATAATAGAGGGGACTTATTAGTAGAATTCGCAGAACGGAATAATATACGCACAATGAATATGTTCTGCTGCAAACGGGAGAGCCGGGAGTGGACGTAGAGGAGCCTAAATGAGGAGCATAAAATGAAATAGACTTCATATTTTGCGATAACCCTGGCCTCGTGCAAGATCTGGAAGTGCTCGGAAGGGCGAGGTGCAGCGACCTCCGAATGGTAACATCTCGAAATGGGCTAGATTTGAGGAGGAACCGTAACAAACTAGTACGAAAGAAGCCAAGCGATGAGCTAACAATAAGATTAAAGTTGAAAATTTAGGATCGCGCTTAAGAACCGATATCCAGCTCTAACCGAGGAATCAGAGTTTACGACACAGGAAGCCAGCGGCAATTTTACACGCATTATCAAGTAGTGCAGTAGACGTCGAAGTTACTATCGCTAGACAGGATACTGGTCAACTTTCCTAGGAGACGAAAGATTTAATTACGGAAAGCATGACAAAGTCGACCCAGCTGACAGATTAGAACTAGCGGATCTTTCGAAGTTATTCAATAAGCGTAAAACAGCGGACATACGGGACTATAATATGGAGAGGGTTGAGTATGCTGTATAGAAGAGAGGCAGCCTAACAGCATCGAAGGGCGTCTAGGGCGGGGAAAAATGAGATGTATGCATTTAAAAACAAGCAAGGCAATGCCATCACAAATAGGGATAAAATAATTGTAGTACCCCATGAGTTTATGCAGATCCTTAGAGTAACCGCGACATCCCGGATAATACCTTACGAGGAAGTAGTTTAGAGAAGATAGACAACCCCAGCAGTAACAGTAGAAGAAGTAAAGAAGGCTTTGAAAGGAATGTAAGGGGGCAAAGCACCTGGTGAGGATCAGATAACAGCACACCTCTTGAAGGATGGCGGGAAATCGCACTAGAAAAACTGGAAAACCTGTATACGCAATGCCTAATGACCGCGAGTGTACCGGATTCTTGGAAGAACGCGAACATAATCCTAATCCATGAGAACGGTGACATGAAAAACTTTTAAAATTACGGGCCGATCAGCTTACTTTCAGCGGTCTATAGGTACTTACCAAGGTAATCGCTAACACGAATTCTTCCACCTTAGATGTGGAAGTGCTCGTCCTAATGTACAAACTAATCAATATGCCGGGTAAACTTAAGTCAAGGCAACCTAATGAACAAGCAGGGTTTCGTAAGGGCTATACAACAATGGACCATGTTCACACGATGAATCACGCGATAGAGAAATACGCAGAGTATACTCAACCCCTACAAATAGCCTTCATAGATTATGAGAAAGCATTTGACTCTTTGAAACCTCATCAGCAGTCGTTCAGGCATACGGAATCAAGCTGTAGAGAAGCATTACGTAAGAATACTAGAAGGTACATACAACGGGTCCTCTGACACCATTGTCCTCATAAGGAGGGCAGTAAAATACGTATAAGGAACAGCGTCAGACAAGGAGACACAATCTTGTTTTTGGCGTGATTGCAGAAGCCATGGCTCTAAAAAACTGTTTGGACTGGTCGGAACGCGTTGTCTGAATGCTACTGATTTGTTTTGCCACAACAGCTAACCCTTCCTCCAACGTTTTCGCTACCTTATTCTCCAGTCCCCTGGTTTGTTTTCTTCTGGTTACTTGTTTTACTGACGCATTGTAATTACAACCATTTCGCTGTTTTGTAAGGACGAGTAATTATTTTCTTCGCTTTTATTTTATTCGATGTGCCTGTGTAATTGCATCAACTATATCGGAGTTCGAGTGCCACGCTGCCGGCTGAATGCTCTCCCTTAACAAAACAACCGTCCCATGACGTAGGGTATTTCAATTTCAAATTATGTTTGCCGCATGACTTAACTATTTCACATACGTAGGGTATTTAAAATGGGTAAAAGTCCTGTTTCTTATAATAATTAGTGTTTGCTTTAAGCTTCAGTTGGAAAAGTCAGGGGAGACCTCTCTGAAAAAAAGAGCTGTACAGTTTAGCCGGCGGAACAAATCATATGCTCCAAAATTATAATCATCGTGATTATAAAGATTGGCTTGAGCCACAGTAGGCAAAGTACGCTTTGTAATTTCCGATTGTTTTGACTGAACAAGACGATGTGTCTGCAAAGATTAGGTGGCTCTGATATTTCCTATCTATACGCATCCCGGTGTCCCACCATTTAAGTTTTTTTTCGAACAAACCTTCCAGAAAGGATGTAAATATTTGGAGAGATATTGTGCGCCCTTTCCGGAGACTCTTTCGTATAGTGAACTTACAAGCTCTTTGGTGGAGCTGTGTAGTTCCCGGGCATCCTTCATATGCTGTATTACCAAGATTATACGACTTTCTTGGTACCGTAAAGAAGCGTCACGCCGGCGTCCTCAGATCCGAAGAACAACATTTCTGCCTATCAATACAGTTTGGCGTGACATATTTGCAATAATTCCACGCGAACTACAAAACTAATGCTTTTCGGGCTCGAAAAACCCGTTCCCTTAAAAAGTAAATGCGGAAAGAATAATGAGTGCAGGTGCCAATCACGCTGCATCAAAAGAAAGCTTGAATCGCGCGCACTGCCGCGATTCTCACCAGGCAGTGCGAATCATGGCACATGCGATCATGATAAACACATGTGGAAGCCTAAGCCTGCCAGCGTAACCTCGTTGGCTATGTATTTCTGAGTGAAAGATATTAACACATGCACACTTCCCTGGCCAGCGCTGCGCAACAATACAAAACAGACCAGCGAGTAGAGGGGAAAGGAGTGGAAGAGCGTGCCACTCCTGGATGGGCGCGAAACCAACGATAACGCAGTGAAGAAAACTATGCCGGAGAGAACCAAATGAGTTCGCTCCAGTCCGCGGAAGAGGCCCGCAGCACTTTTGTTTCATCCGCCAATAGGGCGGTAGTCGCGTGGGTCCTCGGATGAAGCGGATCAGGCCTAAAATCGCGTCGGATAAACTAGGTATTTTGCGCATTGTTTAAACGAGCATTTTTGCCTGGAGACTCGACTCGTCCGTCGTAAAACCCGGGATATCGTGAAACGCGGGGCCGTATAACTGCGGTACCACTGTATATCTTTGAGGAGCGCACTGTGTGGTATGTCGTCTGTCTGATCACGTAACGGCTTAATTACTGCTGAAGTGGGCACTGAGCTGAGTTCTTTTTTTCAAAAATATAAATCGCATGCACAACAATGTATTATATTCTGAACATTTTCGATTACCTCTTGATAGCGTGAATACAGTCGTAAGTTAAGAAACCTTTCGTAATACCGGCCTGTTCTTGTCTGTTGAAGGTGTAAGGCCGCACTCATGCGATTCTTAACTGCATTTTTGAATGTTTGTAGGTAACTGAGAGCGAGATGATGAGTCTAATTTTTAAGCTATTTGGCATCACCTTTGCCATGAACAACTAAATTCGCGTTTTTCCACTTCTTAGGCACCGCTTAAGTCCTCAGGCACTGCGAGAATAGGGCTGCAAGTGCGGCCTTTATGCCCATATATATCCCCGCCTGCTTACAGTAGACATCAAAATATTTTGTTATTTTTATAAGGCAATGTTTGCGATTATACTTAAAATTTTTTGGCGGTAGGGGCTTTCTGACGTAGTCCACCTTCCGAAGCCCCTGTTTTTGTGGGAGAAATAACCTTGTAGAGCATTGCGCTCGTATGAACTACGACGTTATACACCCGCAAATAGACCACAGAACAGCTGGTGAGGCTTGCATTCAACGTGAAAACGAATTGGATGTAACTCCAGTGACTCACAGAGAAAATGAAACGTAATGTATCATGAGTGATTAGACTTGGTTAGATGGTGTTTCATGAAAGTAAGTAGTTTAAACTGTGAAGAAACTTGGATAATTCGAGTCCCTCCATAAAACTGCTAAACACAAAGTTTTACTATCGAGGAGAGCAACTTACATGTGTTTTATTGCAGCCTTGGTGGTGCTTCCCACCGAAGTCCTTGGATGCAATGGCGGCGTGGTATATCCAAAGGCATGTATGAGATGATATTTTTTCTCACAGCACCCCACTTTTGCTGTGAAGAACGCATTAATTTGTGCAATGAGACCAAAAAGAAAGTAATCACCGTGTGGTACTCTAGAATAGTAAATCCACAAAATCTGCATTAGAACGTTACAGAACGCTGTTATAAGTATTCGGGATTCAATTTCAATGTTAGCCAGACGATACGTTTGTACTGTATTCAGCCGGAGATGACTTTTGAGAACGAAACAAATTGTACGCTTTAAAGCCCTGAAATGTTGGTCGTCTCTTTTAATTACACTACTTCGAATGTGGTGTATAGAAGGTTGGATTCTGTAGACGCAGATTTGATACGGAAAAAGTCAATATCAAGTACATCGGTTCATATTACTTGTTGCTCAGTTCGTTTAAGTACCGCGTGTGTTTTTGTTTTGAGGCCAGCTACTTTTTGAAGGAATTCTTGGCCTCTTGGAGTCAAAAATATCTCATAATAAGGCCGAACACAAATTCCATTTTGATTTCGAAAGAGCACCTAAATATTATTTATCCAGTGTTATTTATTCAGCGTCTTGTCCAAACTCTCGGTTTTGCCATGAGTTGCATAAATAATTACTTCTAATCCGTGCTATGAGCGTTTTCTGTAATCATACTCCAACTTTAAAGCTCATTATTGAACAACGGAGAAGAATTCTAACTGATGTACGCAATTGGACAAGTAAATAACTGTAGGACCGAAATTCTAATCGTCTCGGCCATCAAATTTTCTGTAAACCTGCTTTTGGGAACCTACGACAACGCAAGCAGTCAAAGTGCAGATTCATGTAAACCTTAATCCTCCGTACAAGTCAATATATAAATGTTTTGCAGCATCGTGATTAACATAATCGTTATAAAACAGGGCGAAATGGCAGAGCTCATTTAGAGGCCCTGAAAGAAATGTTCTTTTTCTCCAATTTTTCATGCCTTGAATGTATACAGAAATATGGCACGAAGTTGGTTGAAAACAGGCCTAGCATAGGTTATTGTAGTTCCACGTAGAAGCCCTGTCTTGTGACGGGTAATACGTAGGGCTCTTTGGTCGGAGGATACACGTAGGAACAAAAAAACTGTTTAGAATATCTGTCCAGAAACGTTTCATCTTAAGTGCTTCGTTCAACAAAAATCAAAGTTGGCAAAGTGTAACTCCTGCTTTGTGCGTAAGATGAGATGTAAAAACTAAACTTAAGAAACACTGGTGAAATAAAATAATCTTGTATATTTAGCGCAGGGCACAAAATCTATACACTGCGATCCCTTAACAAAGTACGATATCGACCAATGGAAGTACCACTGTTTCACTTCTAAAAACAGATGAGGGCGCCAAATTGTACGTATTAAAATAAAAAAAACAAGAAACGGCAAATTTTTTGGCCAGAAAGTAAGCAAGTGAGTAATAAATGTTAGGTCAGTATGAGAAAAACGAAACTAACGTATTTACCAGGCTGGTGCTATGTTACGAGAGGGAAATGTACAAGAAGAGTAGTATGAGCTGAGCAGAAGGACAGTCTGATCAAGAATAACTTTGCAAAGCATGGCTTATAGGAAGCATAAGAAGGTGATGCTTAGCAGACTTCAATGATGAAGGCTTAGCTGAGAAGCAAGCTGAGGCGGGCTGCCTCCTAGTTCACGTAACATGTTGGCTGGGAATACAACGTTTCTTGGAATCTACAAAACGGGGAACATAATCGGAACATTGCACTGCAAACCTTGGTACAAGAAAACACCTTATAACATGCTGCAGTAAACAACAATACGAATGTTACACATGCTCTCATGTGTTTTACACTGTAAAAGGTATCCTATGATAACATAATGAACAAATAAAATTTATGAGATGTAGAAATGCCGATTGTCTGCAAACAGGAGCGTTCCGAATCAATTTCGTCCCCCGGGGTAAACACGCTAAGGCAGGCTGTGCAACTCGCGAAATATTTTTTCTGTTTGGATTGTGTTATGCGATATCAGGAGAGTAGCTTGCAACAGATTTGAAGGAATTTTATAGAAATAATTTTAAAAATAAAAAGCTGCAGAGGACATCTACGTTTGGGCCTTAAGATGTGTGATGCGATAGCGTTACTTCGACTCCCAGGGAGCCTTTTTGAACTAAATTGCTGCATTTACGATGTATGTTTCATGAGAACTGAAGGTTAGTGAAGATAGAAGGACTACCAGGAAGGGTGTTCAATCGCCGTGTTTCAGAAGAGACTGATGCTCTCCATGTTTCTGTGGCTTAAAATGTTAGCGTGAAAGGATGCGGCTGTGAGGTTTTGGTCAGTGTGAGGGGGAAGGTAACAGTGTAAATGTTTCAAAGTCTTTATTTTCTGATTTCCGTGCCGAACTGGACGTTTTTGCTTTTTTTGTGAAACGAGAGGGAAAGAGAGGGACAAAGTGGAGATCTTTGTTACGGAAGAACTACTCGATGGGTTTTGGAAAAGGGGTTAAACATGTGAGAGAGCTCAAAGATGGAACTTCAATTATAGGCAAAGGATGCCGCAGGTCCTTCTCTTGCCCTTTCAATCAGCTCGCGCTGATCTTGAGGTAATAAGGTGGTCAAAACGGCCTCCAATTTCAATGGAACTAGAATGTGTGGTGTTTGAGATGTTCGCCTGTGAGAATACCCGTGTACATGCCTAGGGTACGGAGGAGAGGGTAACTGTTTCCCCGAATTTAGCCGAGTTTCCGGTTAATCTATGATGTTCCCACCCAACACCTTCGCCCACATTTGTTGGAAGATACTTGTGTTGGTTTATCCTCCACAGAGGTCCGAATTCTTCGACGCTGAGACGCCCCTTTAGCATGAAGGAAGATCGTGTTTCTAGGCGTAGCATTACGAGGCGTCAATTTTTGGGGGGAGGGGAGTGCAGGGTTCTGGTCAAAAGTAGCACGGTGCGCGAGTTCGCGGACCTTTTGGTCGGTGCATCGATCTCTTCAAACTATTTTTCCCGGGTGTCCTAGTTCACGTTGTTAAATTTATTCATTATGAACTTGAGTATATTCACAAATAATTTAGCTATTCTGCCTGCAGCGATCGGTGTAGTGCCCTCTGAGAGTCTATACTGATGTTAAACTTTTCTTTGCTACTTCAGCCATTGGTATTGTCAAAAGAATGGCTCCATGTCCGCTTCTTTGTTCCTGTAGGTAGGAGAGTCATGCAGTCAAAGATTGCCAGAATAGCCACCTTCTGCTTTCATAAATGCCACAGTCGGTGCATACTTTGCTCTCATGATATTTCACTTTTCTTGAAATAACTTGCTCCTGTCACACTGCCTTCCTTGCGTGGGTTTGAATCCATGTTTATGGTAGAGAGTTTCTTTAACACAGCAGCTGGGTCTGTGACATGACCGTGATGACGTGCACATGCTAATTTCCCAGGGGTGGGGAGAAGGGTCCTGTCTTTCATAGGGTGACCCTGCCCGATTTCGTTTTCTGATCCACGCCCTTGGTGCCAGGCGAGCGGTTTTACTGCTTTTTTTAATTATGTTTTAAAGACAAAATATATGGACGTATTCAATGTCAACATCATCAAGAGACCATTCAGGTCTACGGCGCGACGACGGCCTTCACTCGCTCCTGTGCAGAGCTGCCCAAATTATTCTTTGCCTTCGAATGTTCTTACGTCATCCCACCATACAGCTAAAGGCCTTCCCCTTCTTTTAGACCCGTCTCTGTCTGTCCATTCTGTTGCCCTGCTGAACCACCAGCTGTCAGTTTATCTCACGCTAAAATGGCGAGGTGGTGGGCTGCCTTCTGTGCTGTCCTGATGATGGTGTTCACTTGATCTTCGCTGCGGGTAAGTGACAATGGTACAGTAGGCTAAATAAAACCGCCTTGTGATCAAGGGCTTCGTGGGTCTTCTAGTTTCATCTCTCATTCTTGCTCGTATCTTGGTTAGGCGTTTCATAATCTGGGGAAGTGGTTAGATTGTCTCTTTGTTTATTGGTGATTGTGAAGCCGGCTCTGCCGCTTCACTGTAGGGCACGCCGAGCATTCTTACGTCCCTGCTGGACTATAGTGCCCACAAAAGGACAACAGCATGTGCGGGGCCCACGTCCTATCCCCTCCTTTTCACCTTCCCCTCTCTTTCATCTCCTGAGCACCGCTTCCCAGTGGCCGAGTAGCAATCCGGGATCTAAGCCTGGATAACATTCGGCCGTTCCGTTCACTTTTTCTCCTCTCGGGAGGATATCCGTACCTATTTTAAAGGGTGGCTTTAAGTTTTCCCCGTGGTGCGGTGCGTCGTTGTCCAACACAGCTTGCGCCCAAAACAGAACCTCAGGAATATCCAAAATAGTTGGCAATTCATTATTAGACGGCATACACTGAGTCTTGTTTCCGTTGGTTTCTGCTCATATTGTATGGTTTCCTTGATATCTGGGTGACTGGCGTTAATCCTTTGCCTCCTGTTTTAGTTTGGTGGCCCACTGCTGGGGTCGGCATCAGCTACGGTGGAAAACACGCCGCGGTGGCTCAGTGGGTAAGGCATCTAGCTAGTGAGCCGAAGAACGCGGGTTCGATTCCCGGTCGCGGCAGCAGTTTTCCTCATGGGAGCACAAAATAAAACTCCCCAGGTTGTCGAAATTAATCTGGAGCCCTCCCCTACTGCGCGCCTCATAGCCTGAGTGTGGCTTGGGAATATAAATTACCCAAAATTTAATTTTTCTTCTACCGGTGGAGATGAGCTTTTATTAAGATGGCGCAAGTTTCGGCCACTACTGGCGACTGTCTCTGCCCAGCATGCTACCACCGACGGGACGTAGCTACTGAGCAGGAGCGGCATTGGGTGGAAATGCATGTACTTTTTTTCTATCTCCGCTGTAGTATTATTATCCTCCTTTTCACATTTCAGTTGCCGTTTTTGCCATATTCCAGCTTTATGCGAACACTCCCATCTCACTGCCTCAGTCGTAGCTTCCGGGTGGCAGCGATGACGTATTTCCCGTCGACACTTCATGGGCACGGCTGATAGCGGACGGCTAGCAGGCACGGCGGAAATCGAAAAATGCGCCTACCGCGTTAAAACTTGCCTGAACCACTATATAGTGAACACACACATTAAGGGATTGTTGGCCGAAGCCGTCGGCCACGGCCGGGCTAGAGCGGCGGAGGTCCGCCGCCGTATTCCGTCCGTGCTTCGGCAGGAAGATAACGGAGAGCACGTCTTCAAGGTGAGACAGTGGAACCTAGCCATCCTTATGTGCCAGCTCGGGGTTTGCACCACCCCGCGACACAAGCGTAAACACCGAAACAATTCGGCATATGAGCTTAGTGATTCCCATTTATACCTGTTTAAACTAGTTAGTTTAGGGAGTTTGAGAATTTTGAGAAAGCTGAGGGAACTTTTGTAATCGCGATTTATCCAACCATTCGCTCCTTGCCACCTTTGCAGTACCTCTTAAAATACTACCGAATTGGTATTCATCAATTGAGAAAACGGAGTCCCATTCGTGTCGAGCAGTGCGCAAAAGGTAGCGTTCTCTAGCGGGCTATATGTCTGAACGTGGTTTTCTACATTTTGTTTTCCCGCCCTTCAAAGCAAATCTTAACGTATGTTTGCCATACGACCACTTAATTCCGTCGGGTACGGTTTACCCAGGAGGTGCTGTGGAACAAGTTGAATCAAGCCGTGCGAAGGAAAGCGCCGCAATGGACGCAAAGCTGAGCCAAAACAGGTCCAAAGCAACTGTCGCTAAAGGAGACGAGAAAGCCGTCCAGCCGACGCGCCCGCCGGCGAGCAGGCACCTCCGGGCGGGGAACGCTGGGAGAATTGCCGCGGCATCTATGTGTGCTTCCGTGAGTGAAACTCTTCAGCCCTCCCCCCCCCGCCCCCCCCACCCCCCCCCACCCCCCCCCCCCCCCCCCCCGGGCGCCACCTCACCGCGTTGGGAGTTTATTGGTTTACTGTCCCGCACACCCCAAAAGAAACCGTTGGCCGGTAGAAGTCGAAAGGTTCGCTTTAAATCATACTGTGCAAATAATGCATGGGTGCGCACGAGCTAACGCTTGCCTTAGCAAAACTAGCGTCCTGTGGACTGTACTAGATCGCGATGTGGCGCACACGAGGAAAGGCCACACAGTAGCTGCGGTGGCTATCAAGAGCAACTACCGATGACTACTGCATATGGCCCTGGGCGACTATTCTCGCAGGAATGCCAGGGTGAAATATTGTAAATTATTAGCACGCCATCGCGTTGGTGCTCGCGATGTGTGAGGAGAAGTCATTCAAGCGTCCCCATCAGCCCTTCTGTAATGTTGCGCTTTCGTAGAACGCTCGACTGCCGCCTGAGCGACAGTCTTGCCTGAACACGGGTGACGCCGCAGTTTGGTCAACTGCCACGGACACACAAGACTACTTCTTGGTTTGCTTTTTAAAGCAAAGCTGTCTACCTCTACCAGCCAACGGTTCTTTCATGGCGAGCGGGACAATAAACTCCTCACGCGCCTGTGTAGGGCACGGCGGGTTTTACTTACGGAGCACAGTGTAGATGGCGCGGCGAATTTACCCAGCGTTCCCCACGTACTACACGCCAGATGGTGCATCGGCGCGACCCGCCTTTGTCGTCTGCAATAGCGACGGTTGTTTTAGGCCTGTTTAGGCGCTGCTTCGCGTCCATGGCGCGCTTCCTTCGCACGGTTTATTAAATTCCTCGACAGCACCTTCTTGATAACCGGGCACCATTGAAATAACGTGTTGTACGGCAAAGATACATTAACGATTGGTTTGCAGTGCACGAAAACAAAATGTAGAGACCCCATACACATATCTGGCAGCTAAACAAACACTACATTTTGCACTAGTTGCAATTCGGTATAAATTATTGCATTGGGCGAACAGGAGCACTTCTAATGGGCTCTCGCGAGTTCCGTTTTTCACTAGCAGCGTTTCCATTGGTGAACTTTTTTCCAGTGGTCGGGCCAGCACGTTGTGTTTCGGTGTGTTTTGAGCACATCCCCGGGTGGCGGATTGGCGGAACATGAAGTCGCTCAGTGGCGGAGGAAAAGAGCAACTGTCAGTCTGATAAATATTGCATGAGTTTATTGAAAGCACCACAGCAGGTCGAAGGTAGAGTCCTCAGCTGTTTGTCGCGATGGTGACGCTGTTTTTCATGAACACTTACTCAGAACATGAACAGTCGTGCAATCGGTGGCGAGGAATACTGCGTGCGGAATCACGAGCGGGAAATGCTCCGGGAAGCGAGCGCGGGAAACGTTTGGTACAGACTTCATCTCGCCCTCCCCCTGTTTTCACTGCTCCCGGAGCAGGCGAAATGTTTTCATTCGCGGAACGAAAGCACACGTCCCCGTTACTCCCGTGTGCTGCTCTGGCTGCTCGCTGCACTTGCTCCTGTTCGCCCAATGGAATTCGCCATAAGTTCACATGCCGAATTATTTCGGTGTCCGCGCTTGTGTCGAGCGGGTTGGTAGCCCCGAGCTAGCACATCAGGATGGCTATGTACCCGCTGTCTCATCCTTCGAATGACGCTCCTTGCCGTTTTCTTTCTGCCGACGCACTCCGGGCTACAGCGGGGGCGTCCGCTGCTCTAGCGCGGGCCGTGGCCGGTGCTACTGCGTTCGGGACGCCTCCCCTGCAAATTCTAGCTAACGGCAGGCAGAATATGTGGTTTCACTTTTTGTAGAGCCACGCGTGTTAATTCAAGTAACGTCGCATGGGTAGTTGTTGTGGGTGTCGTTTACAGATTTCCGTTCCAACCATATACACAGCGTGGATTGGAGCCAATTTTGTATCCCTACCGTTTTGAAAACCACGACACCCCCGTCTTATTTTAAGTGCGAATGCACTTCTTAAGCGACCCTGAACCTGCGTCCACCGGCGATGTCCGCATAGCATACCCACGTGGGGGATTGGCCAGGAATCTCCTCGTCTTCCTTGGCAACGGGGGGGAGATGGGCGCGCGCTGTGCCTGGCCGCTGACATGGCACATACCCGACGTGGGGGATTGGCCAGGAATCGGGCGTGAGAAGGGGCTAATTGCACCCACTTAAAGGAGTACTGACACGAAATTTCAAAGCTGAGATCCGCTCTAGCAATCAGTACAACGACAACACAAATAGTGTCTGTGAATAAATGCTCTTTCTTCTTTGTAGTTGTGTGTGGTGTGTGATCTCTCTTTCGCGAACATTACCGAACCGCGCAAATTCAACTCGTGCATTCGCACTTTCACATTCTTCCCCTCGGGGAAATGCGGGGAATTTCTTTTTTACCCTCGATCAGCCCTCGATGCTGATGAACATCGCTGTCTTCATTTTTGAACCCCGTCTTGCATAGCCCTTGTATGCCATCTCTTTTCTTCTTATTTGCTATTCAATTTCTGCCCTGGATGTAAGCTTACCCACGAATCTTTGTGATAACACAGTGCTCCACCGTATTTCTTCCCACTCAGCATTCTTTTAGCCGTTGTTTGTCACACAATCCCCATAGGTACATGTCAGTACCAGTTAATTCCAAATGTATCGCTTTAACTTGTTCCACTATTTACCTCTATCAGAACGGCCCCGATGCTCTCTCCAAAGCAGGTGAAACTGTTCTTGAGTTCTTCTTTTCTGGGTAAATGCATAATTCTACCCCAAGAGCATGTCTTCTTGGTGACCTGTAATGACCTCTAGAAGCACAACACGTGTTCTATTATCGTTCAATACCAGGTCATGCCACAGAACACCTACCAGTTGCTCGCATAGCACAACTCAGCTTATCTTGTTTTGTACCGTCTATTTATCTTCGTTGCAGGTTTTCGTGGTTCTTGATGAATCTTAAGAACTTGATCACATCTTCTACCACCTCCTCCTCAATCAAAGCCCCCACAAAAATTTACTGTTTTTTTTAATGTCCCCAGATGAACTCAATTTTTTATTTATTGTGATTATTTAAACCATGTTGACTTCTTTGCTTGCGTTGTATCGAATCCCCTTTTCAACATAGCACACTTGAAACCTTTTGTAATCGTGCTTTTTTGTTTTTTTATTTCGTAACCTTTACTGCTTACCCACCCCTCATGTAAAACCACACCCAACGGGGCCTTTCAGGGGTCCTTAAATAAATAAATATGCTGACACTGCCAACTCCTTGACGCGACTCTGGAACATCTGTGATAAGCGCTTTCACTCTTCCCTTCGTGCCTGGAAGCACTGCAAAAGCTATAGTTATCGCCAGCACGGCGCGTCCCTGCGTGAGTTGCCCGGTGCGACAGAACTATCTACCTTCCGTTTATGCTTTACTGTTGTGCTGATATCCTTAAAGCAGCCATTGAGTGCGTTTAGTGCTGCAGCAAAAAGGACGCCGGCCAACAGCCGCGACAATACTCTGATGATGTAATTCGAGCGCTCAAAGAACTCTAAGACCTGGAAAGAGACGGAAATATTTTGAGGAAGTTTCTAGGTTATCTCATAGACATATTGCAGAAATTTTATCTGCTGGTTCTTTCTCATCCCTATTTTGTGTACTGGGTGAGTTTGTTGCCAGCGTTTTTGAAAGCATTCAAGAATTCTTGAAGTTTAAAAAGCGTTGTAAGGTTCCTTTCAAGCAGTACCATGCCTCCTTCCCTCCTTCCAACCAGTGATAACCAGCTACAGACTGTCGCCTCTCCAGGACCGATCCTTCATGCCAGGACCCCAGATACGCGGCTATCGGTAGCAAGAGGGTAGCGGTAGACAGCAAACGTCGCCAGAGGCAGCGGTGAACGAGCGGCAGCCTGGGTCTCTCTTTCATTACAGAGTGGGCTACATTTCTATCCAACATTACGTGAGAAGAAAGGAACATACTGAGTGCTTTGTGTGAAAACTAGATATTATGGTCACTGAAAGCACATTAAACCATCCCCCACAAAAGCTTGGAAGAGAGCAGTGAGCACATATTTTGGTACATTTGTTTGGTTGGAGTACTACTTTTTGCATACCGTCCCATGTACTACCGCAAATTTCTTTACCTTGATTTACTAGCGCAGTTATAAGTTAAGGAAATTGATTGTTAACATTTTCAAATGCCAGTCGCCCAATATTCTTTCAACTTGTGAAGTTTAGAAAATGCACTCAATTTTGTAAATACAGAAGTATCAGCTTTATGTGCACCGTAAAATTTAGCAGACACGAAATGTTCCACCCAGAGATGCAATTTCTAAATCAAATTCTAGGGATCATAAGAAAAAGCTTGTATATTCATATTTTTTGAAGGCTGTGGTCAGTATTTTGAAGAAATGCAGATAAAGAAACAAGAGGTCCAATAGAACGGCCTGCCAACACAGGCTTGTGTCATCGGCTTTATCAAGGACGAACGTAAACATTTGCGGTGATTATTTTTTCTCGATTTGAAACACATGCATATATGCCAGAAATTTTCTTCCTGTGGTTTAAAACGTTATGCAGGGGAAGGAGCCTGTGAAGACCTGCTCATACACTGAGGGCTGCAGAAAGTACTTCTATCCTCTTAATACAAGTTGCCAGGTAAGATCTTTATTTTATATGCCCTCTTTTAAGTTTAACTTACGTTTTTATTTCTATCCCAAAAATTCGACACGCGCTTGTTTTCTTCTTCAGTTTCTGCATCAGGGTGAATTTATATTGGCATACCATTCTTTTTACCCGTAATATATGAATAATGTTATTAATAAATAATATTAATGTTGTAATAAGAAGACCACGATGGCGCGAGTGGATCATAGTGCTAGAGTGCCCATGTACAAAGAAGAAGAAACTGTGTGGGCGCAACAAGCGCAGGCTCTGTTATTGCGGCTTGTAAATAGATGTTTTCATCTTGTAAATGCATCACTTCATCATCGCCTATGGTCTTTTCGATCAGTTCTGCCACCATGTAACGTTTTGTTGGAGGTGCTTGGTACATCCCCATCCTGGGCCCCAGCTTCATCCAGTCTGTCCTAAAGCGGACTGTTCCACGCCCTTGGACCTCGTCGGCGACGAAGACTACGATCTGATCGAAGGTGCTTCGCATCGGCTGCGGTTGAAGGGCCAAAATATGTCGGAAATCAACCTGAGCATTCTGAAACAATGCTAATATCGTGTTCTTTAAGTCCCCAGGGGCCCTTCGATACCCAACCCAATGTCATAAGTGCATTGTTTTGACCCTTGCGGCCATTAAAACTACCGAAGCGGCGGCTGCCTCGCTAAGCCTGACGCGTAAGCGGTGCGGCTTATCTCGGACCTGAACAGTCGTCATACAAGATGGTGAGTGCGTTATCATGCGCCGTCTCTGAAGCAGCCCACCTGTCATCACACGGCGGCTCAGAGGAGGCAGAGACGGAAACCCGCGACAACCAAGACGTCACCCCACCTTCAGAGGAAGACGCAACAGATACTGCTCCCTGAATTTTCGTCACCCGCCGCGCCAAGCACCGCTAAGACCAGCGACTCCTCACCGATCAACAGCAGTGGGCCCAAACACCGGAGAAGCCCACCCTTCGCAAAAGCCGGCGCGCAGCGCGTACGCCCCGACAGCCGCCACTCCCTTCTGAAGATCTCAATCTGGCATTTCGGCCACGAAATGGTCTTCGCCTTGCCAGGGAAGTAAAGCTGCCAGTTGAGCAGTCAACAGTCAACATCAAGATGCGCGTAGACGGGGACCAAACGTCCTTGTCGCGAGTACCCCTTGTGAAACTACAGTTATGAAGCTAAGCAAGATCAATAAATCAAAAATTGATATGAACCTCTACGAGGGTGGCGTCGCAAACGCCATCTCCAGTCAATTCCTGCAAAGAGTTCATTCATAACATCCACCTTGATACAACCCCCCGGCACAGCCCTTAAACGCATCGAGAATCCAAGTTATGAAGTTCTAACATGTAGAAGGCTTGTGAACACGAAAACGATGGTTGTCACATTCTGCGGTAAACGCGTTCCCTAATATGACAACTACAGTGGTATCCCGGTTCGCTGCAACCTCAACAAAAGAACGGTACCTTATTGCTACAAATGCAACGAGACCTGGTCACAGGAGGATGTTTGCCCACAACCCCCTAAAACACCGAGCTGCGGAAAATGGTGGGCTTTCTTTAACAACGGACCCGCATGATTGCCACCCCCAGTGCATCTTGTACGGGGTCACCCACCCGACGGCGGACAAGTCTTGCGCCAAACGCTACCTGCCGCCTGTGAATTGTAGAAAGCCTCAGCTGCATCAGCAGCAGTTCCTCCCGACAGGCCCGCTGTCCCTACCCTGAACTCCGTGGTGGTAGTTCGCGATTCCGCCAATCTCACTCATCAACGAGGCTCATCAATCGCTCATCAATATCGCTCATCAATCTCGCTCATCAACGAAACACCCGACCTTCACACGCTTATCCCCCTTTATCTCTTTCACTATGGCAGCGCTGCTCCTCTTCATGTTAGAGTCTCCCGCAATGATTACCACGCTATCATCTGCCACGTGCCGCTCTTTACTGGTACCCGGCTTATCGACTGGTTTTGCTGGCCTATCTTGCAGCACGTGGGAGTAGCTGTTGCCTTTCGTTGATTCCACCTCGTGTGTCACCTCGGTGCATGCCTCCGCTTCGCTGCATGGGCCGAGGTGTTCGTCATTTGTTGGCGAAATGACGCTCCTTTCTAGCTTCCTCTCAGCTGCTTCTAACTTACCCTCAACGGCCCTCCGCTCGTCGCGTTCGTTACTTAGCGCTGCCTCCAGTTTTGGAACCCGCTTAGCTAACCCCTAGTTATCCGCTTCTACGCGTTCTAGCCGCGACACCACTAAGCATAACCGACACGCACCTGCCCCTTCGTCTGCCTCGCCGCCATCCCGCTGAAACTCCTCTGCGTCTACCTGCCGCGGACAGCTACCACACTGTACCAGCTTTCTACGCGTCATGTCGGCAGAAAAACCCGACCCAACGAGAAAGAGACCGTGCAGGTAAATACTCAGCTTCGGCTGTCCTCCGCTGCCTCTGCCGTTCCGCTGTCGTTCACTTTAGAAACACGCTGCTGTCGGAGCACCAGAAAAGCACGTCCGCACTCATCGAGGAAGCGGACGTCATCGAGGAAGCGGACGCCCTCCCGCGGCAGAACTCCAATTGAAGGCCGGTCGAGGTCCCATTCCCGCCGGTCAACGGCTTTGTTCAAGAACTCATCCAGCTGCAGCGCCCAGTTGAGGTCTCGATCTCGGTCAGAGTCCCGATCCCGCTCCAAATCCAAGCCACCGGCCAAGCAGCACGCGAAAGGAGAGAAGCACATCCAGGTGAGCTGGGTTTCAGTTCTCTAATGACAGAAATGCAAAAAAAAGCACTAATGACAGAAATGCAAATACTTAATGAGTTAATGGGAGAACAGACTAAGACCATTAACACTCTTACACAATCCATTTCTTCAGTCAGTAAGGTAACTTCTGAAGAAAAAACCACCACCACCTCCAAGCATTCCCCCACCAGAACAACAGCCAATAATCGAAAAGAAATGAGAAAAAGACACGATGGAGAGAAACCCCCGTATGTCGCCATAGAAACATTAAACGCCAGCCTTGGTAATGTTCCAGCGCCGATAATAAACCAACTCCAAGCCATCGCCTCCCAACTTAAACAGCTGTCGGCGCAGGTACAGAATACTCAACAGAGCGTGGAGAGTCTCGAAACCCAGACTACACCCCTCCCAGGCCGTCTTTTACGCAGAGAGAAGCCATATCGCCCGGTATTAAATGACACAACTACCGACCTCCCCATCAACCATAATAACCACTAGTTCAAAATATAATGCGTGCTGTTCCACTGTCATTTGGCAGTGGAATTGCAGGGGATTCCAAAATACGAAAGGTGACCTTTAGCAGCATAGTGCTCATCAACAAGAACCCCCGGACGTAATGGTGATTCAGGAATCAACGGTGGTGGCCAAACTCCCGGGCTATATTACACAGACAACACAAGAAGGCAGAGACGTGTTCACTTTAATTAAAGAAAACCATTTCTGCCATCCACAACCAGCTATTTATTTACCCCCCTGATTGCGTCCTTACAGAGCTGGTTTCGCAAAAACTCAAATGTACGAGTGCTTTGTTCAACCTCAACATTTACTGTCGCCACAGAAACAAAGCGCCGGGATTGGCGGACATGATCCGACAAGCGAAGTGCCTGGCTGGTTCCAACCAATTTATCGTTCTGGGTGACTTTAACGCTGCTCACTCTGAATGGGGATACACGTACGTCACCTAACGGGGCAAAGAAGCTGTCGAAAACAATAGATGAGGAAAACCTCACTCTCCTCACGTATCCAAGTGCCCCGACTCGTATAGGCACGAGCAAAGCCCGGGATACTAGCCCTGACCTTCACGCTCGTTGCACCACGCCCCAAATGCCACCTGGAGCAATACGGGCGACAACTCGGGAGTAATCACATGATACTACAGACTAAAATCTCATTATAACTTTGTTGAGCTCAGCAAAGAGAACACAGGACGAGGGATACAAGGACGAGCGCTCGTTCTTGTATCCCTCGTTCTGTGTTCCCTTGCTGTGATTCACAAAGTTATAATGGATTACCAACTCGCTCGTACCCACACAGGATACCCAGAAACAGGATCGAGAAAAGTAGTGTTGGGAAGACACCACCATAAATATTATAAACTTTCAGTGTTCACTCAAGCATATGGAAAGGAAAGAAGAAAGACTGAAGGCTTTTAAGAAAACTTATCTTCCACTATTGCAGAGTTCATTATAAATTTTGTAAAGGGCTCTAGGGGATTACCAGGTATCGTGTTAATTTGAGGGCGTCCCTCAGAAGATCTAAATACATTAATATAGCAGTGTGCGTTTTGGAGATTTGCAGCAAAAAGATCGTTAGTGGCATAACTGCGAAATGTTTAAAAGCTTCCGGGATCTCAGCATTTCTCGCCCACGAAAAAATATAGAGCTGGTGGTTGGCCGCGTTTTCTGTGAGCCTTTTCAAGTTTTCCTTACTCACTGTTTACGGACCGTTTTAGGTGGCCCATACGGTTTGGAAGGAAACCTAGCATTGCAGGCATAGAGGAACTTTACCAAAACTTCTCATATGCAGCATCAGACATAGTTTTTCTTAAGACAACAGTCTAATTCCCAGGTGCTGTGCGTTCGTACACACTAACGGGATTGATATCCACGAACAAACGAGTGACGCGGGAAGTTTTTTTTAACAATTTACACAGCACGCTTCTATACAGAAACACAGGCGGGTGGTCGCAAGACGCCAAGCGAATTATTCTGGATAACCATCGGTCGCTCTCCAAACATGTTTGCAGAACGTTTGTTATTGTTGGTACTAAATAGCTCTAAAAGAGTAATTGAACTCGCGTTGGGTTGTGTTCCGGATTTTATAGTGTAAAAAGGACAACTTTAACCAAGGTTTTAAGTGTACTCATCGCTCGCTCGACTGTCGGCAACGACAGTTATTTTTATAGTCACCACACAAGATTCGGGTATATCCGCGTTAGTTGAGAAACTCGAGAACAGAATCCGCAACAAAAAAATGAAGATGCTGGGCTGATATTCAAGCGATAGAAAACAATAAACACTTGTGGGCTAAACTCATGAGCTATATTTTCGTAATAGGGCGTTGTGCAAAAAAAAGGTAAGCACTACACATTCCATAGCAATCGAAACCAACGTCGATATTCCACCTCCTCTTCTGTAATTTCGGTAGAAGTGGTCAAATCTATAAACCATACATTTTCAAAACGTCCACCCGGAAGTAAGCCATGTTTGAAAGATATTTTGGAATCAAAATGAGAAATAACAACTGGTAAATGTCAAGATTTTTATTTTTATTTTTGAAGAACTGAGGTACATATGAAGAGAGTTACAATGTTTCTTAGTATTAAACCAATCACAACCTTCATTTTCGAACAATTCTTCTTGCTGTGTTGCCCAGAAGCCATAAAAAGTGTCTACAACACAGCAAGCCCGCTGTGCCACGGAGAAAGATATTATTTCCTGCACTATACAGATGATAGCGTGCTTCTTAGTGGTTTTTTTTTTTTGCTGCAAGGGACAATCGCAGTAAGTAACACCTTCTGCCTTTTTGATTAACTGATGTTTGTTTCTTCATGACAAACGATTCATGACAAGTTATATCCGTTTTCCTGTGCCCAGCCTGGCGCGTATCACAGTAGGTAATGATCTTGTTTCTTCAAGACCTCCGCAATCGAGATGCAAGATTCTGCTGCTTTCCCAAGCACACAACCCGATGTAACGTTCAAAAGTACGTATAATGGGGCTAGTTGGTGATGTATCATATTTAATTGCGCTACGTATACAAAACAAATAGGACGCTAACAGGACTGGACTTGCAGTCGTCTAGTCCCAGTCATGTTAGCGTCCTATTTGTCTTTCTGTGCGTAGCGAAAATTAATATGAACCGTCCAGAAGGGATTACTGATAAAGTAAATGATGAAATAATCTCAGCGTAAGCTGGGTGAGAAGTTGCAGGGCTTAAAAAGGGACACATGGAAGTTGCTACGCCGAAGGCAATTAATACAGCGAGCAAGTGAGGCGGCCGATTTCGCAGGGCACGCGAGTAACCATGCTCTTCATGCGACAAGGGCCAGTGAAACGGGACAGTAGTCGTTTGGATAGCTCAACACGGCGCGAAAGATGCCCACATGGTCAAAATGTTTCTTGAACCCCCGGCTACTCTGCGTACCCCTGCTCAGGAGTAACTTCGCATCGGCAAACCACCAGAGTTACATTTTTAATGCGGGATTCTAAAGCACCTTGTGTAGATTAGCCCAGGGGTACTTAGGCAGACTCGCAGAAACAGCCTGGACACGCAAACAATATACCACATTCGCTTCAAACAAAACCGTTATGACTGTGGGCCAGATAATTCGTTGCGTGCAAGCTTGCTACGCTAAAAATGTCGTCAGCAGACGATATTCACCCACCGCCTTCTCCAAGGGTTTTGATTATTCAAGTTATTTATTGATTGATTGTCACTGGCATTACTTTGCAAAGGGGGTTATGACGTGTGCCATTTCAGCAAACGATTAAATATATCTCAGTTGTACCGATAGTTTAATTCTAACGAAGCTTTTTAAAGGCACCCCCACTCCTCTCACTCACTCCTGTTGCTCACGGTTACCGCTCCCCCCTGGCTACTGTAATGGTGAATGCTATATTGGTGTGACACCTTAGGGAACAGCGCGAAAAACTTGGACAGAGAGGAAGGGCAAACAGACACGTCACCGCCTGTCTGTCAGCGCCTGTCACGCTCGTGTCTGTTTGCCCTCGCTCTGTCCAAGTTTTTCGCGCTGTTCCCTAAGGTGTCATGTGTACGCTAACTAGCCCAAGTCAAGCTTTGGTATCTATATTGGTGTGCTGAATTCGGTTCTCACGCTTGGAACATTGCAGGCGACATTTTTGTTTGTTTTGCTGCTTGCTTTTTCTCGCCCATTATTGACACCGTTGTTACCGCGTGGTTCTTTCTATACGCTATTGCAAAGACCACAGACCAACGTGTAATCCTAATAGAACCGCCACACTCTCTGTTATGTGCTTATATTTTGCCGCAAAGGTGGTTTGTTTGCCCACCTTTAAATCCACTAAGCAAACCTTGGAGGGAGAAAAGTTTTATTGTGATTTTTTGTACAGAAATTTGTAGTAGCAAAACACACAAACACTAATCAAACGTATTTATTGAGGACATAGTATGGAGCATCCCAGTAATATTTCTCCAAGCATTTTACAACTGTTAGTGCAGACCTAATGCAAGAGGTGGGTGAACGTGCAGGCGCTGACTTAATTCTTCATGCTAGAACTGAGTCCACTCGAATCAACAGCTTAATTTGGCGTAACCTGTTTTGACAGCTCTCCGGACGCAACGACGGGAGATGTTGCTACTCAGGCTGCGCCAAAGGATTCTGCGCTGAAGATCCTTACCTTGAAGCTGGATTCAACAAATGAAGAACATCGACCTCTCAAGGAGACAGATATTGCGTATAGGTTTACAATATACATCGTTGAAGTTTAAAAAATATACATCAGTTTAAAACGTTTAAAGTTAAGTTTCACTTTCCCAATTATTTCCCAAAATTTACGCGCTGTGATGTCCAAATAAACTTCTTGGCGGGGGAGGAGCAAGATACTTTATTCTGCACTGAGATTGGGTCTAGTAAGGACCGGTCTGCTTCAAGTGGGCTTCAAACAAAAAATGCTGCATTTTTTATAAATAAAATTCCCTCTCAGCCATTTTATCTCTGGTGCCTCTGCTACGGGTTTATAGCTTCAATTTTTTTAATATTGCTCACTCGCAAATCTTAGACAATAGTACGCAGGTGCAAGCACACTGGTGTCTTCCGACCGCGAACTGACAATATGTGTTTAGTAAAACGATAGTTTAATCATTGGTGAGAGAGGCATAATTGTTTGTTGAGTGCATTGTACAGTCAAACCCGTTTATAGCGAACGGCAATATGCACCGCGATTAGTTCGATATATCCAATAGTTCGATATAGCCGAACCCACTTATAACGAACTTATTGTGACGAGTTCGCAATCCGCGGGAGCTCTCCCCCCCTTCACCAACTCCGCCATCCGCGTATGCAGAAACGAACACAGTACAGTAGCCATTACCATACCAAAAAAAATCCATTTATTTGAAAGTTATAAAGCTACTTTCCGCCTTAACTGCCCACGTTGACTGCAAAAAAAAGCGGTGATTTTGTTTTCACTTTCGTTTTGGCGGCTTCAACTAGCATAGTATTCTCTACACGAAACATTGCACCCGTTCGAGTCCGCGTCCTCAAAAGTCTAAGAAGCATTGGCGGAGCACATCGACTGCCGAAAGCGCTTCATTATAAGCGTCGGACGGATTTCACTCGCGACATCATCGCGAAACGCTGCCGAGCTCTTCCCACAGTTCACCGATGCTGCTGTCTTGGTCTGGACTCGCTGACTGGGCGGGTTCCGTCGCGAGTCCCGCGCAGCGGAAACAGTTACGGAAAGTATTGGGCGTCACGTCGTTCCGTGCGAGGCGCAATGTCTCAGTCGCGGCTCTTGCTCCTTGGTCGCAACCAATCCACATCTCAATCACCGCTTCCGAGATCATGCATTTCGGTGGCCATTCTAGGCTCCCAGAGTTCGATATATCGGATGGAACTTCGTTATAAAGGAATATGTTTCCCATGTATTTCCGTAAGTTAATATTTTCGTTCGATATATAGCATAATTCGCTCTATCCGGGTTCGTTATAACCGGGTTTGACTGTTATACCTCAATGCATATAAACGGCATGATGTGTTTTTAATATAGATTTATGGCATGCTGTTTTTACATCGCAGCGAGCACAAAAGTGTACACGAAACGTATCTGAAAAAAGGGCCAAAAAAGACTAAGGAAAGACGCCCGCCGTTGTGCTGACGTCGAATACATCTGCTAATGCCTGGCTGGTTAACCCTATTCTGACGACATGAAATCCGGCTTGTAAACATCGAGAAAAAGCGGGTTAAAATAGGTATTATAACGCCACGTAAAATACCTTTTCGTTGTGTTACTGAATCAGCGTAAAGGACGCCCTGTAAACGCCTGAGAATCCCGGTTTAAAAGTGGTCGTTGGGACACCATTGAAATGTTTTTTTGTTGGCCTATTAAAGCTTCACTTAACGGGGACCTGACTGAGTGAATTTGTCAAGCTCGTGTTTTGCTGGCACTGCGTAGAGTGGCTCAAATAAACACATTTACATAATTTATTCGCTAGGTAAGGCGGTGTTTATTTTATAAAACCCGAAAGAAGAAAAACTACCATCTACGGCTTGCGGTGGCGGCAACAACTAAGGCATCGGCATTCATACAAGGTATTTTGTTATTGGACGATGTCCAAGATTGGAATTCAGACCAGTTGCGCGTTCCCGTTCTGTGAAAAACAAAATGCTTGCATCCGTCTTTATCGTTGGCTCGACATTCTCGGGTGCATCAATAACCGGCATACCGTAACTCTGTGATGTTCTCAGCTGTAAATGCCTCAATAAGCCTACCAGCACGCTTGGAATCGTAACAATCACTAGCCGAGGCGTACGCAGTGAATGAACGCCTCAGCGTTACTGCAGACCCTCAAATGCGATGCGCTTTTCACCCACCTTTGTAGCTTGCATAGCGGGGCCTGTATTGTAAGAGCCGTGCTGCACCACGCCAAGGGGTCGGCTGATTCGGGACTCTGCCCACAAGCAGTCGGTGCTTATGGCAACACCTAGGACACAACAAGCATAAGAGTGTCAATTTGAAGGTGAACCCCTCGCGGACCAATGAACGTTACAGCGCAAAAAATGGTTAATTTAGCATATAAAAAAACATTTCCCAAAAAGAAATAAATCAACTTAAAAAACCGTGCACTATTTGAGGATTGGAGCTTTCGAATTCCAAAACAATAAACGTAGTGGTTCCAGAGCCTCTTGCCCTGAGCCAGCGCTGTCAGGGGAAGGAAATATAAAGATATATGTGTATAGCCAATTTATATTGTTACTTAATTGGGTCATTTCAAGGAGCTTAGGTGACTTTTGTTGACTAGCGCTCGTGCTGTAAGCGTTCCCCAAATTCCCAAAATATCTACGTGTAGCGACTGGATTCTTTAGGCAGAGAAGCGTACGCAGATGCGTGGTCGTGCTGATGACCGCTCCGATAGTTGACCCAGCGCAAAAGTGCCTCCGCACCTTGGTTTAAATGCACGATAAAGTTTGGCTTGATTTTAATTCTTAGTACTTATATGAACTTCACGGCTCTTCTCCCGCCTTCAATTGACCTACATTTTTCTACCAGTCAGCGAAGCGTCGCATGTGCGCTTGTGTGGAGCGACTTGGACTTAGAGCTTGATACAGTGTAGAAACCAACAAACTA
>JABSTR010001240.1:0-18241 GCA_013339765.2 Haemaphysalis longicornis | reverse complement strand
TGGTTAGCTTTACAGCCAAAAAGCTGTATTGCGCAGGCAATGGAGCAGAACCCTGAAAAAAACTTTGACGCCAAGTCAAACAACAAGCAACCCAGTTTGGCTATTAACAGTTCAATCTTGTAACGCTGTTGAAAACGTAAATGCTAGCTGTGGAAATAAAAATTGTTGAGCGCGCGAGTTGACGAATGGTAGACAAACAAGCATTGGCATTTCGACGTATGTATCCTAGTGATTGTGAAGCTTTAAGTACATATGGCGTTAATGTGGGTGTAAAATGAAAGGTTTGCCGTTAGGAGCACGCCTATGATTTACATGTTAGGGCTTGGGAAAATAAACGGTTTTTACCGAAGTAGGAAAAATAAGAGCTAGCGTTCTTTCTGCAAAGCTATACTGCATGGCATTCAGTTAAAGACATTTGCCATGTGTTGCACCAAGCGCAGATAAGGGTTAGGTCATGTTGAAGCGGTACGTCGTCAGTGGGCTTATTATTTTCTTGTAAATTCTGGCAAAGTCATCAGCAAACACTCGCATGCAACATGTGACGAGTGGAGCGAAGCCACAGACCGGCACAGCCAGGCGGTGGAAGGAAAAAAAATAAATAAACAAACTCAATGTACGGTTCGCGGCATCCCCCCCGCCTGCCTTACCCCCTATAAGACTGCATCGACCCATGCTAACATAACCCGACAGTCCGAAGAAATAAAAAATAAAGTCCGGCAAATTCCGGAGAAAGGTTTTAAGCGAGCCGCGTGGATGACTTCTGGCCGCGTGCGTCGTCATGATGTTGCGTAATCACCAATCGGGATCACCTCGTAGGTAAGCTGGCCAGTACGTTGTAGAAACCGATACGTTCGAAGTACCATCGCAGAAAGCTCCTCATGAGTCCACGTCGTCGGATTAGAGGCCAAACTCACACACGATCCCCTTGGCGGTACTCAGTGTCTTGGCGTCGGAGGTTGTAACGTCTGGCATCTACCACCTGCTGGTCTGTTGTGCGAACTCGAGCGAGCTGCCGGGCCTCCTCCTCAGCGCGCTGAAGGTATCCTTGGACGTCAGCGTTTAGGTCGTCGTCTTCCACGTGGGGAAGCACGGCGTCAAGTATCGTAGTCGGTCATCTTCCGAAGACAAGCTCGCACAGTGTCATCAGCGTAGTTTCCTGGATAGCCGTGTTGTGCGCAAACGTGACATACGTAACGACTTCATCCCAAGTCTTGTGTTCAACGTCGACGTGCATAGACAGCATATCCGCAATCTTCTTTTTCTGACGTTCCGTTAGTCCGTTCGTTGGGGGTGGTACGCCGTCATTCTTCGGTGATCGGTGTTGCTGTAGCGTAAGATTCCTAGCATAAGCTCCGCACTGAATGCTGTTCCGCGGTCCGTGATTGGGACTTCAGGGACTCGCAGCACAACTTGGTTTATGAAGAACTTGGCGACTTCTCATGCAGTGCCCCTCGGAAGAGCGTCGGTCTCTGTGTAGCGCGTCATGTAGTCTGTTTCCTTGACAATCCACTTGTGCTTGGAACCTTGACGTAGAAAACGGGCCCAAAAGGTTTATACCAATCTTTTGCAAGGGTCTCGACGGAACGGCGATCGGCTGCAGAAATCCAGCGGGTCTTGTCTGCAGCGTTTTTTGTCGCTGGCAGTCACGGCAGGTCCGAACGTAGTGGGACACGTTGGTTGTAAGGTGGGCCAGAAGTATTTCACCTTCATTTTTCCAATAATTCCTGCTCTGCCGAGATGTCCCGACGATAGGTCGTTGTTGCACGCTTCTAAAATTTCGTCGCGAAAGTCTCCAGGGATTGCAAAGTGATAATTTGTTCTCATTCCGGGGTTGAAATGTTTTTTCTGGAGGACGGAGTTGTTCAGGCTGAATGCTGGTAAGTTGCGTTTGAAAGCCCTAGGCGCGGCGATACTGTGTCCTTCGATGTAGTCGATCATGACGCGCAACTCTCGGTCTGCACGCTGCTGGTCGGCTACGTCGCTGTCCGTCACTTCTACAAAGAACGCGCTGTCTTCGTCGGAGTGTTGTGGTGGTGGTTCGACGGGGGAGCGGACGGGCAGTCGGCTTCGGAGTCTTTCCTGTGGAATTTATAGACGATAGCTACGCCATATTCTTGTAGGCACAAGCTCCATCGCCCAAGACGGTAAGAGCGGTCCTTCCAAATTGGCGAGCCAACACAGCGCATGGTTGTCTCTCACAACATTGAACGGTCTACCATATACGTAGGGGCGAAATTTCGAAATAGCCTATATAATTGCGGGACACCCTTTCTCGGAGGCACAGTCGTTTTTCTCCTCCTTTTCTCCGAGGACGGCAACCAATTCTATATCCCTGGCGTCCGTGTACATTACCGTATCGGCGTTTTCGTCGAAATGAGCGAGCACAGACGGGCTTTCCAGGCGTTGTTGCAGCTCGCGAAATGTCTTTTCTTGAGCGTTTTCCCAGATGAAAGGGGTGCAATATTTTGTCAAGCGTGTGAGTGTCTCTGCAATGCGTGCGAAATTTGCAACAAAGCGCCGGTAGTAAGCGCACCGTTCGAGAAATCTTCCCGCAATCTTCGTGTCTGTCGGTCTTGGGAAGTTCGCTTTGGCTGAAGCCTTTGGTGGGTCAGGCATGATCCCCGCGGTGTTGATGACGTGGCCCAAAAACTTCAGCTCATTGTACGCGAAGCCGCACTTTTCCGGCTTCAGCAATAACTCCGAAGTACGAATGGCCTCTTGTACTGACTCCAACCTTCCAGGGTGTTCGTCGATAGTCCGGGAGACTACCACAACGTCGTCGAGATGTACGAGGCAGATGTGCCACTTCAGGACAGCCATCACAGTGTTCATGACTCTGAAACGTTGCTGGTGCCGTGCACAACAAAAACGCCATCACCTTGAACTCGTATAGGACGCCCGGGGTTATGAATGGTGTTTTCTCTTGGTCGCTCTCGTCCACTTCAATTTGCCACTAGCCTGTCTTCAAATCTATTGAAGACAAGTACTTTGCGTGGAAGAGGTGGTCGAGGGCGTCTACGATTCGTGGCAGGGAGTACAAGTCCTTTTTGGTGATCTTGTACAGTCGCCTGTAGTTTCCGCAGAATCTAAGTGTGCCGTGTTTTTCTTACGCGTAGAACCGGAGCAGCCAAGGGGCTTTTCGATGACTGTATAATGTCGTCGCTGAGCATGTCTTCGAAATGAGTACGGATGGCATCCCGCTTATGGGAAGACACTCGGTACGGTGGCTGTCGGGTAGGTTGGGCTCCATGTTTAGTTATAATTCGCTGCTTCGCAAAGGGTGTCTAACGTAATTTTAAGTTCGACAAAAAAACACACTCGCTTTAGCGACGCAGTATATCTAGTAATCTGTCGCGATTCCCTTGTGGCAGCGCCAGGATCACGTTGAAAGGATGCGGAAGCCCATAAGCATCTGCGAGTGCGCTTTCAAAGTTGGCGAAGGCTATCAATTGACTTGTTTCTTGCGTTTCTTCGAGGAACGCAAATGCAGTGGCCTTGTTTAGATGCTGGTTCTCCGCGGTGAAATTGGTGACCAAAACGTTGGATTTGCATCGGAGACACTGGATTTGCATCGAAAACGGAGACACAGTGGTCGAGAAGCAAACTTTGGTGACCCTCTACTACGATAGCATCGACGTCAATGACAGCATCTTCAAAGTAAACAGTGATCAATAGGCTTGCGCGGGGTGGAAGAGTGATGTGATCATCCGCGATCCTTAGAGTAGCACCGTGTTCTAGGTTCGGTTCCGGCGGCATGGAGTGATCGGAGGAAAAAGTTATGAACTTGGTCTGCAGATCAATTATTGCACTGTTGTCTGTCAAAAAGTCCATTCCGAGAATTACGTCACGGGAGCAGTTAGGGAAAATGACGAACGCAGCAGGGTACGTGGTGTCCTCTATGGTGACGCGCGATGTGCATGTTCCGCTTGGTGTTACGAGATGGCCTCCTGCTCTGAGTATCTGGGGCCGTCCCATTTGGTAGTAAAGTTCTTCAGCTTAGACGCGGATAATCCGCTCAATATTGAGTAGTCGGCTCCGTTTTCTATAAGGTAGACTACATCAAAGCCATCGATGGGCGCCTTGACGTAGGATGCCGCCTTCTTCGACTTCCGGGTGCGTCGTGGCGTCGTATCTCGGCTTGTGCGTGTTGACAGTCGGGCACTTTGCGTCATCGTCTCCGTTGTATTCTCATCGGCAGGTTCGGTCATGTCGGGTACGCGTCGCGCCGTGTAGCCGTTGTCGTGTTCGGGAGTCTCGCAGGGTTAGGTCGGGTCGTCGGGATGAGGGCATGTCGTGAATCGCGGTCTCCGGCGCGTCCTTTTGGCGTTACAGGGTTTCCGGTTTTTCCCCGTAGAGCAGCTTTACCTCCAGAAGTTGCTGTTTTAGCTTAGCCCGCGTGGGCTGGGGAACCTTCCACGTGCAAAGTCAGCATGGCTACGGTGGTTAGGCGAGTGGTGTGGGTAGGGCGACGGCGAACGGTTCAAACAGATTGGCCCACGGCTGCTATCGGAAAAGTAATATTCGATCTCATATGGGCGCTGGCCTGGTCTGGGGCGTGGTGCGTCGACGGAGAACCATCGCAAACAGAGCCTCTTGTTGGGGCAGCGAAGGTAGATGTTGTCGGCCTTTGAGTGGTAGCACAGCGTGGGATTATCGGCGGCTCGCCATACGTCCCTCTTCCTCGGCGTCTCGGCGTCGGTAGGTACGGTTAGGGCTGGTGGGGGGGGAGGGCGGTTGGTTGACAGTGGACGGCGGTATGGTGGGATTTCTTACGAGGGGTTGGAGCAGGCCGGGGTGACTGAACAGCTGCAGAGTAGGTCATAGCTTGTGGCTCGCGGGGTGCTTCGGGTGGCGTTGAAGTACGAAGTGCCCGTTGTACCTCTTCTCGAATGACGTCAGTCACAGAAGAGACTTGAGGTTGTGGCAACGTTGGAAAAATGTTCCGCAAATCCTTCCTGACGATCGCGCGGATTGTCTCGCGTATTATATCGGAGCTAATATCCCCGGCATCTGTCGCCTCCGCAGCCAGAGCATTGATGGGGTGGTCGTGGTGTCTCGTATGAATTTCCAGTGTCTTCTCCAATGCGGCAGCCTCAGACGTGAATTCGGCCGCCGTTTTAGGGGGCTTGGGTACAAGGTGGCAAAGAGTTCTTGCTTCACGCCTCGCATCAGAAACGTGACCATCTTTTCTTCAGTTATTTTGGGGGGTCCGCGCGGCGAAACAGTTGCTTCATCTCCTCAACGAATAACACGACACCTTATTTGGGTACTGCGTGCGGGTTTCCAACAAAAGTGCAGCTCGTTCTTTCCGCACGACGATGGCGAATGTTTTAAGAAACTTGCTTGTAAAGAGAGTTCAGTCGGTTAGCGAGCTTTCTTGGTTCTCGAACCACGTTCGGGCTGTATTTTCCAAATAGAAGAAAACATGGCGGAAAGTTTTCTCTTCATCCCACCTGTTAAAGAAGCGGACGCGCCCACCTTTCTCTAACCAGTCCTCAGGGTCTTCAGCGGGAGATCCGCGGAACGAGGCTGGTTCCCATGGATGTTGCAGGATGATTGGAGGAGTGGCTTCCTGCACTATGTTGGGGGTTGCAGAGGTCGTTCTCTTGGGTCCGTTTGGCAGGAGGCCAAACTCGGGCGGCAGACCTTGCAGTCGGCGGCTGGCTCTAGTTATACTGGCTTCCGCGTTCCAGAAGGCGTTGGGAGCATGAAGGATGCGTACCCCGCACCTCACCGGATGTCACAAAGCAAATTACGACAAAGTTGTCTTGACGGAAAACAAAATTATTGGAGCGAACTTGTGCTCCCTAACAACTAAAGATACGCAGGCGGCAAAACAGCAGTACAAAGCGAAGTGAGCAGGCGAGTGTCGTCCATTCGAATGCCGCGGCGTCTCCTCTGCGGTCATTTATCTCTCGGCGCGAGGGCTTCTCGAACAGTCGCATTGCACCCAGAACACTGTAGATCAAGAAAGATTATTCTAGGCTGTTAACGGTAGCTCTGAACGCTCTCGCTATCAGAAAAAATAACACTTGCGGCATAGAACGAAAAATGGAACACGCGGTTTCCTTGGCACACATATAACACAGACGGCCACAGCCAGGCTTTCAAAGGAAAACATAAATACACAAACCCAATATATGGTTCGCGGCAATATAAACCGCGTGGTCTACGAAGCCTCAGCGTGACTACATAACGACGGTACACCAGGCTATACTTGGGTCCGTTATCTCACTGCGCGCCTGATTCGGGCCGTCGCTTGACTTCAACAGTTAACGAGCAACGACGACAAGGCGAGCCAATAAAGTGCTCTGTGATATAAAATGCCGAGCGCGCATCATTGTCGGACTCGTGAATAGTGCAAAGTGTCGCCGAGCCCGACCTTCCAGAAACCAGTCCGCAGCGTTCGTGGCGTGATCTCTCGCGCGGTCTTGTAATATACAGTTCAAGTGCGTTCGCGCCTGAAGTGGGGAACACAGATGCGAAGTCCCCGCTCAGGACGCCGAGTTCGCGAGTCCAGTTGGCGCGGGTTCTCGCGCGAGCACATTCTGTTTACTCTGCGAAAGACGTGAAAGGCTGCGGATAAAACATCTGGACCAGCCAGTGATGAAGAACATTGAGCGGCATGTTCGAAAGTCATTGTAAGCTGCAACAGCTGTGTGGCAAGGCGAAGGGAGAGGTGCCGCCATCTCTGCTGTTTTACCAGCATTGCACCACTAGAGCGAACTACGCCAATGTTTTGATAATGACATCCGGCTGGTGATTGGGCACACTCGGCTTTCTCAGTAATCTGATGACATGAATTCCTTTCTGACGATTTATGCCCCTGACGATTGCGTTCTCGTTGAAACGACATCCTTGCAATGTTAAGATGGTGCAACGGCTACCATTTCCAGACGAATCGCCCCAAAACTATTCAATATTCGTATAGTCTCAAAAGTTATCTCCTTATTTTTAAGTACTCTCTGGCAGCTGAACACGCACAACGCGCTACTGTAGTGCGTGATTTGGGTGTAATTATGAATATAAGTGCTATAAGCACTAAACGAACAGAGAATAGAGAACTACGCAAATCTACAAGAAGGCATACATAGGGAATGCACGGGCAGGATAACCCTACACAAGCAAAGGGATATATTCCCGATCCGACGGAGAGGAAAACAGGAAGATACCGTCTCGGAAAACTATTTACAACAAATCTGGTGGGGGCGTTTTGAAAGCTTGACTGGGAAAACAGAATTAGTGATAGCCGAGAATACTTGAGTCATTTGAGGATTGCAGAAACATATCTCGCTGACTAAGCCTGCTGAACGCCTCCAAACAATGCTTAAGAAACTCTAATTAGAATACACGGTTGCCGGACTGAAAATATGTAAGAATAAATTTAAAGTAATAAGGAATAAGGATGCCGAAAATCTCCTCTTCAACGTAGGAAATGAAACCCTAGATGAAGTAAAAAAATTTTACTACCTTAGTTAGCGCTGACCCCAACATCCAGACAGAAATCTGCCGCAGGATAGGTATAGATTACGGAGCACTCGGCAAGCACTCCCACATAATGAAAATCAAGCTACCTCTGTCACTCAGAATAAAATCCTACAAACAGTGCATAGCAGCGGTTATGACATACAGACGTGAAACTTCGCGCCTTACTAAAGAACTAGGAAGCAATCATAGGTTGGCTCAACGGGCGTAGGGCGAATCACATCAGAAGTAACACTCAACGAAAAAAACCGACTACCTTAGTCAGATAATAAAGTGGCGTAGAAGATGAAATATAAATAAAGAACAAGAAATAGAATTGGGCTTGCCATGTCGTGAGGCGAACCAACAAACGGTAGGTATTTAGGATAATTGGGTGGATACCAAGAGATCAGTCTAGAAAATGCAAGGGCATTAATCCGATGCCGGGAACAAAGAAAGAATTTCAAGGGTAAACTGTGGACTCCAGCAGTGCAGAACAGGAGCGGGTAAAGATAATTGGGAGATGTCTTCGTCCTGCAGTGGACCTGGGTAGGGTAATGGAAGTGATGATAATTTTGTTGATGATGATGATGAATGAAAAGCTCGCGTTAAACAAACTGACCAACTCCTCCCTTCGTACACTGGGCGTAGCTGAGTGATCGCGACATGGGTCACTTCACCGCGGCGTAATTTTACCATACTCGACTTTGCCAGTGCAATTTGGTATTGTTTAAGCCCTTCGTCGTCCATGAGATAGGACATTATAGGACATTATTCTGGAGCGCTTCCCAAGAAGCAAGTTTGGTCGTTATTCACCCCGGATAAACTATCCACACGGGCAGATTTCCAACCTTCTCATGCAGCTTGACCTCTCTTCCAGGTGCTCCAGGCAAGGCCTGGTATTTCTTTTCATCTTGTTTTTTCAAAATTGCACTGTCCTTTTTTGTTAGCTCGGTTCATCTACGAGGGCCAAACAGACAACTGTGACCACATGGCTGATTTTATGTAGACCTATTTAGGTGTTCTGTAGCATTTCTTTTCTGATTGCGCGTGTCGTGGTGTAATACAATCCACACGTGTACCTCTGTTCTTCAGTGTCCTAAATCAAAACGACCACCTTGCTTATGCTTGTAAGTGTAAAGTTTTGCTCACTTTGCAAACGACCTCTGAGCACTTGTTCCTATGTTTTAATGTTGTCTTATTGATGAAAGTTTAGTTTCGCTTTTCCACATAACTACACACTTATTTTTACCCATTCAGGATTTTCCACCCTTCATTGTAGGTTGTTCATTTGTGCCTTATTATCCTCATGTACACAGTGCATCATTATGGTGAGCACGCAACATTGATAAGTAAATAAATAATTACGTTGATATCTTCTCTTCTTGTCTTGTGTTGTGGATATTCCAATCATATTTTACATGCATTCGTATTTTATAGCATTCATATTTTACAGGCATTGCATTTGTGTATGCACACGAAAGAAATGTTTGCTTTTCCGGGGGGACATAATTTTACTAGAATTAGACGCAAATTAGACCTTCCCTAGAGAAATATCTTTATGAGATGCCTGATTTATTTAACGCGAATGTAATGTTGTTAAATACAAACCAAACGATGTGCGTAGTTTGCAGAGCTTGAAAAAAATGTGGAGTGAAAATTTTAATTTAGCTTCCCCAGCAACATTAAGAAAACTACGAGCACTATTAAATTCTTAGCCGTGTTTGTAACAAACATTTATCCTTAAATGAACGTGTTGATCATGTGAAACTACAAGTGTCAAAAATAATAGTGCACTGATGACTGTAAAAACCAGCTTGTTAAAATGCTTGGACTGGTGCACATTATGCCATAATGAAGTTTGATTTAGGGTATTGTCTACTTACGTGGACCTTTACAGAAAACTGATGTTGGAGACACCTATGAAACTACAGCAAAAAGATCTCTTAAAGAATCAGAAATTTAACACATTCAAATGGCATTGCAGATTGCAAATTATGATTTTATCGATTTCATCAAGAGCGCGAGCTTCTAATTCACAAGTATTCACAAATACGTAAAACTTGGAAGGACTAGCAAGCATAATTTAAAAGGGAGCAATATTTGTAAGTTAGAAATAATAACTACAGTTCGTCGAGATTGAGAACGATTTGGGCTTCGGAAGAATACAGGGCCTAATGTGTAGCTTTTTAAATATAACAATGGCACATTAAAAAGTTATCAGTTCTTATCTCTTCGTTCGGAAAGCATTGCCTTTTTGTGTTTTCTATCCAATGCCTAATGTATATTTATGCTAGTCTGCAGCGTGACTGTGTTTTGTAATGCATATTCGTTTTTGTAGTTTTTAAAAGCACGACTAAATTTTGGTGTGTGTGTTCGTATTTCATTTATGCTTGCTTCTGTTTTCTGGATATCCAAAATGCATGGGCTTTGAGATCCGGTCGCCTATGGTTTAGAACCTTTTGTTCCTAGTCCCTGAATTTACGAAATTGAGAAGATAATAAACCCCTCCTGTAGATGCCCACACTGTTTTCCGGATAGAAGAGGTCGGAAGTTATTTTCGAGGGTGGATGACGTAGTTTTAGTGAGCAGGTGAGACGGTGCTGCGCCGTGAGCAGCAGCTAAACGGGATGTAAACGTCAAATATTTGTGGCGGTGCTGAAGGAGGAAAGCTTAGACGCGCTTGTCTGTTTCCGGGACTCGTGATTCGTGGACGCAGCTTTCTCACACGCTTTAGGTGAACATGCTGAAAGCAGACCTGGTCAAATGTAATATTTTGTAGAATGTAGCGCTGAAAGCACCTGACGCATTTTATAAAATTTTCAACAGGCGAGCATCCCTTCTTTTTCTACGTGAGAAATCGACAAAGCATGGAGGGAGATGGTGCGTCTCAGATCAGCGCACACAGATCTGCACAGGAATAGAGAATAAGAAGGGACGCATTAAAAGGAGAGAAACCATTTCACAAGTAGAAGCCATGTCGTGTGACTGGGATGTCGGCCTCCATAGTGAAACGCCGCTCAATGAGCGTACCTCACGGACCCATTGATATAAGATCACCGAATCGAAGCCTCAAAAATGTGTTAGAATACTACCCAATTTAACACCGCAACAACGCGGTGTAAAACAGAACTTTCAGCTAAAGCAGTGCTAAGTGCGCAGATCAAAATAGGATAGAAAGACAGGGCCCTCGTGTCAAAAATATTAGATATTTTTGAAGTGACCAGAATCCTATGATGCTACAATCATGTAAACGGAACGGGACGACTTAGGCATCCATGCACGGCTGGCGCGGTGTGCGAGGAGGGTGCAAAAAGAATGCTCGGTTGGGTCTTCAAAACACAATACAAGGTGTGAGGATCACCCGGAGAATACATTTCGTGATAAAAGGTATGTCCTCTTTTCTTCATTGTGTTTAATTAAGGAATGACAAGTCTCTATGCTGTACATATTTTCGCAATGGTGTGGTGCCTGTATTCCCTAGCTGGTTTCCCACTCTAATGCGCCAGTACCAGAAAGTGACAGACAGAAAATTTTACGTTCTTAAAAGCTGACCATTTTAATGGTCCAGTGGCCATTACGGAGATGACACCATGCGCTGCAGCACAAACCAAGTTTTTTTTTTCTTGTAAGTTCGTAGTAATTTGAAATATTAAAATCCTTGATGAATTTGACGGTGTTGACCTGAGGATCAAATTTATTTAGAGCGTTAGAGTTTCTAGCCGTTTTGTTAGTACAGAAATTCTACACTGGCCCCAAAAAAACAAATTTTATTTTCCCGTAAAAAATAATATTTTTAATAAAAATACTTTAAAAGAAGGTTGCATGATTGCAGATCCAGAGACCTTTTTTTTGATAATGAAAAAATAAAAGTTGTACTTTCGATAACTTTCATACAAAAAAACGTTACTTTTTGACATCACGCACTTAAAAATCACATACACAATACAACTAATCGCTATATGAATTCGTACTGTAATCTTTACTTGTACATTTCTCCTTGGAACATATGCTTCCCCTGGGATACTTTTAACTACCACGCGAAGGAACGTTGAGCTAAACAGCTGTACGCTTCGAGAGAACTGATTTTGTTGTTTTATTTGCTTCTTTGCTTTCCTGAATGTTCTGTAACATGACAAACTTGCCGCTTTATAACGTGTGACTCAAGAATAACAAGTACAAGAAAAAAAGATCCCTATGCATTGAACAATTGAAGCATTGAGCAACATTGCCTTCTAGAGACTCATGTTCAACTATTACCTATTTTTCTAAAAACCTTCGTTTGACCAATGCGCAAAAAGTGCGGTCACATGTTTTATGTAAACTGCAGCAATAGATGAATTCTTTTTTTTCTTTTCACACCTATCACCAGTGTTTCTTCTTCAACAAAGTACCTCACCCTAACATCTTCCGATGGATTTTTGATGTAATAATTTTAACAGTCACTTTGACCATATTTGCGGAAGAATGCGCCACACTGCTGGGTGTTGTTTTAGTGTAATCCATGTTTCTATCCAAGACAAAAAAAACACAAACGCAGTCCCTTCAGTAAGGTGCAGTCCGCATTGAAATTACTGAACTGCAGTTTTTCGGAAGCGTGTCACATTGCCGCAATTGCACCACTTATGGAGTCACAAACACCTTTTTTTTAATTGCCATTGGTGCGCAAGGCGTAAATAGTTTTATGTACAAGCGTTATTTGTAATAAAACTTCTGACTATAACTTCTCCTTTGCAGTTCCTTTACACGAAATGTACGCTACCAAGTAACACAGGAACATGCAGCACGGAAGGGTCGAAGATACTGCACATATGATACTTTACGATGAAATGTATCCGCTAACACTGCAACGCAATACAAAAGTCGACGTTTCGACGTTTCGCGCGCTGTATAGCTGATACGTAAGAGGTGTCGCTTGATGTAGTATTTCTATGATTGATGGCTTACTGCTCCTTAGTTCTCTTTTTAAAGCCTTCTTGAAAGTACAGCCTTTTTGGATTCTTTAATAAGTTGTGATAGGAAAATCTAAATTTAAAAACTAGCGGCTCCTTGAAAGGAATAATGTGTAGTATGACAATAAATACTGAAACTACCAATGTATAATATACTTCAAATGACATGGTATATTTATACCAATTTTTTGACACTTCAGGTTTAATATGTATTCATTGCCTGGAACAGGCTCTCGAAAATACCAATAACTATTAGTGACCTCCCAGTCTGAAGAAGATTTTCTAGAGAACCCCGGTACAAGGTACTGAGTGCCCGAAACAAAATTGATTTATTTATACTATGGGATTGATCATAGTTCCCGCTAATCACCTTCGGAATTTTAGAGCATTCAAGCTTTATTTTATCGGACAAACCTGTCAGGTAACGGAGTGGTCCGTTTCTCTATCAAAGCATAGGCATCTTACGGTCAGTGCAAAACATCAACCCGAACACCTCAACACCGGAGTATAGCAGACTGGCGGAATTTCCCCGTGAGATAGCCGTGTTTAGATCTCCAACCATTAGAAAGATCTTGTCATTGCTTCAGGCATCAATCCTAGTAATGCGCGTATACGGCCCCATCCGTCCAACACCACCAATGCTCGCATAAACCGACAACCAGTCATGTGCACGTGCTTAGGCAGAAGCTGCAACGGTGAATTGATGCTCGGCATACCCTTCAAACTAAACACTGTTTATTTGTAACACCTGAGTTCCAAGCGGGCAAGCTGCTCTTCCACTTTCCGTGATTGGTCGCTACTTATTAGGGTACAATTAGGGTACACCGTCAGCCACTAACGGCGTCAGCTGCATGTTCTGCGGCAGCGGATGTCTGTTGTTGTCCCGCTGACTCGCCCACCTTCCTATAGCGCCGGTGCTTCTTCAATCCCCGCTCTTTTTTATCCAAGCTAATAACACGCCTTCGTTCAATATCGAGTTTAAACGTTGCTAGCTCGGTTATCAGCCAATGGTACAACCTTTAAAAGAGTCATAGTTGATGGCGAGGAATATCAAGCATTGTAAAGAAGGTTAAGCAGTGGAGAAAAGCTTTGCAGTGCCGAGTGAAGCGGCTTTGCCAGAATGACAACTACGGAGAGTGGACTTTTACAGCTTCGAATAAATCAGTTCCTCGAGCAAGCGGTATTTTTCTATTAATCCTTATAATGTATACTTAAAAATCTGGCATTGCTTGTAACCATTCATCAGAAGCTCTCTTCGGGGAATGCCCTTGGTTGTGTCGAGCATAGTGCATGTTACAAGACCAACAGATTGTATCACCTCTCTTGGGCACCTGAAGCGTATTTGGTCTCCTTTCCAGCACATTTCTCACTTCTCACGCACTTTACGTAAGCCATGGCACTTTTCCAATGGTTCTTTGCATTTAATAGTTATGGAGTAGTAGTAAGTGTTTGTAGAATTGTTATTCGACCCGCCGTGGCGGCTCAGTGGCTAACGCGTTGCAATGCGGAGCACGAAGTCGCGGGTTCGATTCCCGGCCGCAGCGGGCGCTTTTCTGATGGAGACGAGAAGCAATACCTCCATTGTGTAAGAGATTTCGGCGCACCTAAAGATCCCCGGGCGGGAAAAATTAATCCGGAGCCCTCCACTACGGCGCACCTCACCACCTGCGTTACGTCGGCGCGCTGAACCAGTCAATCAATCAATCATTAGAATTAATATTCATAACATTATAATTGGCCAGCGTTGTTTAAGGTAGTCCTATTGAGTAGATTTATTTTTATTGAGCATGTTTTCTATTACAGTGCGTTTGACTTCTCCAGTGCATCCGTTTTTGATAGTTTATTTATTTTCCTAAGAAAACATCATACATGATTTACTAGTTCTTCATTTGTAATTACTGCTTCAAAATAAAATTGTCTCTGTCATTCGTAGAACCGTTAGGTAAATATCTTGAGGAGCTTTTAAATGCGGACATTTCTTAGGGTCGCCTGGTCGTCCGTCGTTGATGGCGGCGCCGTCCACACGCTCACTGCGCATGCGCAATTCTCCTCCTTACACCCACAGCTCCGCGATACTACACTATAAAAAAACTTAAGCCGTTCCACTCAATGTGAAAGCTGTCAGAAGTGCAACGGGCTGTACCGCCGTTTTCCCCTTATTGCTACCACCCCATGCAATTCAAATTTCCCGCCTTCGCAATGCTCGAGCGCCCCTGCCAGAAGCTGCGCCAGCGGGAGTTCTGTTCCCTTTGTGTTTCTCCCTGTTAATGTTGTTGCACTTGTGGCAGCTGCTGACGAGAGAGCACTCGTCAGCAGTAATTTGAATGAGTCAACGATATAAGGCGCGTTCCTAGTGTCCCATTCTGTGTCGGCTTTGTGGCGCAGTGGGTAGAGCACCATGTACATTGCGTTCCACCCGCAGGGTCGAGGGATCGAAGCCGGGCGCCCGATAGTATTTTTTTTATAGTAGGGAGGGGTGGGGTGCGGACTACAGACTTCAACGAGGGGCGACATAATGAGTTACTGAAATGCTCTGCATTTAAAAAGCACAATGTGACCTTCACACCAAACCTATGCTGGTATTTGTTATTTCGTCTTTGCAGGACAACATCACTTGTGATATGCTTCCGATTGGTGCTTTGGACTATGTGCTGCACTCGTACTGCCACTAGAGTAAGACCCCTACTGCCGGTAGAGTGTATTCTGGGCCCCGTTGTGATGCTACATACCTTACCTTCGCGTGAACGTCTTGTGCCAGAAAGAGAATGCCGAAAAAAAGACGACACCACCTGTCTTCATGGTCTTGGCCGACGGAGGTTTAACAGTATGCACTCTGCCGTTCAAAACGGAAACGAAATAAAGAACGCCAGGATGCGTAAGGAGCTTATGACACGTAAATACAGAGGTATTAGTAGACAAGCGGTATTTTGTGTCCCGAATGATCAGAATTCTGTAATAACCTTATATCATCCATTTTCATCGTGTGTAGCTACACCAAACGCAACAACAGTGTGTTGATGGAGTGGTGTGATGAATATGGTGATTAATGTTGCTTTTGTCGTATGTCTGCTGTTTCTTAAAAAAATGATGGGGGTGATTCTTGTTATAACGGTTTCGGGAGCCCACAGGAATGCTTGCTCTGTACAGGTAAGTGGTGTATACTATCTTTAGAACCCACAAACTAGACTTGAGAAAAGAAATATCAGTATGTAGTGTCCTCTTTTTGCTCTAGTTATAGTGTAGTTTTCATAGCTCCTTAAGCCTTTGTGAAAATTATTTTTGTAAACTGTTTCTAGTCACGAACTTTGCAAGAAAATTAAGATAAACACTCTAGATCATACATTTTATTGTCAGGCACTTTTTCAGTTTTAACTAAATTAAAAAAACAGCCTTTGACAAAAAATGGCTTCCTTTGAAACGGGGATTGAGAAATAGTTATCCCCCAAAAATGCTGCTGCATTGAGGGTTCCGGAAAAAGTGCAGAGGTACCCGAAAGAGTCTACGTACAAAAATAATTTCATAGGACAACTGTTTATTCTAGCTCCTTTATAAAACTTTAAACATCTACGAATTGCAATTTTTGTGATTTGCAAAAATAATTTGTTATTCTTGATATTGCAAGAGGGAATTTTTACACAATTGGAAATTTGTTATCGGTTAAGATGTATCTTGACTGGGTGGTGACGTCCTTAGTACAATTGCAAGAATAGTACGATTGCAAGAATTAGTACGATTGCAAGATTATAATTACGGTTTGCAATCCCCTAAGCAATACATCCAAAAACTATGTCATAAGCGCTGTATAATATGTCCTACAAAATATAGTATGAAATTGCTAATTAATCTATACACCCAGGTACAGCAGGTATTCGGTAAGCTGCACTAATCCAGAAAAATAAATTGTGATGCGTGTATCTTCCATTACGATTGGACTCCTGAATCTGCCAACACACGTTACTTGCAATAAAACTTAGTTGGAAATGAGTCGTTCGAAGCAATACATCCATAAATTGTCACGGATCATGTACAGGTGGCGAAGATGAAGCATTACTGCAAGGAATGACAGGTGGTGATGATCACACATATGATTCAACTAAGAGGAATTTGTGCCGCGGAGAACTAGACTGCTTACAATATCAAGACAAAAATTATTCTAAAAACGTACTTACAGCAGGCAATTTTTGTTTAGTATTCGTTGAATTCTCAATAATCCAGAAAAACAGCAAATGCTCTTGTGATTGTGTTCTTCTAGGAATTGAGTCGTGAATCTGCCCACCCTCGTTACTTGCACTGAAAGTTGTTGGAAACCAATGAATAGTGCTTGCCGACTAAAATAGGCAGTCGCGTAAACAGTATTCTGAGCGTAATGATGCAAAGCTGGCTAATAAACCGTTTCAAATGGTAGTTAAAGAAAAGCTGAAAGATTGCTGCACCTATAAAATCATAAAATAAACACAGACACATCTGATTACCTTGCAGAATCTGCGGGAAATGACAGAAGCGTTCATACAAAAAACTAGTTAGCCTGAATGTGAGATTTTTGTCTGGAATACGTCTTTGAAACTCATCACGGAAGGCGGTCCACTCCCACGCGTGGTAGTATGATGGTGGAAAAACTGCCAGTTTACACCGGGGGCGACAAGCCGTCGTAAATAGGCTCATTTACCACGATTGTACCTCTTCACATAACGCAGTATCTAGCTGCGAATACTGCGTTTTTCCTAATGGGAGTATTAAAAACTCCCACGCGTCCTCCTCCTACTAAACCCTTCCTCCTCTAAGCCTCCTTACAAAATGGCTGCCAGTTGGTATCGTGTGTCATGTTAGCTCCAGCGTCCCCGAAAATTATATTGTCGATGTGAACTTGCGGCCACACGAACGGATGTGAAGTGCTCCCCGACAATGGAAGCTCGATGAGAACATTGTGGAACCAGCCCTCACTGACAACCGACACACTGCGACGTCGCCTCCGTGTCAACGACCTTCGAGCCAACGGAATACGCGAGCGAGCCGGCGCGAGGCCTAATTGCAGTGATCGCTGAGAGTGACTCGTTAAAAACAACCCGGTTGTGCCTCTGCGAGGCGGTTGAAGGTAAGATTTTCACGTTTTTTATTGTACCCAACATTTTGGGAGATTTGTGCCCCTTCTAGTGTGAAATAAACTCAGCGTGTTTCACGCGTCACTGGACGGGCGAGTCTCCGCCACTGGAGGTGAGCGTTGTGCGTGAAAGATGGTGCCATGCCCAGAAGCGCATTTCCAAACGCTTCGCTGCGCAGAGCACGAACGTGACATGTTGGTTCGCATGATCCAGAACGGTAATTAAACGTGGTCATTGGCTGCGCCCGAAAACTAAACCGATCTCAAACATACCAAGTCACCATATTAACAAAAACAACACGTAGATTTGTGTAGGAAAAAACCCATTTCGGAAAGCTGAGAGATGCACCTACTGGGTATCGAACCCAAGCAGTCACCGCCAGTACTCAGTACTATAAATCGATGCCACAGATACCGAACTCTGGGTAGGTTTCAGCAGGCGCTGAATAGCGCGCGAAGTGATATAACATATGTCACGTGGATGCTCTGTGCAACGAAGCGTTCGGAAAGACGCTGCCCGGAACGTTATTGGGGAGGCCGAACGGTGTGAAAGCAATGCGTATTTGCGCGGTTCTCGAGCAGAACACTCACTCATTCACACTCACGAGCAGAATGAAAACTGTCTGAACTCTGAACGGCTGTTAGGTGTTTTGTTAGGGTTGTGTCTGTGGCTTACTGGCAGGCGAAGGTGAAGTTGGCCGGTCAAACGTCGCAGGGCGGCCGCTTT
>JABSTR010001239.1:0-80786 GCA_013339765.2 Haemaphysalis longicornis | reverse complement strand
TCGTTTCCTTATCGGTTGTGCAGGTGCATCTGGATCAATTTTCCTGCTTGGAACTTCTGATTATGCTAGGTGGCAAGTTGAAGGTGAACTTGAGTGAGTCTGTGTTGTTGGTGCCCAAGAGTTTTTGTGAGGTGTAAAGGTAGGCAAGTGAAGGGCCGTTTTGTAGGCTATTCGATTTAAGGAAGCACACTGGCCCTAGAAACTCTTTTTTTTTGCTTTCCAACCAATTCTGATAAAACTTCATAGGCTTGGTCAGTTTTTTAGCTGGTTTCAAATATCTAATTAGGGTTGATGTGAGGTAACTATTTTCTGTGTTAATTGACAAAATCCTTGGTTGTTTTGAGAACAGTAGAAAAAGAACTATTCAACATAAGGTCACTAGATAACGAAGTTGTGGAGAATGAAACATGGGAAGCAGTTTTTTTCTTTTGCAATCACATACAAGTTTACAGCAAGTTCTAATTTCTAGGTTTGAACTACCCCTGCTAACCAAATAGAAATAATGCTAAATTAAACAACTACTGAAACAAAAAATGCAAAATCTGCTTCCCATATCGCATGGTTTAAACATTCAGCTTCACAGTGCAAATAAAATGATGTTCTTAGCTGCACTATACGCTGGGATGTACCTCTAGAGAATCTTGTATCTGCGATGCCACTCGAGGCGAAAAAGTGGGTAATTATGGGAAAATATTTACTTCTTTATTAAAATCGGGCCTCTATGGCTTTTATAAGTACGTGGCACTGTTCCACATACGGGAATTGGGAGGGAAAAAATGCAAATAAAGAGCAGAAAGTGTTGCCTAAAAAATGCTTTTCTTGGGCAATTTTTTGGTTCCAAAGGCCCATGTGCCCCCTTAACATATCAAATTCTCTTAATTCAGGGGGTTCGACTGGAGCATAAGTCGTCCCATAGGTGATGCGACTAAGCAGCAGGGCCTGTTTAAACTTGCAAGATTCATCCTCTCTGAGTGCTGCGTATTGGTGTCTTTGACGTTGAGTGAGACAAGTTGCGAACAGGCTTTGGTGAGTTGGAGGCTAAGAGCAGCGCTCGGGCCATCATGATAAAAAGGAGCGCCAAGATTACACAGAGCATAAACTTGGGGGATAGGAGTGTCTGAATCGCTAGAGTAGAATTTGATGGGGTTTCGGCAGGTCTTTCTCGCGTGCGTAAGTGAAGCATCTAGTAGTGCAGACTTCTCGGCTTGGCAGCGTAGCCCTTTTGGTATGAGATATGTTTTGATAGTATCTGTAGCTTGCTGTAGGGTGTCGTGCTGGCTCCAACTGACCTTGAACTGTCCACAGTATGATGTTGTCGGCATAGAAAGTGTAATGAAGGTCTGAGATTTGCTGAAGTCTTATGGTTGAGTGTGGGGGTCCACATCAAGGTGGTTCTGGTGTTTTGGTTCGCTTCGTGGCGGTTAAAGACCCTGCGCCCTGTGCTGGAAATTCTTCCTTTTGTAGATCGATTGATGGGAATCGCTAATCATTTTCCGCACTTGGGTAGCTGCTATATAGGGCTAGGGCAAAGGCCAGTTCTTCGTCCTCCTTCGGGTGTTTGGTTTGGGTGGAGCAGGGTTCTAAGAACTTTGCTCGAGCAGTTGGTGGCGGCTGAAACCATAGCTCCACATGGCTGTGTCAATACAAACAACGTGCGTATTTTTGATTAATTGATTGTAGGATCATAAAGGGTTGACAGCGCATAAACACGACGACACAAGGAAGAGAAGACAGGACAGCGCTTGTCCTGTCTTCTCTTCCTTGTGTCGTCGTGTTTATGCGCTGTCAACCCTTTATGATGCTACACCAACTAGCCCACCAAGCCATCCTCGTTGATTGTAGGGTTTAACGCGCCGACGCAACGCAGACGATGAGGCGCGCCGTAGTGGAGGTCTCCGGATGAATTTTGACCACCTGGGGATCTTTAACGTGCGCCGAAATCTCGTACGCACGGGCGTTTTGGTTTTTCGCCTTCATCAGGAATCGGCCGCCGCGGACGGGGAATCGAACCCGCGACCCTCGTGCTCAGTAGCGCAACACCTAACGTGCGGATTTCCTAAAGTTCCTGGACTCACAGCTCTCTCCGCAGGGGTGGAGAACTTGTGGCCAACGGTCTCCTCATGTAAAATGCGCAGGCTGTCGAATAGGTTAATAGATGCCATGGTTTGAAGCGCAACAAAAACACACGGACGAAGAACAGTGTAGACGGGACAGGCGCTAACTTCCAACTAGTCTTATTGGGTACACATGTGCTTATATCCCTAGGAAAAAAGACGGCGAGAAAGAAGGGCGTGCACATACCAGATGATAACAAAACCATATGTCTACAGCACTTTTTTCAGAAACACCCATTTCGATCTATACAGAGCAATCGAGGTATCACTTATACAGTCATCGCCCTCCTGATATAAAACGCTTCGGCTAATTCCCCCGCAGCCTATCTTGCCGTTTTTCAGTATTCTGAATCTTCAAACCGTGGCCACAACCGCGGCACGAGAAAGGGTGGACAAATGTGCTCCATTATCTTTCCAAGGGACAATTCATGTTCCCTGGCTCTCTCCTTGACGCACCGGCCCGTTTGGCCAACGTAAGACCTTCCGCAAGATAGCGGGATTTCATTTACAACACCGACTGCACAGTTGATATAGCGATTTGCGTGTTTTTCCCACATTCCTTCTTCCGCGTCCCCCCGGTATGCGCGAGCACAGGCGCGCAGCAAGTTTACACGGGGCAGGAGAAAACGCAAGGTTGATCCCGTATCTTTCGGCCGACCTTCTTCATGTTGTGGGACACAATGTGCATGTACGGCATGACATTCGTTTTCTGCGGACGGGAGGTATCTTTGGCATTCTTCACTCCTTTCACTTTTTTGAGCAACGTTTTTGCCACAGCGACGACGACAGTTCCAGGGAAACCGGCAGAGTGAAGCCTGCCAACCTGAGTTGGTGAGAAAACTGTCCTGCATCTTGTGAGCACACGTAATAGGTGTCTGCCGGCGGCCGTCTTGGGAGGTTGCTCTAGGTGCGCAGTGTGTTTGCATCTTGATTAGTTCTTCGAAAGTGTTGCGCGCACCCAATGCGTCGTATTTTTCATTTGGAGCGTACATGGGTATTCCCAGGGCTTGGTCATGCTCATTTCTTGATTAGTGTGCTTAGTTTGGAGTCATATCAAATATTTACAGAATGTGGAGTTAGGGGTTTTTGTCGAAATGACAGGCAGAGTTCGGCGGAGGAGCGGGGCGATCTACGATATGAACTAGACGCTTCTAGCTTCACTGTACTATCAGATCCGTTCGCCCCTAACGTGATTACGCGGTGTTTGGTTTTAATCAGTATCCTGGGGTAGCTACCTAGCGATGATAAATAAGGGTATCTAAACAAAGGGCATAAGCATGCACAAGCAAACCGCGGTATGTACGAGCGTTGCTTAAATCAGCTGCCGACAATTTTACATACGATTACCTTTGTGCAGTCGCGCGGGCGCCGGCTGGCAGCTTGATATGTAGCTTTGTGCTTTCCACAAATATTGACGCCCAGGTGCAACATGCGACGCGGGGCGCTGCGCGCGGGGCGCTGCCCAAGTACGACCATTGCCCAGATCAGGTTAGTTTTTCCAGACTGCTCTCACACTACTGAGTCCATGTATATCCATATCGCGCAATCTCAACGCCGAAAGCACACAACAAACGTCTTCAAATCGAGCACGCATTAATAAAAAAAAGTAAAAGCATTGCAGCACGCCATGGACTCGCCGGCCATAAGATGGCTCTAGCGGCGCCGGAGTTCGCGGTGTACCGGAGAGACCATATAAAACCCTTCCGCTAGGAGTTCGCGGTGTACCGGAGAGACCATATAAAACCATTCCGCCAACCGCCGTGCGTTCCGCTCGCCGGAATGATTTTGACTGGAACGGAACGACCTTGCCGGAGGTACCGTTTACTGGTGGAGGACGAAGCACCCGGTTGGCCGCAATGTCACTGCCGCATCATGGCTGCTTGCACAATACGCAGGAATATTTAGCGTAGTCTGCAACGGAGATATTTTAAACGTCTACAAATGATTAACAGGAAACTTAACGGGGCTAGCAGTCCCGTTCCAGATGGTTTGGTGGTACGTACTGTGCTTTCAAATTAAATACCGCCTAGTTGATTATCATACATTATGCGGTTTTCACTTCACACGAGGGCTTTGAATGAGCGCAGGTGGTAGACCCACCGCCGAGCTCGTTGAGTGCACCGTCTGTCTCGCGGTCTCCTCGTGGGGGGGTAGCTTACTCGGTAAGACGACAGGCTCTCACTCCGTTTCTCTAATCGGATCCAGGCTCGATTCCTGGTGGTGCCGGTAGTTTGTTTTATTTAGCCTGGCACTAGTTTTCTGCTGACGCGGACAAGAAAATTTTCTTGGCTGGCAGGAGTGTACTGTTTCGCTGTAAAAATTGCCTATAGTCGATGCGGACAGCAAGAAGACTGACACCAATTTATTGGCGAAATCGCCAACCCCTTAAACTTCAGTTGAGGTCTGTAGCTTTCTTCTGTCTACCAGGGAACAAAACAAGGTTTTCCCGCAGAGAGCGTAAGTCCACCGACGAAGGACAGGCTTGTACTACCGCTTGTCCTGATATCCAGAAATCCAAACGCGTACGGAGACTGCACACACCGACAAATGCGCTACTCTAGAATTCCTTTTCAGCACTCGAGGTTGTGCAGCCATAGCCACATTAAAGAAAATAGAGGACACAACAATCCCCGAAGCCTACCTCACGAGATAGTTCTTGGGCCACATAAAATGTTTCCTTATCGCACCTGGAAGTAGCAGCCCGTACTGCAAGCGCTCAAGCAATCGAGAGTTCTCGAGTCTCGTATTTCTCGTACGCTCCTAATGATGTCATTTTGTAGTACATTGTCGCACGCCTTGGATACGCCAAAAACACACCAGGCATCGTTAACAGACTATAAGTGCAGTGGCGTCCGATGTGGCTAACGAAGTCGAGGATGCTGTATTTTGGGCAGAAGCGCTGCCGGAAACCTGCCGTGCAGGACGAAAGCCTATTGTGTTTCGAGCCACCATATTAGCACAGCACTGATAAGCTCTTCTGCAAGCCTTGATTCATAACATGTGAGTAAAACCGGACGGTATGAGTCAAGGTCGTCATGGCCCTTCCCAGGATTTAGAAGCGGTACCGCTACTGCAAGATTTATTGCTTAGGTAGTGTTTTCGGTACTTAAAACAACGTTGAAGCACAGGAGCAATCGCGTTTACGCTCTGACGGCAAGTTGCAAACCGTTCGTATGCTGATCCCATCAGGACCTGCTGTGCAGCGTCGGCGTAAACGCTTCAGGGCGACCAGGAGCAGAACATTTAAGACGCACGGACACAAGGAGTGTATAAGACAAGGCGGGATCCCTGAATTTTCAGCGCAGGCGTCAGCATTACTGAAGTGCCTTGTTCTTGCGCAAGGCCAAAGTGACAAACAGCATTTGTTACCGCCGGTTCCAAAGCAGCCCATGGACAGTGTCCCCAATGTGTGTTGCGGGAGTAAGAACACTTTAAGAATCCCAAAAGGCAACCAGTTGTGTGGTTTTCATAGTTTTTTGTGTAACCCTAATCGCCAAATTTAACGTCTTTACACAAGCGTCTATTGATGCGTCCTTTTTCTTTCGAGTTAGCTGACGCTGAGAACTTCGCCGTGCTGCACACAAATCTTCAAGTTTCCAGAGGCGCTGGGAAATAGGCCGGTAGACGAATACTCCTTTTCGAAAGCAAGCAAGGTTTCAAATGTATCCCCAGAAGATGCGCTGAGTTCTTGCGTATACTGATCCCAGTGGGCGGTTATACAGACCTTGCGTTCACATTATTGGGATAAATGGGAAAATCGTTGCTGCTCATCCGTTCTGGTGGGGCGTTCAAGGTGATATATCACTGACCTACAGTGTTAAGTGCAGTAAGAAGGCTGGAAGAATGTGGAGAAGCTATAGCGTCTGATGCGTAACCGCATTCAGTTGATTGCTTCAACGAAGTGTCTTTTGCCGGTCCGAGGTTTGTGGTTCCGACACAAGGAATCATGCGTATTAATTTCGCCGCAAATGAGCCGCGGGCCTGGACAACGATCGCATAGTTTTTCGAAGAAAGGCCTTGTAATCATGTTTAATAGTCGCGAAACGTACACAGATGCGAAGCTCACTTTTCGGCTGCAAGCTGGATTCTAACAGCAATAATCGGGATGGCTTCAGTGGATAGGTAGCTCACAGCAGAGGGAGTTGTCATATTCCGCGCCGAACGCACATAGTAGAACCCGGAGCGTAGTTTAGGATTGATGCACTTGCTACTGTGAACTGTGCAGCCCTGACAGATGCAGTTGCCTGGGCGTTCTTGTTTACGATGAAACAAAAAAATGTTTGGCGCTAACACCCTGTGAGATGGTTGAGCAGCGAAGTTGAAAAGAATCGGCTATGATGTTTATCTCTAACTTATCACACAGCCTTATTTCTAAAAAATTCTCAGCTAAATACAAAATAGAGAACTCTTCTTTCCAACTTGCTCAGAGTCAACGGCACAAAATTTTCAATAACATAGAAGGCAACCTTGGAGTGAGGAAAACGTGCCGCCTCTTGAGACACCTCTTAGGCCCCGACTCGCACAAAAACAGAACCTGGTCATTGGCCCGTACTGTCAGCCATCATACCAAAGTTTCTGGGTATTAATAAGCGAACTAATCAATAGAGTTCGCTCCTTATATCTTCCCTCGCGAGACGCTCAGCAGCTTCCAGGATATCTGGGATCACCCAGTAGCGATCTACATGCCGCCATCGCGGAGGCGGAAGTGCGCAGCCCTCTTCTAGCCATCCGTCCAGGGTCGGTATCGGGGCCGCACAGAGCTGCCAACAAAATGCTCCGCAACCTTGATCCCTTAATCTCGGCTATCACGAAATAGTTCAATTATTTTTGGGAACGCGGTACACTCCCTTCCGATTGGAAAAGTGCCAAAGTCACGCTCATCCCGAAATCTGGATAGTGTCTCACCACTGATCGTTTCTGGATCTTCCTGGAGCACATAATTATCGCCCGCATCACGCTCCACCACAACTGCACCAACGCTCTTCCACCTTCGATGATTGTCTACCGCCCCGGATTCTCCGCTCAACACGTCCTCCCGCAACTTTCCGGCGAGATTATCACCCCACCATTCCGACTCCACGTTGCTCCAATTCTGGCGGTGGATCTCACCGAAGCATGCAAGCTGGTTAGCCGCGCCCCCATCTTGCGTGGCGTGGAGTTTGTCTCCTGGAGAGCGTATATGTACCCCTACGCGGGTAACTTCCCAATGGCTCGTACAGCATTCTTCCAAATAGGGTACCTTCAATCTGATATACTCACTCTTCCTTCCGGAGGGACTCTACATGGGGCCGTTTTAGCACCTCTATTATTTAATTTGGCTCTCCTCAATATCGCCAAGAAGCACTGGAGGCAATTTCACGCCTTCACTTTAGCCTATATGTAGACGATATTACGCTGTGGGCCACTGGTGGTAGAGATGCACTCATTGAAGGCACATTACAGCAAGGTGCACGCGTCGTGAACGAGGACGCAGATTTGCCGAGCCTGGAGTGCTTTCTCGCAAAATCGGTGTTTCTCCTCTACCAGCCTAATCGACCCCTTAAAATTCTTCTAATCAGAACTTACTTGAATGAGCATTTCATCCCAGAGGTGCGCACCCTCAAGGTCCTCGGTCTCGTCATTCAGCATAAAATCAGTAACACTAAATATATCTCGCAGTTAAGCTCGCACACAAATGAAACAATTGGACGCAACCAACAAGTTACCGGACGCCACCATGGTCTCAAGAACACGGGGAGAATCAGGCTTGTCCAAGCCTTTATCATCAGTCTTATAAGACATTTAGTTTAATACCTGCATGTTTCGAACGCCGAAGGGACCAAAATTAACTGTCTTATCAAAACGACCTCTCAAGCTGGACTACAGATTCCTCTGTGTACATACACTGCCAAATTTCAGCGCCTCAGGGTACATAATGCCGCCCAGGAACTGGTCGAGGCGCATCATGTCAATCAGCTCTGTTGTCTCTCAACTTTGAGAGACTGGGCCACGATCCGTTCGGGTATCGGGACCCAGTCTGTTCTGAATTGTATATCCCTATCCCTCGGCCTATCTGCGACGGCCTCCATGTCCTTCCTGTTCCAGGAAACGTGCACACCACGTACCCCAGACAAGAAGGGAGCACAAGGGTTTGGGCGCTCAAAGAGAAATTTACCATCAAACCCGTATCCTACATGTAGATGCGGCAGAACACCGCCACTTCGACGCCCTTGCCCTCACAGTTGTTAATAGCCCAAGTGACCACCCTGTTAACTGCCTAACGGTTCGCCCCACAATCACGACAGCGGCAAAGGAGGCGGCAATAGCGCTCGTTCTAACGACTCGGCAGTCACCTACAAATATAATCACGGATTCGAAAGCGCCAATCCAGAACTTGCCCACTCGTACATATCGACCAAGGCGTCCGAAATTCTCCGTCAAAATCCCCCATCCCCCGACCTCCCTGGTAGACATCACGTTGAACCCTGAAAGATCCGGTTTGGAAAGAAATGAGAAATGAGGCTTAGGATGTGAGCGTGAAATGTTGCGACTGCGGGGTGTTGTCAGTTTGAAGAAGGTGTCTGTGTCACTGTTTCAAAGCGTTTATTATGTGATGTCTAAGCAAGCCTGTACATATTTACTGAAGAAATAGTTGGGGTTTAGGAATAAGAGGGTAACGATATGGTAAGGGGAGCGGTTGGTTAACAGTGGAACAGTGGAACTGCACATCCACAGTCTCGACCGTGACAATATGACAGTTTTCAGAAAAAAAACACAATATACACATGAGTTTTATGAACTATAATAGTTCACTTACACTGTTGTCAACTGGTCCGTCTGATCCCTCCGGGGTTCTGAAGAGCCTCGGTCTGATGAAGCACTGGAAGAAAGTAATAGTTCGTAATAGTTCGGCATTAATAGTTCGGCATAGTAGCGAATGGGGATAAAAACATTGGCTTCAAGTTATAAGGCCTTCAAAGCCTATTTTACTATTGATGGAAACGTAGCACACATCACGGAAGTTCTGTGTTTCAACTGGAATTTATGAATTGCTATTCAGGTGTCAATCATAGCCATTCCCCTGTAGAATTCATAGATACCGGCCATAAACACTTTTGTCAACAAAGACTTGCATTTTAGAGCGATGAGTTTAAAGGCTGGACTGACAATATAAAATTCAAGCGCCAGAAAAGAAATATTATTGGGCTGAAACACCTAATTATGCTGGTTTGGTCATCATAATCATCATCATCAACATCAGCAACAACGCCTGCTCAGTCCCACTGCATGGCGAAGGCTTCTTCCATTAACTTCCAAAAGCTCCTGTCATGCGCCGCTTGAGTCCACTGTTGTCTACCGAAATTCCGTATTTCATCCGTCCATCGTGTGATGGGCCTTCCTATTCTTCTAGAACCATCTCTTGGTATCCACTCTTTTACTCTAACTGTGCACCAGTTGTCGGTTCGTCTCACTACATGGCCGGGCTAAGTCCATTTCTTTTTCTTTACTTGAAATATACTATCTACTCGAGTTTGTTCCATGATTCATGAAGCTAGTTTCGCGTCCTTATGTGTTCCTCCTAGAACTATTCATTCCATGGCCCATTGAGCGCATCTAAGCTTGCTTTCCAGTTTTTTAGTAAGTCGCCAAGTTTCAGCTCTGTACGTCATTACTGGCGGTATGCACTGGTTGTATTTTTTTAGTGCTAGAGGCAGCTTACATATCTTTATCTGGGAATGCTTGCCGAGTGCTCCCCAGTCCACACATGTTCTGTGCCGGATTTCTCTCTCATAGTTCGGGTTATCCCTAACCACCTGTCCGACGTAGCTATATTCCTGTAGCTCTAGCGCTTCGTCTCCTGGGCTGAACAGGGCGCTAACGGCATGCTTATTCCTCATTACTTTAGATTTATTCGCATTTATGTTTAGCAGCACGGCTATGCTTTCTGCTTGTATTTCCTCAAGCACTTTTTGCAGGTGTTCTGCCGTATCACTCGGCAACACTATATGGTCTGCAAACCTCGAATGACTCAACTATTCTCCGTTTATCCTTAAAGGGCTGGTGAAGTGCTTTTCAACAAAAATTTGCTGGGAGCATTACGTGGTTTTCTTGACGCTGAATTCGAAAAACATGCTTATTCTATGTGTAAATACCCCCAAACCATCTTTTTTCGTCAAAATAAACGACCCCTGCTCGGCGGCGCGGTCAGAGCGCTGGCTGCCTTTCAGGATTGGCCGGCTGCAGACGACGTCATATTCGGAAGTGCCGGCGCTGCGGTGACCGCTCGGCCGGAAGATCTCATTCTGTTCCCGTTCATATACGGGCAAGAAGGACCTCCGCTGAATGGAGGGTTCACACAATCTTTCCTTAGAATATGAGAGCCTGAGGGAAGTATAAACGCAACAAGTTCACTCACGGCGAGCTTTAGAAAGGGGTTCTCCCCTGACGACTCATGGCCGACTTCTGTTTCTCGGGTGCAGGGAAGTTGTGCAGATATTGGTTCGCCGCTTTCACCACCAGCGCTAGTCACAATTCCTGGCACAGTTTTTCGACACACCATCATCCCCTTCTTCGCATGTGCGACTTTGTTTTTACATTCGGGCAGGCGGTAAAAAGCTGCGTGTAGCGGCTTGCGATGCGCGCAGGCAGCAGCTAGCGAAAAGACCGCCGCCGGTCGTCGCGTCGTGCGGAGGTGCTGGTGCTGGGTCGCTGCGCGGCCGGTCAGCGGAACACAAACGCAGTTCTAGAATAGGGGAACTGAACGCTGGTGGTCCCCTGAAAGGTAGAGGAACCAAAACGCAGCACGCTGGTCCCCGACGAGCTTTAGAAAAACGCCTTCCCAAACAGCTTCAGCAAGCTTGGGTTGCACGGATCGCCTCGGGTGTTGGGAACTTTAGGCTTAGCACAGAGGCAGATATTTGGTCGCTGCTACATCTACAATTGCGAATGACTGTCCTTAACAGAGTTTTTCACCGCACTATCATCCCTTTCTCGCGTGTGGAACATCATTTTCACGTTGATAGTCATTCTAGCCATCGATGCTGTGTTCATTCTTGCGCACAGGTAATGCCATCCATCGGCCTCTCGCTGCATCTCGTGCTCGTGCAGGTTCATTTGCTGCCGTCGACGAGCTCCGCGACCAGTCGGTGCTCCGAATCGCGATACAAATTCGATCACCTCTTTCAAAATCCCCGTGGATGACAATCCCTAGCACAATTTTTCACCACACTATCATCCACTCTCTCGCACTTGCTTTTCGCGACGGCCTTGTTTTTAAATGGCAGCGAAGAGCGGTCGCTGCCGCGGCATGCGTGGTGCGAGCCGTTTCGTGCGCCGTACGGGCATGCACGACCGGCGAGTGTGCTGAGCGCTTCCGTGCGCAGAAAACGCTTCATGTTTTCAACTTGCTTGACTTCTTGAAATCTGGCTACTCAGCTAAGCTGTCGTCACAGCCAACAACGTTGATCGGGAAAACGAGCAAGAATTTGGGGAAGCCCTGAGCGCTGCGGTCCCACAAATTTTTTAATCCCCTTATAATAATGGATCAGGGGCTTGGGGTACCTGAATATTTGTTTGAGCCCGTCTCGCTCCGCGTATGAAGCACTCACAGAGCACCCGACGACACAGAGCCCATTACGTGCAGAAACAAGGTATTTGCATACGTTCCTGTGTCGCTCCTTTGTTGCGCTATGTCTTTTTATCTGAATTTGGTATTTGCAAAACGTTCCTGTCAGCGAAAGGCTCCTTTGGACAGTGACCAAGTTCTTACTGTGTTATCCGTTATGAATTTGACAAAACAGTCTTGTACGAAAGGCTGTTAAAAAAGCGAGATATTTCAGAGTATGACGACACCATTACGAAGTTCCGTTATGCTTTTCATTTTCTTGTACTGTTATCTCTTTCAGCGAGATATTTCCAGTATGACGACACCATCGAAGGTCTTTTCAACTCTTCACAAAGGTCTAACCTTCACGCATGAGCTAACTAATGCCAGCACCATTCAGTTTTTAGACATCGCCATAACCTTTTGTGACAGTCACCTGTGCTGGAAATATAACCGAAGGTCCAAAAAGGAATTGTTGCCGTATGAATCGGCACATTCCAAAACGGTGAAACAGGCGATAGCTACCCAGTGCATCGCGTCAGCGGTTAAAAGATCATGATCACACCAAGTGAACGAAAGCTTTAACGCACAGATTGCAAGATTAGAAGAGGCAGGATTCCCCAATTCGGTAATGTCAGCAGCAGTGGAGGGGGTGCTAAAGAAAATGAATGCCAAGAATACCAATCGTGAAGCTGACAGGGAACGCCAGCATAAAAAAACGTAAAAAGTTGTGCCTTATGTGCACATTGCGTCCCACAATCTGAAGAAGGTCATGAAACGGTATGGCGTTCAGGTGGCATTTTCTGCACCGGTCAAGCTAGGCGGGATGTTCTCGCGCATCGGCAAAAGTCGTGCCGGACTGAAAGGGTGCGGAAAAAAGCACACCCATGCATACGTTGATTGCTGCACGGGGGTAGTTTATCAAATACCGCTGACTTGTGGCAAGGTTTACGGGGGCCAGACGGGAAGATGCGTTACTGTGAGATTGCGGGAGCATAAATTATCCATGCACAACTGCGCGGGCGGGCATCTCCCCACTCACTGCTCGGCATGCAAGTCCAAGCCGTGTGAGCCACTCTGGAAGGAGGTTAAGGTCCTGTGTCGGTGCCGTGATAGCCGGGCGAGAGAAATACGCGAAGCATATTACATAAAAAAGCTGGGTCATGGGTGCGTCAGCGAAACTTCGATCTGGTTGCACAACAGTGATTTATTGATGCACCAGATCGAATTTCGTGATCATGACCGGAGCTTTTTAATGTAATATTATCATTATGCGAAGTCCCGTGATGAGGCGCCCATGAAGGAGAAAGAAGAGGGCCGAGTGAGCGCGGCCCTGTGATCGCTTGGAGCTAGAAGCCAGGGTCTCAACCACTGCTGTCGCCGAAGTGCCGTCGGCCGCTGGGCCGGTTACCGAAGTCTGGCCCGTGCCTGGATCTGGTGACGCGCTGCCGAGCAGTGAGTTCGGGGAGGCCCGCTCGCGCATTCTGAGCTCGTCAACCTCACATTAACGCATCTGTCCCGTGTCCGGACCCGTAAACCTGGCGGTCCCAGCGAGCCGTAAGCCTGGCTGTGGTCATGGCCGATCCCACGCACTGAGGAGACCTCAGCGATCCTGAACTATTTAGGACGTTTCGATCTCTTGCTCTCTTTAGCGAACAGTTGAACAGTTTTTTAGCCTGTTACCGCAGTTAACGCTCTTTGCTTTGTCTCGTTTGTGTTTCCGCTACTTTCTCTTAACTTCTGCTTTCATCTTACATGATATATCCCTACTTGCGCACGTATTAGTTACCGATCGTGACTTTCTAGCTGGTCCTAGGCCCATTCATGACAGTCCTATTGGGTTTTGTACTGCGCATGCGCAGTGGCGGTGTTTCTGGCTGTACTTAGATGTGACTTTGGTGTAATGAATGTTAGTAGCAAGTCTGCGCCTGTCCTGTGTTCCCTCCCTTTTTGTGGCCGTCCAAAATCGCGCAGTTTTTTACTTTACGTTGAAGATGCACCATATTGTGGTGCATCTTCTTCTAAACTAAATGCTGTGAGTAGTTTTGACGAAATAGTGTATCCCCGTCTTACTCCCTTTTGGATCGGGGACTTATCGCTTTGCTTGTGAAGTGTTATCCTGCCCGTACATTCCTGCCGTATGTCTTCTAGAAATTTGGTGTAGGTCCCTTTTATCCTCTGGTCCTTTTATGCGTTTAGCACGGCTGTGGTTTGTACTTGGTGAAGCGCTTTCTCATAGTCTATAAATGCCATAGAAAGGGGTGTAGTGTATTCTGCGGGTTCTTCTATCACTTGATTGACAACATCAATGTGATACATAATTGCGTACCCTTCCCTACACCCAGCCTGCTCTCTGAGTTGTTGGAAATCCAGACTGTCACCTATACGGCTAACTCTAACTGGTATAAAGCTCGTATACAACAGAGTAGGCTGATCGGTCTGTAATTCTTAAGGTTCTTCAAATCTCCATTTTTGTGAATCAGAATAATGTTGGCGTTTTTCCAAGCAATGGGAACTTTTTGATTCCATAAGCATTCCGAAAACAGGCTCATAGGTTGACTCGTTTCGCCTATATACGGTTTGTGGCACTGTTTGTGGCACATTGCACATTCTAACATATACACAATGTTGGATGAAGCGCAAGTACAACTTGAATTAATCTGGGCAGCATAATTACTGCCTGTGCTATTTACAATGCAGTCTGTCTGCAGGTGCTTGCAAGGTCTTGCATCTGGGACCGGAGCAGCTGGCTATGACTGGTTGCTTTGATGGCCCTGTTTTAGCATGCACTAAAATATCTTTTAGATTCCTATTTCTCCGGTAGGTGACCCTTGGTGGTTCCGGGAACGTCCTTTTAGGTCGGTCGTTACTGGCTAAAATGGGGTAGTATTTCCGCAGGATATTGTTTACGTTTGGGAGGGCGTTCGAAAATTTAGTTATTAGGGAAGGCGGCCTGGCGCTTTCGTTTTGTCGCTGTTTGTTGAGCACGTCATCCCTTTTGAGATTAGATGCACGTTGGTACGCCTTATCGAGCGAGCGTTTGGGGTGGTTCCTGTTCATCAGGGTGGACTTGAGTTCGTCTAGATGCTTTACGTAGTCCCTATCATCACTGTATACTCTTCTAAGTCTGGTGGCTTGTCCTGCAAAGATTCTTGTTTGCAGTGTCTTGGGTGATGGCTTTTATATTCTAGATACTGCTGCCTGTCTGTTGGTTTTCTAAAAAGCGTGGTATTAAGTTTACCGTTGTCTAGAATGACGGTGGTAGCCAGGAAGTTCACTTCTTTTTCAGAATGCTGGCAGAAGAATTTAATAGTCGGATGCGAAAAATTGAGACGAGATATAAATGTTTCTAGAGTCGCGCGACTGTGTTCCCAAATAATGAAGATGTCGTCTATGTAGCGGAGCTAAACCTGAGGTTTTTCCGGAGAAGAGCTTCAAGTTTCCACATGAAAATATTGGCATAGGTCGGCGCGAATAGAGTACCCATGCTGGTTCCAAAAACTTGCAAGATGTAGGGGGAGTCAAATTCAAAATAATTGAGAGCTAAAACTAGTTTTAACAAAGTTATGTACACTTCTGGCGCAACTTGGGTGCGGGTTCTCTGATAAACCTTTTGAAATAGCTTCTATTTCTTCGACGAAAGGGATGTTTGTATACAATGCTGCAACGTCAAGAGTAACAAGGAGGGTTCCACTGGGTAGGCGCCCACCCTTATTTATCTCTTCTATTATGCGGAGGAAGTGGGGGGTGTCCTGACATTGTTTGCCGGTGAGGGCGAGTTGTGCCGCCTAACAGTCTTAAAAACAGCAAATCCTAAGAATACGTGAAGGTCACCCAGGTATCACAATGGAAGACACAAAAACTGCACAACTCTGTTGGTGACTAGCTGTACAAGACACCGGTAATCAGTTTTTCTGTGTCAGACATCGCCTAAATATTCTCAAACACGTGTGGACGTTCCTGCTGCCGGTTAAGTATCTACTGAATCTGTGGGATAAGGTAGCAACGTACATTATGGGTCCGTTCACTTCAGCTCCACTTAACTACGGATAACTACTACTGCTGGTGAGTCAACTTTAATCGTACTGACGGGATACAATGTTGCACTCCATCAGCTAACCTCCAGTGGTACATTTTGTATACTATTTGTACTGGTGAGGGGCTGCCAAAGAAAGACATTGGCAATGGTCCGCAATTCTTCTCCACAACTTTTGAAAATTATCTCAGGTAAAGGCGAAATAATAATGTCAAATCTCTGCTCCACCATGCCCAAGCAAATGGCCAGACTAAGCGTTTCATTGGTGTATATAGGCGTACATTCGGTGTGCCATTATAGAAAACAACTATCTTCCGGTATCTGAAAAACTAACTTTTTTAAGTTGTAGGGCTACACCTTGCCCGTTTTTGTTAAAAGATCTTCCTCCTTCTCGGCTATAAGTTATAGGCATATCACCTATGCAATTCCACTTCAAAGCGTATCCAGAATTGAAGCGCGTGCGTCCCCTTGTTCAATGGGCAAGTCAAAGATAAAGAATTTTGTCAAGCATCACTGAAGTCGGCATGAAGTTTGCTCTCCAACAAAAACTTGTGTGGGCAAAACGGCCCCATACCGGGAAAATGGTATTCGTCTCCAAAACAAATCGGCCGTACAATCGCTCCTCACACTTATTAGGCCATGGGACTACGTGCAATGCCTCCGAATCAGCGAAGACGATTATTTGGAAATTACCAAAACAAAACACCTGATATGATATCAACCGAAATGGACCCCACTATCCCTTCCCTCTTCAGTTGTATGCCCTACCAGCAACAACAAGCCCCGCCGGTGTAGGGACTCCTAGATTATCAGTCCCAGATCATTCGCGGGCTACCCGAGACGTATCCGGCATTCGATTTTTCTGTGTGTTCCTATTTCGGACTTCCGGTCCGAACACAGCCCTCGGACTGTACGCGGACCGTCCAGGACTGGTACATTGAGGATGCCCATTGTGACAACGTCTTGTCAAGGTATAAAGGCCAATCAGCCACTTGGAGTGAATATGCCACAGGCAATAGTAATTGCCACCCTTGTCGTACAGAATCCCTCTTCGGTCACAGAGCGCACGGGTTTGTCCAAAGTACTTTCAGTTTACATAATGTCCCCGGAGGAAAGGGGAAAAGCGCTGACATGCGGGGCAAGCATTGATGCTTTTATTTACACATTTCATTTACTTATTAACAGAGGACGGATCCAAGCGAAGCCGATGATTGTAAACAGTAAACGGCACCTCAAGGTATTCTAGAAGCACCGCTCCGGACGTGATAAAATAAACGAGAACGAGTGTTCGAAAGAGCGAATCAACAGCCAAGGCTAGGGAATTGTTTTAGTGCGCCTAACCAGAACATACAGCATCATAAGGATGATGAGCGTAGAACTTTATTGTAAAGCCTGTGCTGCCGCTGAAACTTAGTGAGGCTGCCGCATTTGAGCCCTTTGGAAAAGGTGGTGTTACAACAGCTTTTTTTTGCTTGAACTGCTTTCGTTTTACGGTGGAGCATAATGCCGCGTGTTCTAACAAACATCCCGCACGTCACCCTAGTGTCTAGTAGGATTCTAGGAAGAATATATTATAATTTAACGAGAAGCTAGACATTCTTAAAGCAAACTACTAGCAGCGATGATCGTACGTACCATTGCGGACGTGTGGTCCCCTTCCATAAAGAGCTTAATGGGCGTGAACGCGCAATAAGCATGGTCACACATCAATTGCAGTACGCAATTTTGTACGTAGAATGGAGCACAGGCGCTTTCGTGCCTTGCGGTGCCACACAAAATGCATCAACATAACTGCTGAAGTGGTTAATTTACCTTATGGCTGAATAAATAATTCGATCTTTGGAATAAATTTCCATCGAGCGATTTCACATTGACTTCAAAACTCTTGAACGAATATCTGCAGTTCCAGCGTATAAACACTTCACTGAAACTCATTCATACGGCCATGTAGCCGATTTCCGTTTGGATTTGTACGCAGACAAACCTCGAAGCAAGCAAAATTTTAGACATCGTGATAGGGAGAGAGGGGAGAGAGAGAAAAAAATTTATTGTTCAGGTAGCCCTAGTCCGGGGCGTCGTGCCACAGTGTCTTCATTAGGAGATGGTCGGCCCGTAGCTTTCTCAGATTTACTCACTCACCCATAGACTGTGAACAGCCAAAAGTTATTGCGTCAACTGGACGTCTCCGACAACGGGACAAATTTTGTGAAGTATTTAAAAAAATTTTAAATGTGTTCCGCAGCTGAGGGTACCCTTGCGTGTTACTATTAAGAGGCATATTTCTTGAAGAGATTTCAAGTTATTTACATGATGTTTTGGCTCCTTAAAGATCAAGACACAGACGTCGCCTCCCTATACAAACTTCGCCGACCATCACTTGCTGACACTGGCCCAGTTTGCATATAAATTTTCCCAGTGGTAAGATAGTTTTAAGTAGCTAATCAGTCATCAGGATCGATCAATTCTATGATAAAAAACGCACGTGAAAGTGCATATGGAATGTCCGCAATTGATCTTCGCTTAAGATTTCTATCTCACAAAGAACGATTGTAGATTACTTTTACCATGCCATGATGGAATAGTACCCAAGGGTTAAGCAATTAAACCAAGAAGGCTTGAAACCAAAAGCACGGGATAAAAAGATACCAACTTGTATGTGAACGCCGTGTGCTGGTGAAGTTCTATACCACTACTATTGCACGAGCCATTCATTGCTCACCGTGATCCTTCAGACGGTTGCTCCCTCTGCTCCCTCCGATCTCTCTCACCGTAGTCTTCTTCACTGTTGGTTCTTCTTTCGCGAGCTACAGTCCCCGGACAAATAGGGAAAGAAAAAAAAATAGTCGGAAATTAAAAAAAATTGTCTAGTAATGCGCAGCATTGTTATGCCGATTGTCTGGAGTATGGCTAAGGCGTTCTTTACATGCCAAATTACGAGATTTTTCCTTATCATTTTGCGTCGGCGCGTTCTAATCTCAATCGAGTATGATTCTTTACAGCCAAATTTGTCCCTCCTTTTAAATTTTGTCCGGCCAATTATCTCAATTCCCGCCATTATAACAATTACAGGTTCTACTTGCACCAAATCTGTATTTTTGTGGAATGGCATGGCGTTGAATGGTATGCCATTCTGGGTATTTTTTTTATTTTTCTTATTTTTTGGTTTCGGAAAATTTTCTGCGACAAATTGTCTCCATTCGGGCTTTTATAACGAATAAAATGCCGAATGTTCATCTTTGGCGAAATGCGAAAGTGTTAGACGTTCACCATTTCCAATAGTTACTTCCTATTTTTATTCTTTGACTTCTCAGAATTCTGCCGGACTGGTTACCTCCATTTACTCTAATATAACTACTAGAGGTGCTACTCCCATCCAATCTTCATTTTTGCCGAAATGCGAAGAGTCACACGATTCACCATTTTTCACCGTTTTTTTTTTTTCTATTTTTCTTAGTTTCTTGTTTTCGAAATAGCTTCTGCCGAATTTGTTTCATTTACACTATTATAAGTATTAAAATGTGGAAACGGAGGGCGTTACAGGGTTCGCCATTTCCGCTATTTTCTCTTTTCCTTTATCTTTTGGTTTTTCATAATTCTGTCTGGCCAATTTATTTATTTATTTATTCATTCATTCATTCATTTACTTATTTAGTCACGTTATCTTGCAGGTACTCGTAGGAACACTGAGTAAGGGGGGGGGGCGAGAAAAGCAAAAAGCAAAAAGACAAATTGATCAAAAGCAACATAGTATAAAGCAATATAATGTAATAATACAGTATAGCAGAAGAGGTAACGGGAAAGCAGCTCACTCTAGTTACAATAGTGCCTAATACAAAGGTGTGAAAATGCAACAGGCATACAAGCAAATGGTGCAGAAAGCATATACGCTACGCACAAAGTTGTGCGCACGGCATTGAAAACAGCAAAAAGGCGGCATAACACATGCACATATATACAAATCTACATTTTTATGATGAATAATGCTGGTACACTTGGTTGCGGAATAATGTGCGGTCAGTGATTGAGGCAGTTGTGCCGGACAGATCATTTCATAATGTTACCACTGTGAGCAGTTATGATAAGTTAGGAGCTTGGGCATGGCCGTAAGTGCATTTAAAACACATCAGATTGTTTAACGTATTGGACATGCCTACGGGAGCTTCGAGAGGAAGTCGTGAAAGATAAGAGCAGTTTAGATGCTTGTGAAGTAAACAAATGATATCAAACGAACGACGTATTTTTAAGGGTTCGAGAGTCTTATCAGTCTTTATTTGAGTTACGCTAAGATGACGGTTGTGTTTTTGATGATGAAACGCGCAGCACAGTTACGTATTGCTTCAATCGTCGAAGTTAAGTACTTTTGGTAAGGTGACAAGACAGATGAAGCAAACTGATGTTGAAGGCGGACGCACGTTACGTTTGGAAGCTTACGGGCATTTATTGGGCAGCGTTTTAAATTACGACATAAATATCCCAGGGTTCTGGAGGCTCTGGCACAAATTGTGGTAATGTCCAAGGACAACGAAAGATTGTGTGCGAGATGTACGCTCAGATACTCATATGACGGAGCTAGTGAGACAAGTAGGTTCTTTAGGACATATCTAAGGGTGCAGTTGGTCCGCTTACGAATCAATTAAACAAGCTTGCAATTGATCAGGCTGAGAGACATAAGCCAGGCTTCACACCAATGGGAAGCAGTTTTCAGGTCATTTTGAAGAGATAAGTGATCAACAAAGTCGTGATGGCGCGGTATACAATACGATCATCTGAAAATAAGCGCATTCTGGATGATATATTGTGTGGTAAGTCATTAATATAAATGATAAATAATACAATATTAATATTACAAATAAAAATAAAAGGGGCCCAACAGCACTACCCTGAGGAACACCGGCAGTCACATGGTAAGCGGCGGGAGGAAGGAAAATCATTAGAACTCATGACGGAGAAGAAGGAAGTACCGGATCCACGTTAAAGATAGTGAGATTTTGATATCATTTGACCATGGGGTACTTCATCAAAGGCTTTTGAGAAATCGAGGAAAATGCAGACATTTTGCTCATTGCTGTCTGTGCTGAAGTGTAAGTCGGTAGTACATGTAAGTAATTGTGTGTTACAAGAAATGTATTTCCTGAATACGTGCTGGTTAGGAAAGAAAAAATGATAAGATTCTAGGTGACTGAAAGCGCAATGATATATTCTTGCAACAAATTCATGTGAGGACTATTGGACGATAATTTTCGAGCGAGTGCTTGTTTACGCTTTTAAACACAGAGACTGCTTTAGAAATTTCCAATCTACCGGTAGCTTCCCAGACTACGGATTGGTTAAATAAATAGCATAATATCTGACTGGAAATTAATGAGTGTTTTTAGTATTTTTGAATTGATGTTATCTACACCGGCGGGTGTAGAGATTTTTAGTTAGCAATGACACGTGAAACGCCATCTACCGTACTGATAATTGCTTCCACACAGCGCCAGTCCAGTTCAGGCACAAATGGAACGTTGGAATGGTCTTCATATTGACCATTGAAAATTATTGAACATAGCGGCACACTCGCCGTCCGACACTTGTGTGCTTGGTTAGTATCGTGTAATGAAATGCGATGAGAGTCATATTCAGGCGCAACAGCACGCCAAAACTTTCTAGTTTTGCGCTGTAGGAGAGAGGGCAGGTGACTGTAGTAATACTATTTTTTAGTATCGTGTATTGCATTGGCATGAGTTTTTGGAAATTCTTTGTATTTTATAAATGCCGCATTATTAGAGCCGCGTTTTGTTGCCCTATTCAAGCACTTTTTCCTGTTTCGAAGACTACGCATTGATCGATTGAACCAGTGATTGGTCTTGTCGTTTCTGATCATTTGCGATAAAATACGCTGTTGTCATTTGGAATCCAAATGCACTATTAGAACGATTAAAATTCCACCAAATCTATATTTTTGTGCACATTAAGAGGGTTACATGTTTGGCCGTTTTCGCTATGTATTTTCAATTCTTCTAATTTCTTGGTTTTTCCAAATTTTGTCGTACCAATCATCGCCAACTACACAGTTGTAAGCATTAAAGGGGTTACTTGCGCAAGATCTGCATTTTTGTGGAAATGCGGGCCGTTACACTATTCGCGATGTTCACAATTTTTTCAATTTTTGTTATTTCTTGCTTCCTCAGAGTCTGCCGGACCGGTTGTCTGAATTTACGCTAATATAATTATTAAAAGTGTTACTTCCGCGAAATCTGCATCTTTGGGGAAATGCAGGCCGTTACATGGTTCGCACTTTTTCTTTTTGTTTTTGCCTATTAAAGCGAAGCTCTAGAGTTATTGATGACGTCGGTATCGCGGAAACGCTGAAACGAAGGTAAAAGAAAACCCGTAACGTTTGCGGAATCGAACCTGGGTCCCTAGTGCTATGAAGCCGGCATGTATCCGATTGCTCAGTTTTGACATGGCCGAATCGGTTTGGAAAACTCAGGGGACAACCAACGAATACGTCTAGAGAAACCATCGCGTTTATCCATCCTCGCCGTTTGACGGTGGGTGCATATTTGTTTTCTAATTTCTTGGTTTTTCAAAAGTTTGTCCGAGCAACGTTCTTCAATTACGCTACTAGAACGATTAAAGGTGTTAGTTCCGCCCAGCAAGAACAAGACATTACGCAAATAGAAGGCAGAAAATCAATACATAAGTGATATTTGCAGTGTTACTTTATTTAAAAATTTATGGTTGCCTGGTTTTGGCGATAGCAAGTGAAATACTACATCCACTGCAGAAAACCGTCGCCTGCTGTTGCCAAGGCCCAGGCATGCTCTCCAGGCATGCTGTTAACAGTTTGGGCGAAATGGTATCCACCGTCGTACGCCCTTTTGGATTGAGTTTCAGCTTTGTTTGTGAGGGATTATCATTCCCGTACATTCTTTATATATGCCGTGTGGGAGACTTATGTAGGTATCCTCTATTTTCTGGGTTTTCAATACTCCCTGCACTGATTACGTGTGTACTGAATAAAACGTCTTTTAATAGTCGGTAAATGCAATGTAGAAGGTTCTATGCCCTCTGCGGATTTTTCAATTAATTCATTGACGACATGAATTTGATTCATTGTTGAGTATTCTTTCCTAAACCTAGCCTGCTTTCTTGATTGTTGAGATTCTAGGCTGTGACTTATGCACTTATTAGTTTGGTAAACAGCTTGGATGGTCCTGTAATTCTTGAGGTTTTTGGTATCTCCCTTCTTGTGAATCACAATTATGTTTGCATTTTTCTATGCTGGGGTCCCCTTCTGAGTATTAAATAATTCTGAAAATAGTGCAGCAGGGTTTTCCAGTACAATATTTCCTAACGCGCTTGAAAGATCGACGGTTATGCCGTCGTCACCTGCAGCTTTCACCCTGTTCATGCCCTTGAAAGCCTTTTCAACTTCATCTTTGGTTACAAGTTGGGCAACGCAAGTTAAGCCTGTACGCTGAGTGTTTTCTTCTGGTCTAACGTCACTGGTGTATAGCCTGGTGTAGAATAGTTCTGCTTCTAATACCTCGTACCTAGTCTGCGTAATTTTACACGGCTTCTCCCTGAGTGCGTACATTCTGTCTTTGCCAATAGTTAGGGTCATCTCAATTTCTCTATAGCTTCCTCCTCTCTCCAGAGTTTCCTAAATCACTGCAATGTTGTACGCAAGGATATCCCTCGTTTTACTTCTGTTAATCAACTTCGAAAGGTCCCCCCATTCAATTTGGCCCACCGCACAAGACAGTTTTATACTTTTGCTTACGTTTCGCAATGAGTTCCTCCGTTTTATGAGAGTTCTCCACGTTGCTTCCGACGTGCTTCTCCAACAGCTGCAGCTGACTCTGTGATTGCAGTTGTTTGGTTGTCACCTAGCGTGTCCACACTGCTTTTGTTCTTCCCGGTTGAAAGCGCGAATGTTTTGGACGAGTGTTCCAAGCGGCCAGATGAATGTTTAAGGTTTGCAATCTGACGCACAGAGTGGTGGCTGCTTATGACGTTGAACACACAGTTTATAAGGGTTGGTTGAAAATTTCAAAACTCCCACGGAACAGCGAAGCATCCCCTGCTCGTTGCCGCGTTATTGCTTTCCCTCATGACAGCGTTAGGATTGAGTGGCCAGAGCTGTTTTGGCAGCGTCTTGCATTTGAACAAATGCAGTGCCTGCGGATGTTGTATTCCTCCATGGAGTAATACACTCATGTTACTCTACGTGGCTGGAATTCCATTGCACTATAATCGCCGCATCTTTTTCGTCATAAAACACGCAGTGTATGCAGGCAACGCGGAAGCTATTGCAAAGCTTCTACACAGAAAAGAGACGACCTTGCGACTAAGGTGTCTCTGAAGGGATGAAATGGCAAATTTGCAATGTCGTCCGCATTATGAACACCTGAACACCGACGCACAGGAAATGTCTAATGGACTGCGTGTCATATGACGCATTGAACTTGAAAACTGCTCAAAGGTTGTCTAGAACAGGGCGGACAGCAGCGATGCTAATGACGTGACGCAGAAAGAGCAGGTCCTCATAGCCGAAATGAAACTTTTCTGTCTAAGACTTGAACAACATGGTGCTTAAGTCCTGGATGATAGATGACTGTCCTTGTACGTGTTGTTGGAGAGCTTTCGAAAGTACGACAATGTTATCTGAACACAATAGGCCCTTCGCCACTTCAGTAAGACATGACGTTATAAAGTTGCGGGAGCGGAGGGCGCACCGAACGGAGAAACCTTCGGCTCAGTGTTTTGGAAGTCAGGAAATCAGCCTCCTCCTCCCTTCATCGCCAACCTCTATTTACCAGTAACCGCTCTTCCAATCAATGAAGACTTCTGCAGAGGTGAATTGATCACAGGGTCAACAGAGTATCCATTTGTAAGTAAAAAAAAAATACAGGTTCATATTGCTCCTAGATTGAATTTGCGATAGGTGACATAGAATCTAAATGAACCATCTTTCTTCCTTACCAAAACGATTGATTATACGGAGGGGGTTTTTGAAGTCTGAATTACGTCATTGGGGGGCGCTTCTTGTACCTGCCGTCGGATTGCGTCGCGCGTCTTTGGAGACGCATAGCAAGGATGTTGTAAAACGGGTCGCTCAGCTTCGTCGGTGATGATGCGGTGTTTGGTCAGCTGAGTGCCGTACGCATGATGGCGACAAGTTGACGACATTGCAGAAGAGTTCCAGAATCTGTGCTTTTATTGTCTGCAGCAAGTCTGCAGCAAGCAAGGACGCACATGCACTTATGATTAAATGCATGTATGTAATGCATGTAACTGGCCCTAAAATAGACATACAACAGACATTTAAAAGCTTAACACGACGAGGTAACAACACGCGGGTAGGAGCATTCCTAATTGCGACTACACTAAACTATACATTTGTAAATAAATCAATAAACAAAATTACGCAAATAGGCAGAAGATTTATACATGCTACCTTGATAACAGTACTTACTAAAAAAAGAACGCTGCGTAATGACAATCCCTGAAACTAGGGATACACTAGTTCGTATAAAACAACAATGTGCTTAAAGGGACACTGAAGTGATTTGTAAACATTGCGGGATTACTAGCACAAATTGTAGTTCGGTGTCCCTAGGCCCTGTTTCGACCACTCTGAGCGCGTTTACGCGAATTTATTTAGTAGAAAAATCAATTCGAAAATGCTGTCCTCCTCTCTGCACCCTCTCCTATTTTCTGTGGCGTTTTCGTGTGACGTCAGCAGGAGATGAGCTGGAAATTGAAATTGGCTGCGCTGCTGCACGGCTCGCCGACCTTCCGCGACCGAGTCGGTCGGCCCAACGTTTAGTCCGCCGGCCGCCGACGGGTCGTCGCAATTCGCTCGATCAGTTGAAACTAAGCCACAACACATTTGTGAATGGAAGAATGTGCCTTTATTTACTTTGTTAGTTTGTACACTGTATCAAGCTCCGAGTCCGGGTCGCTCCACACAAGCGCTGCACAAGTGCACATGCGACGCTTCGCTGACTTTACGCTAGTAGGAAAATATAATGCCACTTGAAGGCGGGAGAAGAGTCAGCGAAGTCAATATAGGTACTAAGGAAATAAAATCAACTGAAACTTTTGCCGCACAGCGCAAAACTAGAGAGGCGGAAGCACTTTTTTGCGTTGGGTGAACAAGCACCGCGGTCAGCAGCACGACCACACATCTGCGAACGCTTTTCCATCTAAGAAATGTAATTGCTAGACGTGAGATATTGTGGAAGTTTGGGGGACGCTTACTGCAGGAGCGCTATACAACAAATAGTCACCTAACGTACTTGAAATGCTAAAACTAAATAAAAGTGTAAACTGGTTGTACATTATATACCTTATATACCCCACCTCGTCAAGGTGGCCGAGTGAAACATTTAAAAAATGTTTAAAAAAAAGGAAATAAAGACAAAAAAAAGTCAAGGTGGCCGAGTGGGCTAAAGCGCTTGAATTTTTGTTTTGCGAGTCGCAAGTTCGAATCCCCGAGGGTGCATGCTTTTTTTCTTGTAAGTTGATTGTTTCGTTTGCGGCCGATGTTTTCTAACCTGAGTTCACCATTTTTGGCCCGTAACGTTCTCTGCTCCACGAGCGAGTTCGCAGAAGGCGCGCAGACTGACACTGATGCGCTAGCCAGTTCTCAATGGCGTGCTGTTGCCAGAAGCACCGACGGCTTGCGGGCAGTGGGCACAGGCCAGAATCAGCAGACCCTTGGCCTGGTGCGAACACGCTTTTTACAATACGGGCATGAGTGAGGCGAGCTCCGAATATGCGGGAAACGCGCATCGCATTTGAGCGCCTACGGTGACGCGGAGGGCGTTCATGCACTGCGTAGGCCTCGGCTAGTGATTTCTACAATGCCAAATCAACCTGGGAGGCTATATCTTAGGCATATTACAGCCGACAACATGGCAGAAGCGCGATACAACGATTACTGAGGTATCGAGAATGCCCATCCAACGATGCCATCGGATGTCAAGCATGTTGTTTTACAGAACCGAAACCGAAACTTGTTTGAATGCTAACCTTGGACATCGTCCAATCACGGTGCCCCCTCCTCCCGATGTCACAGCCTTTAGTTGGTGCGGCCGCCACAGACCACGCATGGTAGTTTTTCTTCTTTCCCGCTTTATAAAATAATTACTGACCTATCAACCAGATAAACGATGAAAAGTGTGCTAATTTGAGCCAGTCTACGCAGTGCAAGCAAAAACGGTACCTTGACAAATTCACTTCAGTGTCCCCTTAACATCTACGCCCGAATGAGCAGCTTCTTTGTGTATCAGTAACAGAATATGGCATTATGTTATGGAATTTATTCGTGCGTGCATTGGGTGTTTCGTGTTTACTAACACTTACAGTTGCAGTGATTGGGCTAAGAGATATTAAAGCACGAATGGAGAAGGCATGTTAGGGATCAACTCTATGGGGTAGTATTTACTAAGCGGCTGGAAGTTCAGAAGTAATAAAATAAATTCGAAACCTAGGTATTAACTCTTGTCTAGCTGAAGGCTTGAAGTGCCAAATACTGCGTGAACTGCAATATTGACATCTCCATAGCCTTGTCTGAACAAAGCTCGGAACTTGAATAATGAAGACGGCGTCCATAGGGAGGCTCGTGACGGGAGCTAGCTATCCTGGTACCCAATTGTGCGACCATTATTCTTCGTGTGATTTCTTTGTTTTTGATAAAACTTAATTTCCAGTGCAAGCGAAATAATCTTTAAAGCAAGCCCTTGGTGCAGTATACATTTTATGGCATTGAAAGACTGCTGAAGATTCTGTGCAGTTAAGATACTGTTTCCAACAGCAGACTTAATTTAACGACTCAGTTGCACGCTAGCCTTCTATTTTCTAGCCAATAGCTGCAAGACAATGCGTAGTATTAACTACCGCCAGTATACTTACTTTTTGCTTTGCAGTATCGCATAATCAGTCGTGCCTCCTTTGCTCCAACGTCTGCGATAAGGTCTTCCTCCTTCATTTTGTACAGTTGTAGCTCGGATGTTACCCCAGTTGACTTCATGTAATCCTTTAGTACTACCAGCTGACGGTCGGTTACACTCGGTATACTGTCGGCAAGACGGCTAAGAAAGCCAGTCATGGTGCCTTCTTCGGAGTATACCACCATTTGACCTGCACGTAAAACCACGATGTAGAAGACACTTCATGAACCAGCTGTACAAAAGCAACGCTGGGGTCTAACCATTATCAATAACAGCCGCAGAGTGCTAGATCTGCAGAGAGAATAAAACCGTCAAATGACCATGACGGTCACCAGATATGTACACGCAGTTCAGAAATACTTTACTATACCCGCGTGATGAAACTTAAAATGTACACCATAGCCATGTACACCATGGCCATCGCCGCCGGCAGCAGATCGCGTAGGCCACGCTGCAAAACGCCTAGTTTACCGTCAGTCCTCCCACATGGCGCCACCATACCGTTCATGACCGCTGTCTCGCTTTTTTTCTGACCGCATTGGCACCTGGCTTCTTTTTGTTGACTCGTTGGAAGTATTCGTTTCGGGAAGCATTGGGTAGGCTAACAAACAAGGTCACGTATGACAATGTCGCTTACGCCAATCGTCCGGTGTCGGGTGAGACAACCCCAAAGCACCGGACACTTGTGCAGCTATAACAAGCATAGTGCGCACAGTACGAACAGCAGTCTGCACTGGGGCTTTTATGTTTACGTGCATTCGTAACTCCCATTGTTTTTCCCACTATTCTCGCTGCAATAAAATGGATATACCATAAATTCAAGCACAAATTGCTCTTTCTGGAAACTTATAAGCCCTGCCTAACTGGCGTTTGGTTTTGCCAGCATCCGCCAAGCACACAGCTGCCCATAATACGTCATAGGTAATACCGCGCAAGATGAGCTTGTGGGTCGCAAGACCATTCTCTTTCCTAACTGTATAGCTTGTTTGAGTGAAGTTTGCGCTAAAATTGGTGCCAGTATTATTCTAGTCAGTCAATTTTTCTGATCAATGAAACATTGCATTTTGTCTGCATATGGCCCCTTTAAATTAGCCAAATATGATTTTTTTTTGCAAGTGCAGGGCATGGTCGGTGTTGGGGGGAGCTCGGAAGAGAATGTATACATGTGCAGTTTGATTGCAGCACCTACATCGACAACGAGTGCTACGTTGATGCCAATCCAAGGAACGACTTAAAGCTTCGATGTAATCAAAGTCAGCGTCTGACACAGCGGCTGGTAATACTGCAATGCGTAATTTAATTTACGCTTGGGTGCATGTAACGTTTGGTTTGGTATTCGCTGCTGCAGGAATTACGCCTTGGCAAGAGATTTTTAGCCCTCAGGAACAAATAGGTGTTGTTGCTGTTATTGTTATTGTTGTTTAGTGTTAATGTTGCTGTTGTTTTGTGACGTCAATTTTTGAATGAAATGGTAGGGGTGCTGTGACGGGAAGGCCCGAACTAATCAACAATGCGGATGCTTCCTGTTTTCCCCAGGCTAGCTGAAGGCTCGAAGCGGACTTCAGCTAACCTGTGACATGTTACTATCATGTCGATTCCTTGTGTCAACAGGGTTTTGAGGCTTGTTTAATAAATAGGGATATATAGTCGAGTTCATTATCAGCAGATCATGATGGGAATTATTAATTGGTCCATTGCCGTTTTTGCGATGAGTACGTTTTGATAAAAATAGACATGCAGTACCAGCTAGGTCATCTCAACCGCGAGCACTTGGAGCAGTAAACGTTTCATAGGACTGCAAAGAAACTCTGGACTCTATGCTTTTCGATATTGTTTCTTATAGCGTGCTTGAGTTTATAGAACAGTTACACAAATATGTTTTTCTCGCGAACAATTGAGTACGGCTGTATAACTGTGGATGCGAACCACATACTCACTCTTGGCTTTGCAGAATTCCATGATTATCTTGGCCTCCTTTGCTCCAAGAAGGTCGCCAAGGTCCTCTTCATCCATTTTGTACAGCTCTGCTTCGGATGTTGCCCCAACCGACTTCATGTAGTTGAGTAGTAATTGCACCTGATGATCGGTGAAATCGGGCATACTGTCGTGCATATGGTGAAAAAAGCCTTGAATGGTGTCTTGCTGGAAGCGCACGAGCTGTTGAGCTGCACATAAGACCAAGAATTTCAAGACATTTCACGGGCAACCTGCCAGAAGCAACGATGGGTCCTTAGCATGGCCAATAACCACCACCCCGCGTTCTCTCGATAGAGCGACAGAATAGACAAATGACCGTGGAGCACTTCAATACGCCATGTTTGCCGCTGTTCAAAAAACTAGAGAATGCAGTTATTGACGCGACATCGTTATTAGGCTCATTTCTGTGTTTTCCCGCGCCTGCTAGGCGTCTGCTATCAGCCATCCTCATCAATGGTCCGCAGAAATACGTGTTCCATGCCTTCAGAAAATTACAGTTGAAGGAGCCAGATACGAGGGCTGCTCGGAATGAGTACAGAGCAACGGCCACTGGAATGTGGAAAGGAGGACAATGATACTACACCCTAGATCGCCTTGTGGTGTTGACGCCAGTTTTGACCTGCAGAAATGTATTTCCCTTGCCAGCCTCAGCTTCCGCCCTAATTTGTATGATACATGCCAAGTGTTTTTATATCTGTTATGTACAATATTTGATACCTTGGTTGTGATCTTTTGAGTAGAGCGTCAAATCACACTGAAAGTCGTCATAGCTATAGGTGGTATTCACTGAAAAGTTTAGCTGTCAATTTCTTCGCTTGGCAACACTATAAACGGCCACAAGCATGGCCGATGCACCACGGACATGGCGCGGCTTGTGCCACTGCGGCCGCACGCCGAAAAAAAAAACACCGGCGTGGGTCGTCAGTTCCATTTCAACCCGATTCTCAACGGTGGTGTCAGCAGAAATGCTATTAATCGCACTCACATTTTTCTCGAGGCATTACTTTGCACTCGGTGGAGTAGAGTTTGGAACGTCCAACACAAATCATGCGCTTAGCACGGACAACTACCGCCATACCGCGGAGCCCGAAATAACCAGTGACGGCGCACTCACATGGTTGCCTGAATGCGTGGCTCACCAGTGAATACAAGCTTCCCGCGCATCACGTCACTAATGCTTACGTTGTGCTTATTCCAAAAACATGTGAATTTACTGTGAATTTATGCAGTCGAGAATAGGGTCCTTGATGTGAGCCTTACAGACGCTAGCGCCAGATTCCTCTCTAGTGCATATAGTAAGGAACTCTATGATACAATCGATGGTCACGGCCGTCTTTTTCTGTGATCACGCCATGAACTTGTAACGTAGTAGCAAGCCGTAGCGTGGCGGCGGTGACGGCCTTGGAAGGTGATAACGCAAATAAGCTTGCATTGAAGCAGAGAACTCGACCGTGTTACTAAGAGCGATTGAAAGGAATAAATGAATGTAGCAAAAAAAAAGAAGATTGTGTGATGTTCTTTAGCTTAACTGCCTCCTTGGTTTTACTGTTAGATCGACGTTACTTGATTGCCTTGGGGGTATGACGCCAATTTTAACCTTACGTAATCTGTTTCTCTTGCCAACCTCAGCTGCAGTACCTGTTTCAATATACATGCCAAGTGTTTCTTTATCTTTTATCCGCAACATTTGGCAGCTTGGTTGTGAACTTCATAAGCTAAACGTCAAATTACACCGCATGTGTCATAGCTATACGTGCAAAACGTCACTGATTGCTTACGTTTAGCCTACAGAACAAACATTGCGAATTCACCAATGAATTTATGCACTCGAGAATAAGGCTGCGGGCCTTTCTGTGATTCACGGGAATTCCACAGGATGCAGCTAACTCAATCGTGAATTTACGAATTATCGTCGGCGACATCGGTGACTACGACATGTGTGACGCCATGGATTATACCGAGGGTTGTCTCCCCTCTTCTGGCGGCAGCGGCAGCGGCTGAGCGCATTGCCTGGGGCCCTACTCTCGACTCTGTAAATTCACCGTGAACTGTGAATTTGCAGGAAGCTTAGTCTGATTGTCTTTCAGTTTTGGTCACGTGCTTCTGGTTGACAAAGCGATTGTGTGTGCATTCGTCATTGTGATGTTTAAAGGAGCCATGAAGACAAAACACAAGTTCGCTTCATTCAAAAGACGGTCTCGTTAGAATCATACTGACACCAGTTTTAACGAAAACTTCGGTCAAATCAGCTATATAACTAGGAAAAAAAGGGAATGTCCTTGCGATCCACTCGCTATTTCCCGCAACAGAACCTATAATGTCATACCAGCCTGCTCTGCGATTGGCGGAGGCCGGCAAAAGGAAACGCAAATTAGGCTGAGCTGACAGGATTTCAGAACAAGCTATTTGTGCTTAAATATAGGCCACATTCTTATTAAAGCAATAAGAATGGTGGGACAAACAGTGGAAGTTACGAAAGCACATGTAAACATAGAAGTACTGATGCGTACTGCTGTTGGTACTGCGCGCACTATGATTGGTTTAACTGCACAGCACTGCGGGGCTTTGGGGTTGTCCCAGACGACACTGGCCGATTGAAACAAGCAACGCTGTCTTAGATGACCATATTTGTCGAGCGAGCACAACATTTTCTCCCAGAAAAAAACTAGCCAGATTTAAATACGGTCAAAAACAAACCAAAGGCAGTAAACGGCTTGCCACGGTATGGTGGCGCCATCTAGGTTCAGTAACGTAAACAAACGCGCGATAACCTCGATTCAGCGCAGCCACACAGGGTGGAGACACCCTCTGACCGGTCCCGTGCCGCTGCAATTTGGTCACGGTTCTCAACGCATTGTTCTTTTCGTTTGCCACGAGACCCAGCAACGCGAAACAGATGAGATGATTAAACTTCGCCAATTAGCCGCGTTGCGGCGGTAAGTTTAGCGCGGTTTTGTGACTTGCTTCGGCGGCGAGCGAGGGACCTAAAATGGCGGCACCAGCGTATACGTGTCTCCACCCTGTACGGCGGACGCGTCAATAGAGGGACCCTAGGCTGCAGAGCGGTCGGTTCCTGTGATGTCATTGCAGACCACGAAAACACACGGTTTAGCGGGAAAATCAAAATTTTAGCTTAAATTGATTAATTTCTCAGTGAATAAAGCATCGTTTGTATACGGACAAGCGCTGTGGGCACTATAAAACACGAAATATTTGGAATAAAACAAACTTGTGTTTTGTCTTCGTGGCTCCTTTAATGACGCTTACTGGCACCAGTTCTAAATTTTGCTTTATTTCTCTGTACTGAAAGTGCATAATTCTTGGTCGGCAATGAAAACTAGGCGAAATGCAGCGGACATCAGAGTTACTGGATATAGACAGTTGCGAAACTCCCCATAAGCCCTATGTATCGAAAACCGGTCTTCGGTTCCCCCCCTGCGCCGGGGCAAGCACGGGGCAAGTTGACTAGCCTGTCGTCTGTCGGCAGGACGTTGAGGCAGTACTCAAGTGCTTGCGGCTGCTGCCGTAAGTCATAAAAAGAAAAGCCGCAAGAACACAAGTAAATTTTACGTAGTTATTGTGTTTTAATTTAAAAAGCAATCTTTATTTTACAGAAGAATTTTGAATAATAATAGTTTCGCGAAGTTCCGTTTTTATATCCTAGGTGCCGCGCGCGTCGACTTGCCCCTCAGCTTCCACGGAGTGGGGGGGCTAGCGCCGCCCGGATTCTGGAGCGGAGTTTCGCAACTGTCTATATTGAGTAACTCTGGCGGACATGCCAACGTAGGCTGGTCTTTGCTATTCGACAACAACACGGCTTGCATGTCACGCCCTCTCTGTGATGGGTTGAGAGGACGAGACGTATTATAAAAAGTTGGCGGGTACGTTTACGTCACGCATTGGCAACTGCAGCGTACGTAAAAATGACGTTTTGTTACGTAACGGCTTGCAAAAATCGGCGGCCGTCGCCGTGAAATGGGGCACATAATTTCAGAGACCTTAGGGGCATAGAGCTTTAGATGCGACTGCATCTCAATCACTCGCCTTGTCCCTCCATAAGGCCTTGTTGTTGTCCGTCCACACCCCTCCCCCATTCTCCTCACCGCACGAGCTGCGCACTCCGCCGCTCACCCCCTCTCCTCTCCGATAGCGAACACTCTCTCGCGAGGGGCATTGGATTGGATTCGATTGGCTTGGCTTGGCTTGGATTGGATTGGATTGGATTTGGATTTGGATTGGATTGGATTAAAGTGAATTGTGTTGGATTGTGTTGCGTCATAGCCACGCCACGTTGCGCCATAGCTGCGGTCGTTCCAGCACCGACATTCCGATTTCCATCGATGCGTTGAATGGAGCCTAGCAATTCTGCTATCGCCCGCGCAACCGTAACAAGCACCGATCACTGTGATAACAGGAATGCTAGCACCACTGAAGACAAGGCTGCGAAGCGGCGTGAACGTGATGCTGAACGCAAACGATTAAAGCGAGTAGCCGATTCCGAACTTCGTAAACGTGATACCGAACGCAAACGGTTGAAGCGAGCAGCCGATGCTGAACTTCGTCAGCGTGAAGCCGCCCAACATGCGTCGCATCTCCACAGGGTTCCCCTCGAGGGAAGGTGGGGTAATTTTTCAACATCACCTAGAGTGGAAAGTGTCGCTGCGATCGCACGCCGCCACAGGAATTGTGGGTACTGTGGGAACCGGATTGGCCGCAAGTGGCTAGTACAAAGGGATATACATTACGGTTCTCGGCTCTGAAGTGCTTGTTAGTTCTGTTTTCGGTATGCTTTTCCGTTTTCGGGATGCCACTTTCTGGCATTCAATGGCTATCACAGATATGTCTAAATAACAGCGTGATTAGCACTTAACGCATGTGCCTGCGTTAGCGGCGAGTTTCTTAAGAGGAAGGGGTGACCACATGCAGCGATGGTGACAAGCGACGCGAAAAACGTAACTCACAAGGTACAACAACAGAGTGTACTGGGTGACAGCGACAAGCGAAAAAAAATAAATACACCGCCGCCAATGTCCTCTGTCGTCGTCACTCGTCGCTTGTCGCTACAGTTCACTGTATCGCCGCTGCCGCTCGCTTGTGGGCTGCTTCTGGCCGGCAAAAAGCGAGCGAGTGTCCCAGCGGCCTGTTATTATACCGCTTCATACCGCTTGCCGCCGCCGCCCACACTACAGCCACTAAATAAGCTACGATAGCCCACACTATCTGTTTTCTGCACACATTCAGTTACGATTTTCGCGTCGCTCGTCGCTCGTCGCCGTCGCTGCGTTTACTTACCCCTTGAAGCATGCACTGCCTTGGGCAGGAGCAATGGCAACCTACATACATGGCGACTCGACAAGCCAGTATTTATTTGCCATTTAAAGCATTTATGCAATTTCATAATGCTTTGCGCGTGTGCTTGAAGACTTACTTGCGGTAATAGGCCTCGCCCCTAGGTTTACTTATATCTGCTTGGACAAAACAAATAAATACGTCGCCATTACATCATTCTGGGATCTCTATGTTGCGTCTGCTTCGCCTGCCAAAGCATGTAGCATACAATAATAATACTGTATGGAGAGGAAGCAAGAACACAGTTTAAGACAATCTAAATAATTCTTTTCGGCTAAATGTTACAAAAAAAATAAAAGAAAACCTCCCCCAGTTTGAAGTATGTAATAATTGAAAAATATATCCGGGACGGCCCGCTGTATCTGGCGGCGTGAGCCAAAGGCAGGACTTCTGCTTTTTTCCCCCTTGTAACCCCCAAATTTGTTTTGAAACATAAGACCTCTAACACAGTGTCTTATACAACATAAAATTTGTTAACAGTGGCACTTTTGGCCGTACTTTTCAACCAAAAACTCAATTTTCGTAGCCACAAAGTCGTTGCCGGCCATGCCACGCCGAACTTCCGGCCGAACTACACACTAAGGCGGCACTCATGGTGGCGTAGAGCGCTTTCGCCGAATCACGTTTACGCTAGCGCCAGATTCCACTCCAGGTGAGCTAGTGAGAAACTCTATGCAGCAGGCACAGTTGCAGGAGGCACAATTTGCAGCAGCGCGCGGTTAAAACTCTTTAAAGTTTTGGTGGTTTTTAAGTCAACTATAACGAAGAATACAAATAACTTCCTCCATTTTGTTTTTATTCCTGGCAATAAAATATGTTTTTATTTGGCGGAACAGCAACATGAGAGTGCAGTACAAGCCCCACCAACAATGAGCCCAAAGCATGGATCTCGTCCACCCTCATAGTAAGCTGGTCGGTCACATGATGAATTCAAGAAGAAAATAATAAAGAAAACGCTTTTATTCATTACTGTCCTGAGTTATGTTGGGCTCGACGATTGAGTGAACCGGCGGCATCAGTTACATCTTCTGTTATCAAGCGTAGCGTGTCGCTGGCCTTGCCGCGTCATACTGTCGCGAAGCCCCCGTTCAGTTTGCTTTTCCTATTTTTGTAGCATCCCTCTTGGGTCGCCTAGCCCTGTTTTTTCTAAGAAACGCATGCGGAGTGTGTCTCTGCGCGCTGACCGACCGGAGGGCGCGGCTGTCGAGGGGGACCATCGGCGCAGCTTGGGTTTCGGCACGGCCGCGGCGTGTGCGCTGGTCGCTTTCGGGCTCCGGGTCCTCGGTGTACTTCAGACGACCTCTCTGTCGTTTCCACTGTTTACGTTTGTGCGTTTTGTCTGAACTACTTTCTTTACTCCCATAATTCTCCAAGCGCGCGTTTTCGGGTTTAAACCTTGTGTCTGTGTTTGATTGGTCTTTTTTTCACTTTGGCGGGAACATGTCTTATTGGTGTTTACAAGCGTCTCCCCGACTGGCTGCAGAAAGCGTTACTCCTTAAGTCTTACAGAAAGAATACAGAAGGAATACACTTTTTCCCCCAATACGTTCCCCGCCGGACCGCTTGACGCGGATATAACGCGCCTCCGCCGGCTATTGAGGGCGGCGGGCGGCCTGCACCGGGACTCACTTCAGAAACTCTGCCGCCCGTCGTCGGGCCCTTTCGCCGGGAGACCGCGATCCAGTCAGCCATGTCCCGTCAAGTACCCTTAATCCTTTGACTGTCTTTCTCATTTGATGAAACAATGTATTCGTTCTAATTTGTATGTGCTAAATGTCACCAATGACATCAGCAAAATAAACAAGTTAATCTTAAAGCTTTTTCGACGTCTCGACTTCTTCACTGCGATCAGCATGCTACCGTAGCGGCAGATATATAGGACAAATTTTGCCGTTACAATACAATCGATGGTCACGGCCATCTTCTGTAGTCGCGCCAGGGGGATGAAACTTCGCGTTTTTTCTGTCCCGTGACCGCATCGATTCTAACGTTTTAGGGCTGTACTACATGCGAGCATAAATGAACGTTGTTGCTGCACTTTATATTTATTACCAGGTTACTTACTAACTACGGAGTTTTTAATGTGCAAGAGAACCTAGATTGTAAAAATACCAGCGCCACCTGGAGGGGAGAACGGGAACCGCTGCTTCCTAGCTCCCTCCGCTGGAAAAGGGCGTTTCTGGGCGCACGCGCAGTTATACGTTACGGTGGTTGGTTGGTTGGTTGTAGGGTTTAACGCGCCGACGCAATGCAGGCGATGAGGCGCGCCGTAGTGGAGGGCTCCGGATTAATTTTGACCACCTGGGGATCTTTAAAGTGCGCCGAAATCTCGTACACACGGGCGTTTTTGCTTTTCGCCTCCATCAGAAAAGCGGCCGCCACGGCCGGGAATCGAACCCGCGACCTTGTGCACAGCAGCGCAACGCCTTAGCCACTGAGCCACCGCGGCGGGTATACGTTACGGTTTAAGGTGTTCCAAAAGCCACTTTTACCACCGTAAACTTTGTTTCACCGAAACAGACGCGTGAATGGATACGCGTCGTCATCACAAATCGTGCTGTGCTGAGTGGCGTGAGAATTCTTCCTGCCACGACGGCATAAAAGTCTTTCGTATCCCGGCTGACAATTTCATGCTTTGAGTTTCATCTTCAAGTACAATTGCAATATATTCACAACAATGGAATTACAGATATAAGCCGACAAATAATTAGACAATACAGAATTAACCTGTGCTCATAACTTATTACAGGCTTTTCAATAACGTTTACACAGCAAGAAAAAAGTCGCAAACGCATTTTAGCAGCCCTCTTCCTTGACGTTAAGGGCACCTATGACAACGTCGTTCATGAGGCTATTCTAGACGCCCTGGAGCACTTCGGACTTGGTGGGCGAGTTTACCGATGGATAGAAAGCTTCTTGTCCGGAAGATCTTTTTATGTCATGACGGAGGATGGCCCGACATCACAGCACTTTGTTCAACGTGGTGTTCCTCAAGGTGCGGTGCTAAGTCCAACGCTTTTCAACCTAGCGATCGTCAGACTTGTGCACGCTCTCCCCAAGAATGTCTGCGTCTCCATTTATGCCGACGACATTTGCCTCTGGGCTTCGGGGGTCAACCGACCACAGCTACGGGCACGACTTCAAAAGGCGGTCAATGTAACGCGATCTTACCAGCGGCAACAAGGTCTGAGTATCTCGGGTGACAAGTGCGCCTGGTTGCATTTACCCGCAAGCCCATGTTTCGATATTCCATCAAGATCAATGGGAGGTTGGTTCCCTACTCCAGGCATCACAAATTTCTTGGCGTAATCATCGACAGGGACATTTCCTGGCGCGCACATGTGTCTTTCCTTAAGAAGAAACTTATCAGATTTCTTGCTGGAAAGACATGGGGAACATCGGTAAGAGGAATGCTGCAACTGTACTCCGCACTTTTTTTAGGCGCCTTGCGTTACAGCTTGCCAGCAATTTCCAACACTTGTACCACTAACCTGCGGGTAATACAGAGCGTCCAAGCGCAGGCTCTGCGCACGTGTCTTGGTTTGCCGCGTTGTGCATCAACAGTGGGCACCATTTGCATCGCACAGGAACACCCAATAGCAACGTACGTGGCTACTGAAACACTACGCCTGTACATCAGGCTCCTAACGAGGCTGCCTTCTCACCATCTGGCGCAGCTTCCTCAAAGTAGACCACGATCTACTTTTTCAGCCATTATCACAACGCACAGGGCTGAAATCCCTTCAAGGTACGCCCCTGCGGCAACACCGACCTCCCGTTGTGGTGGCTGGCACAACCTGAGATTCGTCTCAGTGTTCCGGGAATTCGAAAGAAAGCCGACTTGTCATCATTGGCCCTTCAACAGCTTACGCTGCTGTTACTGCATGAACGGTACAACGACCGGAAACATGTGTACACAGATGGCTCAGTAACGTCATCCAAATCGGCAGGTGCAGTGTTTGTGCCAGCAGATTTTGCAACAACTCGATTCCGTATTGGCCATACCACGAGCTCGACAGCTACAGAACTTGCAGCCATTCGTGAGGCTCTTGATCATATAATCGGAGCTACTCCTCAAAATTGGGCGATCTTTTCAGATTCCAAGGCTGCCTTACAGAGCTTACGCGCAGCCCTGCGCTACGGCCTCCTACACCAACTGGTGACAGAGATAAGAGAAAAATTCCATCAAGCCATCACAGCCGGCCATGACGTAATTTTCCAGTGGCTTCCAGGTCACTGCGGAGTCATCGGTAACGTGCTGGCGGATGAAGCTGCCCGTACAGGCCATGAGAGCGACCGCACCATTCTACTACCGCTTTCGAGGACCGATGCCGCCAGGACGCTTCGCTCCCTTGCACGCAAGATTACCATGCAGCAATGGAACACACCGGACTTTTCGAATCGCCGTCTGTATATTCAGGATCCCCTTCTTCAGCGCCGTATTCCGTATGGGCTGTCTCGACCCCAGTCAACTTTACTTTGTAGACTGTGGTTGGGAGTGACCTTCACGAAAGCCTACTCCTTCCTCATCGGGATGGCCAGCAGCGCCCACTGTGACGCCTGCGGGGCGGAAGAGACTATAGAACATGTGCTGTGTCGCTGCCCCGAATACTCGTCGGAGAAGAGCGTGCTTCCTTTCTTTTTTTCTTCTTTCTTTCTTTCAATAATGTTTTATTACAGGTTGAATGCAGGGCCCGAGAAATACCTGAGGAATACGCAGTGCGCGAGAGTATATATGCATGAATTATTGTTTAGAGTTCCCGTTGTAGAATAGCTGCTTTTGTCCATCAAAATATATTTTGGATTAGGAGGGAAGATGGGTCGTTGCCAACGGCCATCATGATGGCACAAACAGAAACACGCATTCGCATCTCTTAATAATCATAAAAGCAGGTTTTAATTTAAAAATTGCCTTTACGATTGCTGTTCTCACAAGTCGTTTTTGTAGAAAAAGTAAAATTCGGAAAGAAAGAGTCGAAATATATAAGATAAGGCTATTTGGAATACAGATGCCAGTGTGTACTCAAAACAATCTCATGTGCCCGTGAAAATAGAAATAAGGGTGCCATCCATTCTAACCCAATGCTACACAGGACCACGTTGATGTTCCCGATCTCGCGTTTGGCTCCAGTATGCGAGAAGGCAGGACCTGGCTCATTTACCACCTCGTTGTAACATCTACAGCGGTTACAAAGCTGCACTCTGCCCATTTCAACAGCAGAGACTACCCGGACCCTGGACGGAAAAGGCACTGGACAGATATGCACAGGCTTCATACCTAGTTATTAGTGTGCGGCCATGTGTCATACGTATACGTTTGTATGCGACTAAAAGCGCAAAATATTCAAGTTCTGTTATTACGGTACGAATGGAACATTTAGGCAATCAAGCATTAAAAAAACTGAAACTTTTTGTTTGTTTACTTTGTGTGCCCTAGCAAACCAAAACAAGGTCGTACTTTGAATAAGTGGTGTGAAAACAAGCGCATGCTTAAATTTCATCAATCGGAATGCAACTATTGCCCTTTTGATCATCATGGCGGGTTGCGCAACAGGAAGTAGGTCGCGCGCTGGACATCTGAATATCTTACAGCCTCTCAATTTACGTTGCTTTTGTGCCAGAATTGAATATAACACTATATAGCCCCCCCCTTCTCCACCACACACTCGGCTCCTCGGTCGTCATCAAGATGGCGTCTGCCAGTGCGTGTCTGCAACGTGCTGCCACGTTTTAGTACCACCACCAAACACCAGGGGATTGTCCGGCGCTGCGAGCGAAGAAGAAATATCGCGTCTCGTGCACGCTATCTGAAGTTTGACCACCCTGGCCGTGCTTGTAACACAGCTGCAGATGATAGCCCGGCGGCCGGGATGGGGGTAACGTAATAAAACTTGCATTGAAGCAGAGAGCTCAAGTGTGTTACTAAAAGCGTACTATACTTCAATTGCGCAAAAAAGGAACGAATACTGAAGCAGAACGAAGACTGAAGACATGAGACAGAGCGCGCTTTCAACAAACTTTATTAAAAATAAATCACACATTTATACCGCCCACTCTCTCTCATACACACTCACCCAAGGAAAGAAGAAACCTGTGATTTATCCTCAATAAAGTTTGTTGAAAGTGCGCTCTGTCTCGCGTCGTCTCTCTTCAGCCTTCGTTCCTTTTTTGTGCATTTGAGGTATAGCATGGATTACCAAATCGCCCCAACCTACAGCCTACTAAAAGCGATTGGAAAAAATAAAGGAATACGGGAAAAAAGATTGTGTGATATTATTTGGCTTAATACACGCCTTTCGCTGGCTTTTGTAGCTTTTGGACCAAAGTTACTTGATCGCTTTGTGGTGGTGACGCTAATTTTAACCTTAAAAATGTTTTTTTTTATCGCATCCTCAGCTGTTGTCCTAATTTTTATAAGACATGCCATGTGTTTTTATACCCTGTATACGCAATATCTTGTACCTTGGTTGCGATGTTTTTTAGCTAAGCGTAAATTACACTGCATCGTCATAGCTATACGTGCATACATCACCGATTGCTTACGTTTTGTTGACGCAAAAAACATAGCGAATTCACCATGGATTTATTAAGTATAGTACAAGGCCCCTGAACTCTGCTCTTGTTCTTAAAGATTGGCGCAGGACATGAACCATGAGACGCGGGTGGTGTATTTTACAACATTTACATTGTGGCTATTACAGAGCTCGCACAGGATGCACGCTCGCCACCCCCTCGTCATCGTCGATGGTGGGACATCGGACATTGTACACCTTTTCCGTAGCAATATATTAGATTATATATTTAGTGTGTAGCGCTGCTGCCACAAGCTGTTTATCATTGTCCTCGTATGCCCGGTAAAAATGTCGCGCTCTTGGGTGTGTCGGTTGGAAGTTCCTAAAAACGGTATTTACGTAACTTGCTGTGGCTATGAATTTAAATTCCATCTTGGTGGCTGCTCTGGGGTAAGTGAAGGTTCTTTCACTTTTGAGCGGTCGCCGCTTGCAGCAAGCGGCAATGTAACCAGCGCCATTCTACAGCCAAGCTCTGACCCTTGAAAACTGGCACGCGCAGTCAGACACGCCAGCAGAGCGACGATTAACCATTATCAGATAGGACGCATCACCAGAACGCAGCCCGTTGCTTCCCGTCGGAGGTTCTATAGGCGGCGCCGGGATGCAATTCGGCCACCACTCCCGTGGTCCGTTTACTTCTATGTGGACCTGTACGTTCTCTTCAGTAATTGCCCGGGATACGTCATCGCAGACGTCGCTAAACACATGATTCACCGGGAGAATCAAAATTACGGCTTAAATTGCTTAAGCTCTGCGTGAATTAAACATCGTTTGATGCCGGACAAGCCCCGGGGGCAATAAAAATACCAAATATTTCGAAAACAAACTTGTGTTTTGTCTTCATGGCCCTTTTAAGTAACGAGAGCCTGTTTTAGGAAATCATTTTAATAAACTCCCTGCCCGCTGTATTCGGCTTCTGATGTTCCATTGCGTTCTTTTGTACTCAATTAGGCTTTTGCGGCATTCAAGACAGTCTTATAAGGAGGCATTACGTCATGGATTAGCATGGGTTAGCCTATCCTAGCCAACTGAAGAGGGTTGAAGAGGCAAAATTTATGATGCTATAAATGCCAAATACGAAATAAAAAAAAGTACTGATACTTCGCTGAAGTTCTCGCTAAACCACACAACTTCTGCGAGGAGTTTAATTTCTACCTATTTCACTCTTTCCCATATAAAAAAGATACTCAGAAGCACCTCAAAATGAGCGCTAGATTTCCCTTATTAGCTGCAGGCAGTAGCCAAAGCACTACCGGGAGAATCACTTACCCATAATAAGAGCTCCCTAGTTCAGTCCCAAAGAAAGGGTGAATGCGTTGTGAGGCAGATGGTATGAAACACCCCTTCTAGTCGCGATAAAAAGCTTTAAAGCTAACGGGACTTTTTACGAGAGGCAGTGCGCTGTCTCTAGCTGGGACGACGAAGCCTGAAACAATGAAATCAAGGAAGGAACTTATGATTTGTTTTCCGAAGCCCAATTGATTTTCCCAAGCGCAATTCATTTTCCGAATTGTATTAGACCGATAAAAACGCTTGCAAGCGCATACTCCAGCCCTGGATAAGAAACGAAAAGGCAAAAAAAAAATTTGCCCTATTCGGACGGAGAGCAACAGCGCTCAGATATTGCGACAGGAAGTGGGCGGATTTATTTGTTGGCCGGTAATTAAACAGTGGGGATTCAAGGGTACCGTATCTAAATGACACTAATTATGTCCTTTGAACCATAAAGTCTGCTCCCTCTCTTTGCATTTTTATCTCTTATCTCAAAGCCGAACGATAACCCACATTTTTTCTAAAACGCACATTCACTCATGGCGCTTTCATGCGAGCCCGCGCATGGAGTTTTGTAGCGTGAGCTACACTGGCCGAGGTTGAGCAGTTTCGCGTGGCTACTGGAGAGCCGTGCTGCGCGTACGCGAGCAGCAGGACGTCACAAGGCGCACAGAACGTCGCTCGCTGCCCGGCGCCGCTCACATACCCCACGCGCCCAGCGTCTTCGCGACCTCCGTTGCGCACGTGGCTACCCGGTTCACTTGATGATCATGCGACGGGTGGCCGGGTGTGGAACCGATGGCTCGTGTGTCGCAGCAACACCGGCGTGTGCCTGTGGCTCGTGCGTCACAGCAACACCGGCGTGTGCCTGTGGAGCTCTGGGGCGATCGGTAACGCTGCGCCGGAGCCGCTTGATGTGTATACACATAATGCGTATACCGTGTGTGTGTCATTGAAGCAGCAGTAAGCATGATAATCAAGCTAATACTAGACAACCAGGAAAGCTAAGAATAACCAGCTGTATTTTAGCTAACGCTACGTATATCCTAGCATAGCCGAGCTAACCCACTGCTAATTTTACTCTTTTCAAGCGTGTGTGAGTGGGGCGAATGAATAACTGCAACAAAATTATGGGATGCCTCTGGTCGATGTTTAGGATATGCAGAAAACATATTTATGGCATCTATTAGAGATACTTGCTTTGTGTACTCGCTTGTCGTGCATGATGTCCGTCATCATCATTATCATCATCATCAGCCTATCTACGCCCACTGCAGGGAAAAAACCCTCTCCTATTAATCTCCAATTATCCCGGTGCTCTGCTACCTGCGACCAATTGATCCTCGCCAACTGCTTGATCTCATCTGCCAATCTAACCTTCTGCCGCCCCCTGCCACGCTTGCCTTCTCTAGGGATCCACTTTGTTACCCTTAATGAGAAACGGTCATCTTGCCTTCGCGTTACATGCCCTGCCTACGTCCAGTTCTTCTTAATTTCTACTAATATGTCCTTAACACGCGTTTGTTCCTTGACCCACTCTGCTCTCTTCTTGTCGCTTCATGTTACACCTATCATCTTGCGTTCCATTGCTCGCTCAGTCGTCCTCAATCCAAATTCTTTATCTGTTTAAACTAAATACCACAACCTCCCCTTTGCTTTGCGAGGTTTTCTTGACTGCCAACCCTTATTCGCTGTCTTATTATATATATATATACAGTATAGCCCACTTATAGTGAACCCGGTTTTAAGGATATAGCGGCTATAACGAACAAATCTTCGTTTCCCGTTACCATTGGTATACATAGATTTTCTGTCCAGATGCGGATATAACGAAGTGATTCCGGTTTCCCGTTGTGTTCGTTATAAGCGGGCTCGCCTGATTATATATATATATATAGTTATATATATATATATATACTATATATATAAATATATATATATATATGATATCATGAGATGGGAAATGCGATGGTCAGTGAATGAATACAGAAATCGGAGTACAGAGCCAAGAACACCAAGGAAGACGAAGACGAGGTTCGCCCTTTATTTTTCGTGAAAAAGATATAGTTTTTGAAATGTTTTAGCGATAGAAAAAAGTGGAGCAACAGATGAGCCCCGGTCGTATATATACATGAGAGCAGCGAACGTATTCAGCCGGCTTCAGGAGCTTCCGTTTTTTTTTTTTTCTTTTTTGTGACGCCTGGGGATAGGAAGCAGAGGGGCGTCGAGGCGCCGCACGGTCAGTCAGATTGTAACTGATTATTTGCGCCGAGCCCATTGTTGCGGCGTGAGTTGTAATCAGAGGAAATCGAGTGCCCTGATATTTCCAAGCGAGAGTCCTAGCTATTTGTGCGCACTCTGGTAGAGCTACTCTCTTCCACCCCTGTATGCGAACTGTGTGAAAAAAATTATATGCTGACTGGTTGCAGTTGGCTGTTTCAAGTCAAGTTATTATCGTCGAAAGTCTCGGGCGGCTTCAAACATCAGCTACTCGAGGCCGTCCTGCATGGAGCTGGTGGAGCATACGAGGAGGACGTAAGACAACTTCTGGCACCCAAAGAGTAAGGCGTTTGAAGGGGCTTTTCCTGTCCACACTTTCTTCGGCGACAGCATGTACTCTTCAAGGTGAGGCACGCTGCAGTAAAATGTAACTGGTTAATGCAAGCATTCAGCTTGAGAGATTTTGACCTTGTGTGCTGCGGCTGTGATGTGGGTACCCGACGAGGTGCTGGCTCGGTGCTCGATACCGTGGTCCCGCATTGAATATCGAATTAGTTTGAAAAGTGAGTGTTTGTGCGCTGTGTCCAGTGCTGATCTGGCTAGCGCGGTCATACTGGCGAATCGCTTCGTCAGACGAGAATGGCTGGTGCGCCAAGTGCCCGCCAGGTGGATTTTTTGACGTCAAACGCGTCTGCAGAAAAGCATAATGAATCGTGACATTCCTCTTCGGCTCTCTGTTTATTGCTTTGTGCCATAAAGAAGCGCGTCACAAGCGGAGGTCCAAGAATGCGGATGCACTGGCCAGGCGATGAGCACATGACGCCTGGTGCTTACAGCGGCAGAATAGTTAAGTATTATGAGCCTTATGCGGACAATAAGCTTCGCCATCGCTGGTCACCGCATCACTCGCCGAAATTGTATCCCGTTTTTACCGCTGTTGGTCTTACCAGTAGACGCTCGTTGAGGCGAATTCGGTTATGATAAATTTTATTTGTATGCTGAACATCTTTCCTCCTCTCTTGCAGTGCTCCCAATGCGAAAAACGTGCGTTTAAAATAGCCATGAAGACAAAACACATGTTTGGTTCATTCAAAAGACGGCCTCGTTAGTGTCATCCTGACACCAATTTTAACGAAAACTTGGCCCAAATAAGCTATATAATTACGAAAAAAGGGAATGGTCATGCGATCCACTCGCTATTTCCCGCAACAGAATCTATGATGTCATACCAGCCTGCTCTGCGCTTGGCGGAGGCCGGCAAAAGGAAACGCAAATTAGGGTGGGCTTATAAGATTGCAGAACGAGCTGTTTGTGCTAAGATTTAGGGCACATTCTTTTTAAATGAGCCGTTTTAATTTCAAAGAACTTAGAACCCGCGCCAGTTGTTGTGGCGGGTGGCCAAGGAACCCTCAAGCCGTCGCAGAACGGCTTTTACCCTGGTCACCTCCCACTTTTGTGAAGACCAATAAATAAATAAATAAATAAATAAATAAATAAAAATAATAATAAATAAATAAAGAACTAGGATTCAGTATCTCACTCAGCTCCATTACAGCCACAAAAGATGTTTTTTTAACGAAAAAAAAAAAGCAAGAAGTATTTCAAAACGTTCAAATTTTGCGCTACAGTGACGTGTCATGACCAAGAATGACGTCATACGGGCCAACAATGAAACATAATTTTCAGTGCGTTAACTGCATGTTAGCACTCAAGCAATGCGGTTAAATGGAACTAGAGGCCCCATTACAGACTTCCAGTCATGTGTCGTCGCGACAGGTAAGTTAGGCGGCCGCCAATTCCTCAAACAAGGTTCCGTGACGTCATAGAAAAGTTGCGGGAAATTGGCTAGGGGGTGGCGACTAGTTCATGCGTTTTCTTTCATATCTCCGTTATTTGTTCGAAGATTGCGATGATATTGGTATCAGTGTTATCGGGACTAAGCAGTCTTTCTAATAAACCCAACTTGTAGTTTGTCTTCATGGCTCCTTTAAAGCGATAAGTATGGTGGGACAAACAGTGGAAGTTACGAAAGCACATGTAAACATATAAGTACTGATGCGTACTGCTGTTGGTACTGCGCGCACTATGCTTGGTTTAGCTGCACAGACTGCGGGGCTTTGGGGTTGTCTCGGACGACACTGCCCGATCGACGCAAGCAACGGTGTCTTACATGACCATATTTGTCGAGCGAGCACAACATTTTCTCCCAGAACAAAAACAAGCCAGATTTAAATGCGGTCAAAAACAAACCAAAGGCAGAAAACGGGCTTGCCACGGTATGGTGGCGCCAGCTAAATTCAGTAACGTAAACAAACGCGCGAAGTCCTCGTTGCCCACGCCAACGTACAGGGTGGATACACCCTTTGAACGGTCCCGTGTCGCTGCAATTGGGTCAGCGTGCACAACGCGTTGCTCTTTTAGTTTCCCACGAGACCCAGCAACGCGAAACAGATAAGATGATTCAAATTTTGCCAGTTATCCGCGTTGCGGCCATAATTTTAGCGCGGTTTTGATACAATGACTTGCTTCGGCGGCGAGTGAGTGACCCAAAATGGCCGCACCAGCGTATATCTCCATCCTGTACGGCGGACGCGTGAATCAAGGGACCCTAGGTTGCAGAGCGGTCGGTTCCTGTGATGTCATTCCAGACCCCAAAAACACACGATTTAGAGGGAAAATCCAAATTTTAACCTAACTTAAATAATTTCTCAGTCAAAAATTACGCCCACCTCCCCTCGCGGGAACCCTGGTGTGATGCGACGCTGAAGGGGTTCCATTGGCGTCGCATCAAGCAATCGTCGGGTACGGCAAGAGAGCAAGCGCAAGCGCAAGCGCGGACGACCGTCGACTGAGAGACCTGCCGGAGCGCGGCACTCCGCCAACCGGCGGCATCTTAGCCTTCAACCCAGCGTCCCGGGTAATTGTGGTCGTAGCGCCAAATCCTCCCCTGGCGAGCCTGGGCGGGCAAAAGTGAGTTGTAATGGCCATAGCAACGTCGCCGTCATCTTGAGCTTGGAGGCGTACTATTGTCATGGCAGCACTGCGAGGAGGCGCAAAATAGGGGGGTGGGCGGGGGGGGGGGGGGTGCTGATGCTTTCTTTCCCTCGCTTCTTCCCGCCGCTCCGTTGCTGACCCCGCTAGCTCCGCGCCCTTCGCGCCACCCGCTAGGCCTCGCCGAGAGCGGCGCGCCTCCATGCAGGCGTACGTACGCAGCTGAGACAGTAAGACGGCAGACGAAATCGCACTTCAACACTTTATTCATGTTACGAAAAAACGACCGAGCAGAAACGCAACGTGCCGTGATAAGCACTGATGTTAAACATCAGTGCTTATGTTAAGTTATGCTTATGTTATGTTATGATGTTAAACGTGATAAACATCCAACCATCATCAAGTTGCGCTTGCTGTGAACACAGGGACAGACAGAGGGAAAAAAACGTATACTTTCACGAGAAGACGGCGTCGTCTTCTCGTGACAGTATACGTTTTTCTTTTTCCCCGTGTCCGTCTCTGTGCTCACAACAAGCGCAGCTTACCTTCAAAAGCATGTTCCACCAACTAGCCCGACATCAAGCTTTACTGAACCTCGCTCTGCCCGCGCTGATTGTTGTTTCGGCATCTGTGAACCGGAAACGCACTCGCCTTCCTTTTTTTTTCAGAAATTTTTGTGGTACAGGTTCACGTGCGGATCATGACCGCCGAAGTTCTAACGCGAACATTCAAGCAGGGCAGTTGTGTCGGTGCAGCCAAAAATTCGAGACTGCTGGCGTGTTTCGCTCTGCTTGTTTTGACATTTCAACGGCAGTAGATCGGGAATGCGGTCTGGGACTTTCTTTTTGTCTTTACATTATCTGAAGTCGGTTCTCCCGTTGTGTTAACGTCGCATACTGTGCAGTGACCACCACGTCGTACTGGAACTGCATTGGAATGCTGCTTTTCTATAAATTCTCGATGTGAGTACAAAGCCCCGACACGATGCGTGAATTGTGATGCTTATGTGATACAGGTGGAAGATTCATCACATGTTTATAACTTGCAGAACGCACTTCCACGTGTTTTATCACGTGTCTCCGACTGACATACAGACGAAAAATAGATCGATCGCAGCAACAAGAGAGATGAGGGACAACATATTACTGTCTGCAAGGCAACGAAAGTTTGTTCGGAACATTTCGTGGAGACAAGAGCAGTGTCGTTATCAATGCTTTCATCTCTTCCACAACTTGTTTAGGAAGTTATAACAGCCACAACGTGAGCGCTCAGCATAGTCCATTCATAGAGGCGAGCCGCCAGAATGGCACAGGAAGGACACATCGAGTAAGCACAATTAGAACTCGACGACTAAACGAGTAAGCAGCGGTAAGGCTATTCGCTCTTACTAACAAATCCTGCGTTCGTTTGCAGCTGCTCGTCATCCAAGGCGATATTTCACGCTTATATTGTAGGACCTCGTAGGGTCTGCTGTCAGTCAATTACGTCGTCGAATAAAAGTCGAGAATATGTGGCTCTTCAAAAGAGCGAAGAGAAGCAATGGTATTTTCCCACCTAGTTATGGGAAAACAAATTTATGAGAAGCCAATACTGAAATTACGCGCGGAGGTCGTTAGCTGCTCTGTGTTCGCTGCCTTTTCGCTGTTTTCGCTTCCTTCGTGATGGCGGTGCACAGTGTTGCCGGAATGGCTTACTGCTCTTCCGCTAGTGCCCGGGCCGTTTTGCAAAGGGCCTATACAACTCGTGTCTTACCAAGCTTCAACACCAAACTTGCTATAAAGCAGGCTGAACAGTAAATTACAAACTTTTTTTACTTTGCGCACTCTTTGGACTGCGCTCGGCCAACGCATATCAGCACACAGAAAACAAGCGCGGTAAAAAGAAAAAAATCAAACACAGGACGAGGTGGAGACAGGACGGGCGCTAACTTTCAACAAAACGTTTATCCCAGAACCAGCGCATATAAACACGTCTGGCTAGCCTGAAGAGAGGAGGAAGGAAAGGGAAACTTCAAAACGTTCGGGAAAGAAAAAAAGTCACGTACCGCCTATGACAAGAAATCTAGCTCAAGTTTCGATAAGGCTAAAGACGGCGTGCGGACGCATTGACCACCAGACCTTGCAATTGCTGCCGCTTCCACAATTTCTCTGCAGGCCCGAGCGGTGGAACGACAGGGCAGTTGTTTGTTCGTACAGGGGATGACACGGGTTTCCCGAGGTACATTGTTTACAATGGGCAGCCAGCCGGCCGTCGGTGGCAACGCTCCTGGCCTTATTCTTGTGCTCTTGTAAGCGAATGTTTAAGCATCTGCCGGTCTGGCCGATAAAGTGTCTGCCATACGACAGAGGAATTTTGTAGACAACGCTACGTCGGCATTTAACAAAGGCGTCTCTGTGCTTGATAGCTCAGATTGGTTTCCGCACACGCGTGGGGCAGCTCAACCTGCACAAAGCCAAGAGCTTGTTAGGCGCCGTGAATACGACCTTGACCCCTGACCGTTGCCCAACTTTCTTGAGGTGACAAACAAACAAAACAAACAAACAAACAAACAAACAAACAAAAAACAAAACAAACAAAAAAACAAAACAAACGAAAAAAACAAAAACAAACAAACAAACAAATAAATATTTTGCCTTGTTTTCTTTGCATTTCTCTCAATAGCATCTGGGGCCCAATTTATTTTTTATCGCGCGGATCAATACTGTTGTGTTTAAAGCTAGCATGCTTTTATTGGGAGCCCTTTCCGGGGCCCCTCGGTACTGTAACTTCTTTTATTCATGTTGCTGCTTATTCATGTTGCATTTATTCATGAAATAAATGAAGCCCACCTGACTTGTCTGTATTACGCTCACGTCGTCATAACTTCAGTGTGAAGCTCACTACATTTCACCTGATACGTGATGCAGGCAACTTGGCGTGAATGCCAAATTTTACGTTGAAACCATAGGGGTAACAAAAGATGCGCTTCAAATGGGAACATGACTTGCGTTCTCGCTGTTTGTGTATAAACACCAACTTTTATTTACAGAACGACGAAGCCTTGCCGCAGTGACGGGTCCCACAGCCACTTCTGGCAGCACCCGGATCAGACGCAGCCCACCCCGCCATCTACCTATGCATCTAACGTGGTAAGATTTCAAAATGTCCAGGTGAGGTGAAATACCGTAGGCGACTTTTCCTACGTTTGAAGCGTGCGCTGGTAATTCCCAATCGATTTATTTTATAAGGCCGTTCTCAGCCTTCACAGGGTTACTACTGCTCAAGGCATAGCTTACGTAACAGAGAGCGTGAAATATATATGTTGCAGCAAAGAAAGCTTCCTCACAAGGCGCCTGGCAGGGCAGTTGCGCTTTCGTGGCGCTGTTCCGCAAGCCACGTACTATAGTGCGCGCTCATGCGCCGGTGCCCATGGTTGGTGAGAGAAGCGAACGGTGTGGTCGTTGCGGGCTCAAGTTTGCCGAAAAACACTAATTGTTTTTTCGGTAAACTAACAAAGAGCGCGAGAAAATAAGGTAAAGACAAGGACATGAGCGAAACATAAAAAAAAATAAGTTTACTGACGATACAGGAAGAGGAATTCCTTCCTTAAGAGCCAAAGGAAAGAACTTCCTGAAGGAAGGAAGTCCTCTTCCTGAAACGTCCGTAACTCGCCACGGTGGCTCAGTGGCTAAGGCGTTGTGCTGCTGAGAACGAGGTCGCGGGTTCGATTCCCTGCCGCGGCGGCCGCTTTTCCGATGAAGGCGAAAAGCAAAAATGCCCGTGTGTGCGACATTTCGGCGCACGTTAAAGATTCCCTGGTGGTCAATATTAATCCGGAGCCCTCCACGACGGCGCGCCTAATCGCCTGCGTTGCGTCGGCGCGTTAAACCGTCCAATCAATGAAACTTCAGTAAACTTTTATTTTTTGAATGTTTTTCTCGTGTGTCTCTTACATATACAGAGTGATCAAAATTAAGTCGACAAGTTTTCTTGAAAATAGACGCCTAGATGTTCCTGAAGACCACCTCTACCCCGATGTTACACGCCCCGGGGGACACAGAATTAGGTGGTGATTGTTGTCGTCGGTTTCTTAATTACCTGAAATTGAATAATTCCCTTTTTAGTGGCAGCAGTAAGTAGGCATGATTGTATTGAAAAGTTGGACGCAGCCGCATTTCTGAGCAGTTTCATTTGACAGAAACTCTTCTAGCGCATCCGGGCTCCGAGATACCGAACTGCGAAGTTTAGGTAATTTCCGATAACATGATTTCCGATAGCATGATTACGCATGCTATATACCGTGAAGACCGGCGCAAAGCTCTTCCCCTTCGCTCTGTGTTTCGATAGCGTTTCCGAGCACTGCAGATCGCTATAACGCCAGCCAAGACTGAAAGGCTTCCACTTATCACTTTTCGTATGCCTCCATCCCGATTCATTTCATTTCATTTCATTTCATTTATTTACTTTCACGGCCAGAGGGCATTACAGAAAGGAGTGGGGTTCAACAAGAAACAAAAAGGAGCGGATATAAATTCAGTTCTTTAAGAAACCCCGCGCCGGCGCCGGTGCCCGCGGAGGCCGCAGACGCGGCCGCGGAGACGCCAGCGCCATCTCTCGCCCCCGCCGCGGATCCTCCCGCGGCAAAGTGCGAAGAGGTGGCGCCGCTCGTCTGCACCCCAGCAAAGAAAGAACTGAAACTAAAGCGTGGCAAACTGTTCGCATGGCGACGCAGTGAAACATCCCCCTCGCGAGGACCACGATCAAATGCAGAGCATTTCCGGGGGCGCACGACGTTAAGTAGTTTGCGTTACGTTAATGTTGTTGTACTTGTGGCAACTGCTGACGAGAGAGCACTCGTCAGCAGTAATTTCAATGAGTCAACATATAAGGCGCGTTCGTAGCGTCCCATTCTGTGTCGGCTTTGTGGCGCAGTGGGTAGAACACCATGTACATTGCGTTCCGCCCGAAGGGTCGAGGGATTGAAACCAGGCGCCGGATAGTATTTTCTTTTATATAGTGTAGGGCGAGGGGTGCAGACAACGACGGTGTGGACTACGACGGGACAACGCGGGTGACATCGTGAGTTACTGAAATGCTCTGCATTTAAAAAAAAAGTGGAAACAGTACTTTCAAAGCATTTCTTGATGAGTGATGACCTTGAAGTTATTTACGTCCGTGATGAAGGCGATGGCGGCGGGAAGGTGGTTTTAAAGACTCTTTGTTGGGCTACTTAAACCCAGAAATTTTGGTCTGTCTGTATGTCTGTCTGTCTGTCCGTCTGTCTGTCTGTGACTCGATTCAGCCACCCGGCCAAAGCAGAACAATGCCTGCGCAATAGTCTTATATAGTCACAGCTAACCTACCCGTCTATGTCCGGTGTAATGTTCATACTTTTCAACATTGTTGAAGAAGAACAAGACATTGCGCAAATATGAGACAACAAATCAATACATAAGTGATATTTGCAGTGTTCCTTTATAAAAAAATCAAACATGCTTGACTTTTGCGAAATTAATCACTTCATCGATTGAAAAAAAGAATTCACTCCGCCTTCGCCTGCTGTCGCCAGCGCCACTAGAGCTTCTGATGCCATTTTAAGAAATCAACCGGCAACAGTTACGCAAGGTTCCACTAGATAGGTTCCACGTTCTGCTTGCAACGCACGTGGAGTAGGGAAACGCGGTTCTATAAACGTTGAAGTAGGGCGCCTCGATTAACGCGTGTCCTCGCCGTACGGCAGCGTTGGCATCGAGACACCCGGTTTGGAGCAGTGGAACGCGGGAAATTTAAAATGATTTAAACAAACCTTTGGCGTCTTTACCTTGGGAGGAGCGCGACGCAAGAGGATCAACATGAGAGGTGAGCGAGAAAGCGAAGGGAGGCATTTACTTCGCAAAAGCCGATAAAGACTATCATCTTTTGACGGCATTTGCAACGAACGGAGCAGATACGCGGCCAATTTTGTTCGTGGAATGATAGAGTCGTGAAAAAGATTAGTTCGACTAGGTGGCACGCCAACTTTTAAACCTTGATCCAAACGGGACGAAATATAGGAGGGGTTGTTGAAAAGCTGTTCTTTTAAAACGGGGTTCGATAAAAGGTTTTGTGAAAGAGTAAAAGCCGTGAACACTTACGGCGCAATGACAGGTCAGGCAAGTTTAGCGACTTCTTCATGGCGGTTACGCTAGAATGGCAAGAATAGTTAGAAAATACAAAACAAGCTGCACGGTTTTGAATTGATTTGAGGGCGAGGATGAGAGTGAGTTTGGTAGGATCCCAGATGGCGCATGCGTATTCGAATTTCTGACGTACTAGCGTTTTGTAAAGAGTTAGTTTCAGCGATGAAGGTGCAGATGAAAAGTTACGACTTCGAACTAAGCACCGTACACAGCAGTCACGTCACAACTTGTTGACTTTGATTTGATTTTTTGCCAGAAGTGCAAGTTTTTTCGGACACACGTGTAATATATCTCGATAAATACCCCAAACTAGCCCCTAGGACGACATAAGGGCTGGGCGAAAAGGCGGCTAGTGAGTCATGGCTACTCCGCGCTTGTATAAACCGGGCCGTTTCTCTACCGAGGCAGTCACGTCCACTTACCCCCCTACTTGCAACCTCTCTTGCGGTACACGGACATCTTGGCGGACTACCCCACAAACGGTGAAATTTCGTTAGTTCACACCACCAACTAATAAGGGATGATGCAGCAACGCTCAGACGAATACTAACTAACACACATTTGCACCGCACCCTTCTTAATGTCATTTGTCCAACAGACTATAAATACTCCTGCAACTACTGCCGAGTGCCCGGTACCCTTTATTTATTCCTGTACTGATACCGAGTTCTCCGTAAGAAAAAAGAAACAAAAAAATTCAGGGGAACAAAACCCACTCCAGCCAAGTTATGGCCGGTCAACAGCCAATACAAAAATAAAAAGGAGCGAAAGCCCAAAGGTATATTTCCGTAAAAACCAATTTGTAGATGAGAAAAAAAAGCAGTGACACTTAGCATAAAACCAAACTCTCCTCACCTACTTAAGTGTGGGAGTGCCAGAGAGCACCGCACGTACAACCAATCGCCAACCCCTCCATAGAACAGTGGGAGGCGGGGTTGGCCAGCAAGAAACATGCGTTCCAGCTTGAACTGGTGAAAAGGGCCGCGCAGCCAGCCGCAGCCAGGGGATCCCGGACTAGGCATCCCGTCCAGCGGGCGGGTTGCCCTAACAGCACCACATATTGTTCATAATAAAGACTTCGCGCATTTATTCATTCCATATCTGTGCCCAATATCTGGGTCAGTTGCTTTCAGTTGTCTTCGGAATATAACCGCTGTCATTATTATAAAGGAATATTTTGAATTTTTGTTTGCATTTATTTTTGAAGGTCGCTCTAAACTAATGCTTTTTTTTACTAGGCCGATAGTTTACTTTATCGAACCGGCTCGCGGATTGGTTCAAAGGTTCCGAACCGGTTCGCGAACCGGTTGGATACGTGATTTTGTAAAACCAGAAGTTAAAGGGTACTAAATGACTTCATGCGAACCCGCACCGCCACAGAAGCCGTATTTTTTAGGTTCGGCACACCAAAACATACACAACGAATCAAAATTGTATCTGAGGGGTAGTTGAAGAAACACAGAAACAAAGGCGAGAAGTAAAGTACGCCAAGGAAGGCAAAGTGGCAGGAATTCATCCGTTATTCCTGTTACGTTTGCATAATGTTTGAAATGAAAGATGAAATGAGAGGAAAAAATCGCACCCTGGTAGGACCCAAGCCCACGGCCTCTAAAATACCGGTATGATATCACACCAACTCGGCTACCGCGGAAGTTGCGCTTCCCTTTACTACCACCTTCAAGCGTAGGGAACAATTCATAATTATAATCATTAGCATCAGCAGCAGCCTGCTTGTGACCACCACTGCAGGGCTAAGGCTTTTCCCAAAGATCTCCAGCCACATTTATCGAGTGTTAGCTCACTTCCACACTTTCCCCACTAATTTTTGTAATGCATCCCTCCATCTTGTCCATGGCTCAACCCTATTGCGTTTACAGTCTACTGGCAGCCACTCCGTTAAAACGGATGGTCCACCTGATGGGTGGGTCCCACGCGCAGGACGTGACCCGCTCATGCCGATTTTATTCGCCTAATTTGACCTAGAATGTCGTCCAGACAAGTCTCTTCCTTAATCCACGCAGCTGTTTTCTCATACCTCAGCATGACCCCTAAAACATATTTCCATACCAGTTGGGTCGCTTTTAGTTTCCTTTGAAGTCGTTTAGTGAAGACCGTACTTTCTGCACCGCACGTTATTATTAGGCTAACCCTTCGGTGGTATACCCGCTTTTTGAGGGACAGGATGGTTACTAGTCAGGATATAAGATTTCCTAACAAAATAAATCCACTCCGTGCTTATTCTCAGGGTAATTTTATTTTCATGCTTAGAACGAGCACCTATGGCTTGCCCAAGGTAAGCGTAATCGCTTACGGTTTCCTAGACTTCGTTACTTAAGTCACGTTTCTTTGCAGGCTGGTAGAACATTCCCTTTGATTTTTTTTGTTTATATTTAATCCTGGAACCATACTATCTAAGAACAATTGGCAAAGCATGCGCTGCAATTTCCGGCGGCTTTCACTGAACAATACAACATCGCCTGCAAAGCTTAGGTGGCTCAAATTTTCCCGATTGATTCGCACCCCGGTTTTGCTCAACTTAAGCTTCCTGAACACACCCTTCGGACAGGCTGTAAATAATTGGGAAGACATTGGGTCTCCTTGGCGCACCACATTTTGTATAGGAAGCAGAAGTTCGTTAATGGAGCCGTATTGTTTACGTGCGTCCGTCGAATATAATTTTGAAGACAACAATGTATGACTTGTTGACTCCGTGATCACGTAACGCCATAATTACGGCGGAAGTGAGCACTGAGTGATATTCTTTCTCATAAACTATAACTGTCGTTTACAACGATGAGTTATGTTCTGAACATTTCTCGACTACCTGGTGTATAGCATGAATAGTAATAGTTAACCGAAGAAGTAGCAGCCTAGATTTCCATGAACCCAGAGAGCAGGCTGGGTAGAGGAAAAGATACTCAATGTATCACGTTCACGTCTGTAATGAAGTGATAGAAAAATCCGCGACAATAATAAACCCCTTTACGAAAAGACGCTTGATTAAGTGAAAATCTCCGCAGTGCTGTAAGCATTGAAAGACCAGCGGATAAATGAGACATACATAAGATTCATAGACGACATGTATAATGGGTGTACAGAGAGGATAAGCCTTCGCAAACTAAGCGACAAATTTTCGATCCATAAGGGCGTACGACAGGGTGATACCATCTCGCCAAATCTAATGACAGCTTGTCCAAAGGGGGCGTTCAAGAAGCTTGACTGGGAAAAGACGGGATCACGGATACAGAGGGAATAGTTGGGGCATATGAGGTTTGAACACTACATAGTTCTGCCACCTGGTTCTGCTAAGCAAATCTGCAGACACCTGAAAAAATGCCCGAGGAACTACGTTCAGAAAGCGAGGTCGAGGGGCTGAAAATAAGCATAAATAAATATAAAGTAATGATGAATAAACACACCGAAAGTGCCTTGTAGACCATGGGTAACGAAACGACACTACAAGTTGAAAGTTATAACTACCTGTGCAGGTCATTTGGGTGATTCCTACCGTGAGAGATAAATCCGGGGCAGAAAAGGCATGGGCTGGGGTGACTTGGCAAACACTCCCATGTAATGAAAAGTAAGCTGCCTGTGTGCCTGAAAAGGGGAATATACACCCAATCCTTCTTTCCGTTCATGACATATGGAGCGGAAACTAGGCGCTTTACTAAACAACCTGAAAGCAAACTTAAGTCGGCTCTGCAGGCCATACAAAAATGGGCTGCAATCCACACTGTGCAGATGGGTGGCAAGCAAAGCTCTAAATGACACCCACAACAACTGCCCATCCGACGTCACTTGAATTCACACAGTTGGCCCTGCACAGAGTGAAACCAGATATTCTGCCAGCCGTTACCTGGAATTCGCGGGGGCTGGTATCCCAAACGCAGCAGGGTCGGCCACAGCCGGGCTAGAGCAGCGGACGCCGCCGCTGTAGCCTGGCGTGAGTCAGCAGAAACAAAACGGAGAGGAGCGTGTTTCGAAAGTTGAGACAGCGGAACCTAGCCATCCTGACGTGCTAGCTTGGGGATACACCACGGCGCGACACATGCGCAGACAACGAAACAATTCGGCATGTGAGCTTAGATATTCCATTTATACCGATTTAAACGAGTTAGTTTAGTAAGTTTGACAATTTTGAGAATAGCAAGTTTCAGTTGATAATTTATAAAGTTTGAGAAGTTTGAGAATTTGAGTTTGAGAAAGCTTAGGGAACTTTTATAATCGCTACTTATCAGAACCAGCTGCTCATTTCGCTTTTTGTAATACCTCTTAAAACACAACCGAGCTGGTATTCAATCTCAATAACGGAGTCCCATTCGGGGCAAACAGTGCGCAGAAGGTACCGTTTCTCTAGCGGCCAGATGCCTGTATGTGGTTTGTATATATCGTTTTCCCGCCCTGCAAACCAATGCTTAACGTATCCTGCCGTACGACCACTTACTTCCGTCGGGTATGGGTTGCCCAGGAGGTGCTGACGAGCAAGTTAATCAAGCCGTGCGAAGGAAGGGCGCAATGGACGCGAAGCTGCGCCAAAACAGGCCCAAAAGAACCGTCGCTAAAGCAGACGACAAAGCCGTACCGCCGACGCGCCCGCCGGCTAGCAGGCACGTCCGCACAGGGAAAGCTGGATAAATTTGCCGCGCCATCTACAGGGTTCGTCGTGAGTGAAACCCTCCGCGCCCTGCCCCTCCCCTCCCCCCCTTCCCGCCGCAGCGTCCGTCGCTTTGGGAGTTTATTGTCCCGCACACCCGCCGCGGTGGCTCAGTGGTTAAGGCATTGCGCTACTGAGCACGAGGTCGCGGGTTAGATTCCCGGCCGCGGCGGCCGCTTTTCTGATAGAGGCGAAAAGCAAGAGCGCCCGTGTGTGCGAGATTTCGGCGCGCGTTAAAGATCCCCAGGTGGTCGAAATTAATCTGGAGCCCTCCACTACGGCGCGCCTCATCATCTCCGTTGCGTTGGCGCGTTGAAGGACAGGAAACGATCTTCATGAATCAGATAACTAACTAGAGCAGAAGATATCATAGTTCAAATAAAGAAAAAGAAATGGTCTTGGGTTGGCCACGCAGTTGGGAGAAATGATAACCGTTGGCCTATCCCGGGTGATGAGGTGGATACCGATGGACGGGTCTGCAAGAAAGGGACGGCCAATTATTTGATTGAGGCAAGGAATTGACTCGAGAGGCGTGGGTCAGGAGCGGTTGGAGTTCGATGGGAGAGGCCTCCGTTCTGCAGTTGATCGAGCGGGCTGTTGATGATGATGCATATCACCATGAATATGGTCTAAAGTTAAGAAACGTTCGTAGCTCTAACCACGAATTTGCTGGCGACGCCCACTGCAAAGACGCCGCTACTGACATGGCACTCGACGGCTCACTACCAATGGAGGTAACGCCACCGCTCCCACTACCTCCGGCTGACCCGTCCAGTCTACCGAAGCTCCTGTCGGACCAAACAGCACCCGCAGTCCAGACAGTGGACACAACTGCGCCTGCAGCCAAGCTGGTGTGCACACCAGCCACAAACCCGTCACTCCCACCGTTGGGTGAAAAGCTACGTCACCGGCTGCCCTCCCCAAATGGAGCGACCGGGGGTTTCCCAAAGGGGCCACGGGTAAGGCTACGAACCCCTCGACGTACAAGGTTGCAATCAAGCCTCGAGAGCGCTTCAACATTTCCTCGCTTCAAACAAAGACATTGCAACGGATGCTCGTCAGCTGCCTAAGAACGTCTGAATTTACCGGCTACGCGTACCACAACCGCATCAACTTAATATCAGTATGGTTGCCATCTCTTGAGGCTGTCCAGCGATTGTGCTTCCTGAATTGTATTCCTCTCACGCCTGAAAAGAGCCTGTCTATACAAGCGTACCTGTGATCAGGAACTGACATCAGGCGCTATGTCGTTTCCGGCGTGGACCCAGGAGAAAATCCAGAAGGCCTCCGGTCTGGCATCCGGTGCGCCACCCACCAGGTCTTCCTTGTTCGGTACGTGGGCTCCGGCCGTACGTGCCTTGTTACTCTACAAGGCCCACTGAGCCACCTGACTGTTTCCTGTGCAACGGGTGCGTGCTTCGCCCACGTCCATACAAAGCCGGAGTGGTGCACTGTTATCGGTGTTTTTGCCAGGGACACATGAGCAAGTCGTGCCCTTTCCCTGCACCAGAACCACAGGCTACCGATGCATCGGAGCCACCAGCTACGCAGTGGCTGCATCCCCGCAGACCTAGTTTTGGTGTGGTCTGTGCTGTACAGATGACCATGGGATCACGGATAAAAATGTCCCACTAAATGAAAAGCTATTCGTGTTAAGCGACGCGCGTGGCGGCGTCAGTCTGGTCCCAGCGAAATTCCTACTTTTAAACCCGGGTTTTGGGTTGTTTGGGAGGATGAGGAGCAGGACACACTGGAAGAAGACAATGTGGAGCCTCCGGAAAAGCCCAGCCCGTCACTACAACATTGTCCCGGCCGACCTACCGCGACGTGCTCCACCGCTCCGCCGCCAGCGGAATAAGCAAAGCCAATGCGAAAAGGAATCTCTAGTAATGGACGAGCTGGTTGAGGTAGACCATCAGTTGGCCCTCCTGCAAGTGAGGTCACGAAGCTCACCCAGTGCCGTGTCAGCTAATTCGTCGCCCGCAACGCCAGCAGCCTCCACAACAAGGTCATTCCAATCAGACCCGTTTCTCGCCCTCCAGCCTGACCACGGCAAAGCCAGTCCCCTCTGCCCTTAACCACCAAGAACTCCTACACTTTGTGGTGCAGCAGCTACAGCAATGGGTGTCGGTGTTAGCAGCCCCACTCCATTACGCCAGAACCACAATACTGCCACGGCATTATTATCATCATTGCCAAACAGACCCAGCGGCCCACACCCAGTATTCGAAGTGAGGACGTTGAAGCCCAGCGGGGAAAAAGGCGAAAAAAAAGACGAAGGAGCAGTTTCGGTGGACGCTGTAGCTAGCGGTGACAGCAGACTTACGGGCACAAGTTCCCCCTCTAAATAAAGTGTTTTTCTTTATTGCTACAAACCCCAGTGCTCACTTTCACCGTTACAAGTGGTGGAGGTGCGGGGTACATGATACCCGGTCCTACCAGGACGCCGACTAAAAGGCCGCCAGGTACCGAAATTCACCAGTTCACGAGCGGATCAGCCGACGCCTACGCGGATGCCGCGGAGTGCGGGCCTTGTGACCGGAATCGGAAGATGGCGGGACGAAACACCGGCTTCTTTGGAGCACCCTAGGTCCCGGTTCGATTCCGGCCGCCCGGCGGCCGCTTTTCTGATAGAGGCGAGAAAGCGAAGAGAGCGCCCGTGTGTGCGAGATTTCGGCGCGCGTTAAAGATCCCCAGTGGTCGAATAATCTGGAGCCCTCCACTACGGCGCGCCTCATCATCTCCGTTGCGTTGGCGCGTTTGCGGACAGGAAACGATCTTCATGAATCAGATAACTAACTAGAGCAGAAGATATCATAGTTCAAATAAAGAAAAAGAAATGGTCTTGGGTTGGCCACGCAGTTGGGAGAAATGATAACCGTTGGCCTATCCCGGGTGATGAGGTGGATACCGATGGACGGGTCTGCAAGAAAGGGACGGCCAATTATTTGATTGAGGCAAGGAATTGACTCGAGAGGCGTGGGTCAGGAGCGGTTGGAGTTCGATGGGAGAGGCCTCCGTTCTGCAGTTGATCGAGCGGGCTGTTGATGATGATGCATATCACCATGAATATGGTCTAAAGTTAAGAAACGTTCGTAGCTCTAACCACGAATTTGCTGGCGACGCACCACTGCTGCAGACGCCGCTACTGACATGGCACTCGACGGCTCACTACCAATGGAGGTAACGCCACCGCTCCCACTACCTCCGGCTGACCCGTCCAGTCTACCGAAGCGCCTGTCGGACCAAACAGCACCCGCAGTCCCGACAGTGGATACAACTGCGCCTGCAGCCAAGCTGGTGTGCACACCAGCCACAAACCCGTCACTCCCACCGTTGGGTGAAGAAGCTACGTCACCGGCTGCCTCTCACCATGGAGCGACCGGCGGTTACCCAAGAGTGCCACGGGTAAGGCTACGAACCCCTCGACGTACAAGGTTGCAATCAAGCCTCGAGAGCGCTTCAACATTTCCTCGCTTCAAACAAAGACATTGCAACGGATGCTCGTCAGCTGCCTAAGAACGTCTGGATTTACCGGCTACGCGTACCACAACCGCATCAACTTAATATCAGTATGGTTGCCATCTCTTGAGGCTGTCCAGCGATTGTGCTCCCTGAATTGTATTCTCTCACGCCTGAAAAGAGCCTGTCTATACAAGCGTACCTGCTATCAGGAACTGACATCAGGCGCTATGTCGTTTCCGGCGTGGACCCAGGAGAAAATCCCAAAGAAGTCCTCCGGTCTGGCATTCGGTGCGCCACCCACCAGGTCTTCCTTGTTCGGTACGTGGGCTCCGGCCGTACGTGCCTTGTTACTCTACAAGGCCCACTGAGCCACCTGACTGTTTCCTGTGACAACGGGTGCGTACTTCGCCCACGTCCATACAAAGCCGGAGTGGTGCACTGTTATCGGTGCTTTTGCCAGGGACACATGAGCAAGTCGTGCCCATTCCGTGCACCAGAACCACCGGCTACCGATGCATCAGAGCCACCAGCTACGCAGTCGGCTGCATCGCCGCAGACCGAGTTTTGGTGTGGTCTGTGCGTACAGAGACCATGGGATCACGGATTAAAAATGTCCCACTAAATGAAAAGCTATTCGTGTTAAGCGACGCGCGTGGCGGCGTCAGTCTGGTCCCAGCGAAATTCGTACGTTTAACCGGTTTGGTTGCTTGGAGGATGAGGAGCAGGACACACTGGAAGAAGACAATGTGGAGCCTCCGGAGAAGCCCAGTCAGTCACTACAACATTGTCCCGGCCGACCTACCGCGACGTGCTCCGACCGCTCGCCGCCAGCGGAATAAGCAAAGCCAATGCGAAAAGGAATCTCTAGATATGGACGAGCTGGTTGAGGTAGACCATCAGTTGGCCCTCCTGCAAGCTGAGGTCACGAAGCTCACCCAGGCCGTGATCAGCTAATTCGTCGCCCGCAACGCCAGCAGCCTCCACAACAAGGTCATTCCAATCAGACCCGTTTCTCGCCCTCCAGCCTGACCACGGCAAAGCCAGTCTCCTCTGCCCTTAACCACCAAGAACTCCTACACTTTGTGGGTGCAGCAGCTACAGCAATTGGTGTCGGTGTTAGCAGCCCCACTCCATTACGCCAGAACCACAATACTTAGTGCAGTGGAACTGTTGCGGGCTCACAGCGAAAATTGGAGAGCTTCGGAAACGTCTTCGCTTGGGCAAACTTAGTGCTTGGGCTTTCCTCTTACAAGAGACCAATTGCCTGCCTCGCCTTCCCAATTTCACCGCTTACGCTAATCCATCCATACCTGATCCGTGCTGTGACCCCACGAGCTCTCCGCCAGGCAAACCGGCCATTTATGTACTTACGTCTTTGCCACAAACTCCGATCCCCTTACACACGTGCTGCACGGCATGGCAAGAAGTGGTGGCGGTTAAGGTGCAACTGCCCCGGTGCGCTGTGATTCTTGTGTCGTGTTATGTGCGCCCACACAGCGGACGTGCACCTCGGCTGCGATTGGACTGGCTATCCTCTTTGAGCCGTTCGAACGCAGCCTGTCTCATACTTGTGCCTGGGGACTTCAATGTTCCTCATTGTGACTGGGGGTACCCCACCTCAAGTGAACGCGGGCGTGTGCTACTGGACCACTTCAGTGATGCTAACTTTACGCTTCCTAATTACATTTTGTGCCCTACGTGCCGATGTATTCATCATCGGATGCCACCGTACTCACCTGACTTAACATGGTGGCTTGGGGGTGATACGGTATCATGCATGGCAGCGAGAAGCAGACTGCTGGGGCAGTGACCATCACCCCATTAGGATCGGCATTACCCCGAGCTCGACGCGTCGCCTTCGGCGTAGCTGCACGGTTGTGAATTGAGATGACTTTCGGGGTAAAACCAACACAAACCTGACGGCGCTCAGCCCAGATCCAATCGCTGTTATTAGGAATGCTCTGAATGACGCCTCTCAGAAACCTTGGGTAGTGGAGTCCCGGCCAAAACCTCTCCTCCGACTTTAGCAGCTATGGGCCCAGCGCAAGCAAGCTGAAGTGGCTGCCTCACGAGATCCCTCGTCTGTGGAGGCTGGAATACGCTAATACGCTTGCAACGTCTGACTGCGACTGCCAGGCATCATGAGAAACGTCTGTCAAGGCAGCGATGGCTGAGCTAGTGTGAATCGCTCGGCCCATCGGCGACTACATAATCCATCTGTCGCACCTTTCTGGCGATGGAAAGTGGAGGCCGCACTCCGGGTGTGGCAGTCAGTGCATGTCTGGCATCGGGCAAGACTCCCGACCAATGCGCCACCGATGTTGCCCGCGGCTTGTACCCTGCCTTTGACATCCTTCCAGCCAGTAGCCCGTGCCCGTTTCCTCTGTCACATCAGCTTGGTTCGCCACCCTCTGACAACGCGGCTCATGGAATTTAATCTGCTTTTACAATGTCTGAGTTCCTAGCTGCGATTGACCACGCAAAAGTTCGGACGACTCTGGGACCGGATGGCATTACATATGAGGAGTACAAGTACCTCGATGGGCCAGCGCTTAGCCATCTCCTCAACTACATCAACGAGGTTTGCCTCTCTGCCCAAATACGAGAGTCGTGGATTTACGCAGATATTCTGCCTATACCAAAGTCACGGAAGTCACCCGAACATCTTCCCAACTTGCGCCCAATCGCCTTGACGTCCACGCTTTGCAAGCTTTTGGAGAGCATGCTGGCAGCCCGCCTTCAATGGTGGTTGGACACCTTCCAATGGTACCACCCAGCCCAGATCGGGTTTAGACCTTGTCTGGGTACAGAGGATGGGCTGGGCCATTTGTCGTCGATGGTGCTACTAGGAGGTCGTTCACACAAAGTGCGGAAGTCCTTGCCATGGACATCCACAAGGCCTACGACAACGTCAGCCACGGGGCAATCCTGGAAACTCTCTGAAGTCTTTGTTTACCAGACAAGGTGTGCGCTTTCATCGAGACCTTTCTTACTGAAAGATCTTTCTGTATACGAATCGGCGGGGCAAGCTATGTCCACTTCACACCAGTTCGCGGAGTACCTCAGGGGTCAGTTACTTCACCCCTCCCCTTTAATATTATGATGTTGCCGCTCGCCTGGCATCTGGGCTCCATACCGGACCTGCATTTCCTCGTCTACGCGGACGACATAACGGAATGACCGTCCCCCCAGACCTGCATCGCCAAAACGTGTGCCTTCAACAGGCCTTGACAGACACGCAGACATGGTGTCAATACGCTGGACTGACACTTTCAGTGGACAAAATAGCCGTTATGCCTGTGGCCAGTGTTTGGGGCCGTCGCAAACTAGCGATTTCTCCCCTCATACTGCAACTTTCCGGCCAAACCGTACACACCGCCGCATCTCTTCGTGTGCTAGGTTTAGAAATTTCTGCGTCTGGGTCGGCTGCCATGTGGCTTCGATCTGCCCGACAAAAGTCAGGGCAGATGCTTCACCTGATTCGACGCATCTCGCAGAAGTCTGGTGGTTCCTGCTCTAAGATGGCTCTCCTCCTGGTGAGGTCAGTACGGCAGCCTCGACTGGTTTAACAGGCCCAATCGCAGTACATGACTCAGACGGAGTGGGCCCGTCTTGAGGCTATTAACAGAGCCGCAATGCGCACCATCACCTGCCTTCCTGCAATGAGCCCGATACCATCGCTCCAAGCTGAGGCTCAGCTGAACACGCTCGACGAACTCATCGAACAACGTTGCTCAGCCCGCATACACAAACGTACCTTTGTTGCGGAAGCAGCGGCCTTGGCTAGCTATATGGGCTGTTCCCTACCTGCTTCACCAAGTCGCCGTGTAACCGCCGTGGCGGTATCACCAGGTGACCGGCAACCGACCACTGACTAGACTGCACATTCGAACTACCAGAAAAGCATGTGCGAGAGGATCACTACTGACGGCTGCGACCCAGTACGAGGCGATAGAGGCCTTCGTGGACGCTGGTGCCCAGGATGGCATTTTATCTACTGCGATACAGTGTCCCGTCTATACTGACGCCTCTCAGACTTGCCTCTACCAAACCATTCGCAACCTTCCCTCTCTACTGGCGGAGCTCACAGCCATCCGGTATGGCCTACAGGCACTAACGCCGGCCCTACAGCTCGCCCTCGTGGTGGCCATTCTACATCTCTATATGGAAACCACCGCGGCGATCCGGAATTTACGCCACGTATCCAACAATTGTACTATTTCAAGGGACATCTACACACTACTAGACACGTACCCCTGCCTTCTCAGGCTGGTGTGGGTTAGGCGGAATACGCTCCCCGCTCGCATTGCAGCGGATATGGCTTGTCACCCGACGTATATTCCTCGGCCGCTGCCAATGTTAACAACCGGTCTTATAGAAAACTTTCTCCAACGGAAGGACGATGTGCGTCGCGCCACACGTGCCCTCATCCCACCGTGTAGAACGGACCTCCCCAGTAGACGTGCTCGCTGGGGAGAGGTTTTGCTGCGCAGACTTCGCGTTGGAGTGGCGCTTTCATCTGCTGTGACCCGGGCATGGCCATCACGCTACCATGCCCCGTTCGATGACACCTGCCCCTTCTGCACAGCTCCTGCCGGACAAGCTGATGCGGACCATCTCATACGGGCGTGTACTTCACTGTCCTCAGCCAGAAAGCGACACCTGAGAGGCACAGGCCTCTATCCTGGAAGACCCCCCGACCTTCAGCGGTGGCTCTGGGAACCCCACCACTGCTCCCTTCTTGACTTGCCATGTATATTTGTAAATAAGGTAATTTTATGGCAAAGGACATTCTATCGCAAATAAAAAAAATCGGGCGCGTTCTCGTGGCTGTTGAAGGTCTAAAGTCGCACTTATGCGATTGAGAAATACCTTCGTAAATGACGTGTAGTTAAGTAAAAGGAGGATGATGTGTCTGTATTTTTTAACCGCTTGGAATCAATTACCTGAGAATAATTAGCCAAAATAGAGGAGAGAGCACATCTTTCCAGGTCTTCTGGCATCGGACCGGTGTAATGAATGTCGTGGGTTCCATCTGCGGTCAATACTTGGGCTGCTATGGGAGGGAATCCGACGGCCACTTGTTCGTCTACTGGAATAAACTATAGTCCCTGCACTTGTCATTCAGCCAATTAACTAAAGGAATTGCGTGCCTCCTTTTCTTTTTAAAGCAGTTCTCCTGGATCAAGGGATCCTGACATTGTGTAGTCCATGTATTTTCCTTTGCCTGTGCGTGGCGACCGCAGTATATTCTTCTTTCCGGATGTAATTCTTTACTTCTTTACGTCTTTTTTTGGGGGGAGACATAAAAAAATTGTGCAATTAGGAGTACGGCACCCTTTCTGTTATCTTGGTGATTAGGTAAAAACAATATGTTACTGGGATTGTCGCGTGCTCCCGGTTAATGCGAAAGTGAACATCGTCTGTTTTCCTCGTATTTGTAATGTTTTTGTCTCTTATTTCTGCTCTTCCATGTTTGCGCTGTGAGCTGTTTAAAACTTGAACCTCTCATATTGTACTTCATGTGGGGGCGGAAGCGAGTCAAGCTGTCCGTACAGCTTTTTTTTCTTTGCCTGTTTCATTTAAAGGGGAGAGAGAGAGAGAGAGAGAGAGAGAAGAGAGGAGAGATAGATAGAGAGAGAGAGAGAGAGAGAAGAGAGAGAGAGAGAGAGAGAGAGAGAGCGTTTATTGAAAGAACAGGGATGGGGGGGGGAGAAAAAGAGTTAGGAGCTGTGGGTGGCCATCCTATTCCGGTAGGCCGCGTGCGGCGGCTGCGATCCTCGCCCGAGAGATCAGGGCCTCCTGGTCTTCCAGCTGGCAGCTCTGTAACGCGCACTCCCACTGCTCAAGGGTAGGGGATCTGGGTGGTGGAGGGTTGGTGGGGCACGTCCAGACGAGATGAGCTGTGGTGTTAGGCTCGTCGCATTGGGGGCAGTAATGTGGGTAGTTAGTAGGAGAGATGTGGTGGAGATGGAGGTGATTGTAATATGTGTTGGTTTGAAGTCGGCGCCAAATGAGGGAATCTGCGGTAGAAAGGGAAGGGTGGGGAGGGGGGAAGGTGCGTCGGATTACTCTTTAGTGGTAGACGATGTCAGTGTGTGTTTGGGAGAGAGGCGTAAGGGAGTTGGCAATGCTGGCTGCGTTGTTGGCCTCTGCTGGGAATGCCCGGTGAAGGAGAGCTCGGGTGGTGGCGTGTGCCACCACGTTCTCAGGGAGGGCAGTGTGGCTGGGTGTCCACACTATGCGGGCATGAGGGAGTCTGGGGCATTGAGAAAGGATGGCCAGGGGAAGAGTCGAGACTCGTCCGAGTGCAAAACGACGGCAGGCAGCTTGTGAGTCCGACAGAATTGTTACGCTGGCACTTGTGGCTTGTGTCATTGCAAGGGCAATGGCTGCTTCTTCGGCCGTGGTAATAGAGGTTGTACTACAGACAGTTGCCGAGATGGGGAAGGCATTGTCGAAGCGGGAAACAGTAGCGACGTGAGCGGGTCGTTGAGTGTAGGGAGAGGCGTCTGTATAGAGGGTGGTCGGGTCGCTGCCGTATTTTTCTGATGAGGAGGCGTGTACGATGCTGACGACGGCCGGCGTTGTATGTAGGGTGCATATGGCGCGGAATGGGAAGGACATGGATGTTGGGTCGCATTGATGGAGGTATGCGTTGTGGCGAGTCCGGAGTTTGCACCACCTTCCGGCCTAGCGTTTTGAACAGATGGCGACCGGTTGGGGTGAGTTGTAGGCACTGTAGTTCGTTTTGGAGATGGGCTTCAATAATCTCCGCGAGGGTGTTAAGTAGACCCAGTTTCAATAAGCGGTTGGTAGAAGGGAAAGTGGGCAGGCCGAGCGCTGTCTTATAAGATTTGCGTATGAGGACATCGACCTTGGCTTGTTCTTGCGGTTTTAAGCTAAGATAGAGTTCCCCGTAGGTGGTGCGACTGATCAGCCTTGCTTGCATGATGCGGCAGTTGTCTGTTTCCTTGAGTCCATGTCGGAGAGAGCATATTCGTTGAATTAGGTGTGTAAGTTGGGAGACTGTCTGTGGAAGTCTGGGGAGGTACGCGGCCCCGAAGCCATTGTGGTGGTAGTGCACTCCCAGTATGCCGAGGGTTTTGACGGTGGGGATTGTGTGCCCGTTGAGAGTGAGTGAGGGGTCGGGTGTAGGGTTTGGTGGGCGGCCCCGCGTTCGTGCTCGGATGACAAGTAAGGTGGAGTTAGATTGGGCGCAGCAGAGGCCCCGGGTTTGGAGATATTGGAGCGTAGTGCCGATTGCTGTTGTCCGGGAGAGCCTGTGTTGGATCATATGGTGGGGTCGTCTGCATATAAGGCGTTCGGTACGGGGGGAATTTGTTCAAGTATCAATTAGTTGTTGCGTCCATTGTTCTAGGTTATAAGTCAGCTGTATGTTTGCAAGTTCAGCGTGAAATATATAAAAAAATATCATTATTTGGGAACCATTCTCAATCGCAAATTACAAACAACGTGTTTCTTTCGTACACTACTGGCACTTCGCCAAGTTCCGCGGGCCTTCCTCCTTTACACACTAGAGGGACACTGAATTCGTTGGCAACAGCCATTGACTGATCCCCCACGCTTCGTACTAAAGTACCTGGATGCCGGCGCGGGTGTGCATCAAAGGACTCTACTGCGTCCGCACAAACGCGCCACTGTTTGGTCGCAAAGAATACAGCCGACGGAGCGCCCTTCCGAGTGGTTCCCGCGGCAACTGCGCGGCGCCGCCGTTATTCCTCAAAGTTGCTAATCATTTGCGTCATATTCCGCTTACACATCTTCCCAGGCAGCGGCTCAAAGCTGTTTAATTAGTGCTGCCTAGCCCTCGTTTTTTATGAAAATGCCGAAGGCTTGAAGGTTCAAACATGTGTTACTGATTGATTGATTGATTGATTGACTGACAAACTGACAGATTGATTGATTGATTGATTGATTGATTGATTGATTGATTGATTGATTGATTGATTGATTGATTGATTGATTGATTGATTGATTGATTGATTGATTGATTGATTTATGATTGTGGTGTTTTCCGTGTCGAAGCTGCACCCGGGATATGAGGTTTTGCTGTAGTGAAGGGCTCCGGATTAATTTTGACGCCCTGATTATCTTTCACGTTCAAACATTTTTCACTCTTGATGATGCCCCAAATTCTTTGTGTCTAGTACATGAAACATCGGGCGAGGTTAAGGTTGAGTGAGAAAAAATTATGCTGTGAACTACCGACCAGATACTGTGAAGTGTGTTTCAAATCTAATTGTGTATCCGCCAAAAGTGACGCACGTTTTTTCGACAAGTGAGAAATTATTGGTGCCGCTTTCCGTTGTTGGACGAAATGGTCTATGACTGCTCAAGTTTTAAAAAAATCCTTGTGTCCTTAGGGGCCGGAACAGAAGCTTTCTTGTACAGACATGGTGCCTACAAGCGAGATGAATGAGTCTGAGAACGGAGAAGTACCGGACCTTCCTGATCTCACGGGTTGCTCTTTCGAGGAGGTTACCAATGTCCTTCGCAAAATGGGAGCCGTAACGCAGGACGGAATGATCACGGTGGGCGCAGAACACCTCATCGAAAAGCTTGGAGAAGAGGACGCGAGAAGACTGGTCGCCTTCTTCAACAAGGACTGTAAGAAAGCTATTTAGAATTTAGTCAAGTCTTGTACTTGTATATTCAGTGTAATGTTTGTCAGAAAAAGAGTTTATTTGTTCATTGATAGTGTATACATGAGTGATAATACAGAAGGAGGTCCTAGAGCCACGGGCTGAAAGGGGACCTCCTGTGAGTAAGCGCGTAGACAATGGTATATGAAGTATTGGCAGTAGATCAAACAAATCAATAAAATTAACACATAGTCAAGGGTAACAGAAGAACGGCACTTGCATATTGACAATAAAAAGCACCAATGTGGTTATGACTGTAGAAAAAATTCAGGAAGACCTCTTTTAAATACATGCAACTACGAAGAGAGTTTAACGTTAGTGGCAGGGAATTCCAAAACACGGGAGCGGCAAAGTGGACAGTTTGTTTTTTTATAATTAGAGTGTGCGATAGGTAATAGCATATTATGATTAGAAGCAAACCTAGTGGAATTTAAGTTACCAAGACTTGACCGAGTGAAAAAATTCAGCGGTACCATGTTATGTAATCACTTACACAACAGGATTGTCAGGTTATATTTGAATAATTCATTGATAGATAATATACTCAACTGACGAAGCATTTACTTCTGCATTCCACATTTACTTCTGCTGCAAACACCTCAGTTCGTTCGAAGTATTGAAATATTTGCGATAATACTTCTATTGTTTCCTAGAAATAGTGGGGTTCTAGTTGTGAGAAAGATGTGTTTGAGAGAGAGAGAGAGAGAGAGAGAGAGAGAGGAAAAGAGAGATCGAGAGAGAGAGGAAAGAGGGGAGAAAGAAGGCATATAATGGTAGAAGCGAGGTTATCCGAGCCATTTCACTTAGCTTACTGCGCAATATGAAGGAACACAAGCCATAGGGCTCTAAATAAAAATAAATGAATACACAAAAGAGTCAGGTGATTCGCACGAGTTTTCAAGCACAAGGGACCAAAACTGCCCTCAGCTTGGTCCCTTGGTTCCTTGGTCCAGTCGTGCAGCATACACGAAGGTGTTAGGAAAGTCTGCTTTGGCACTGCGAACCTTGGACGTGTGCAGATGATATTGTCGATATCTTCTGTTGCATCGCATGTTGACCAGAGTGGTGAAGAGTCCTGCTGAATTTTTCAGAGGAAACGCCGTGCGTACGCCACGTTCAAACGCAGAGGATGTTGTACAGATCCTCAAGCTTTCTGAGCCCAGGCGGCCTCTCAAAGCGGAATTTAGGGTCGGTTAGGTGCAGAGGCTTATACTGAAGTCTTTTGTCGGTTTTAAAGGGACACTGAAGTGAATTTGTCAAGCTCCCGTTTTTGCTTGCACTGCGTAGACTGGCTCAAATTAGCACACTTTTCATCGTTTATCTGGTTGACAAATCAGTAATTATTTTACAAAGCGCGAAAGAAGAAAAACTACCATGCGCGGTTTGCGGCGGCCGCACCAACTAAGGCTGTGACGTTGGGAGGAGGGGGCACCGTGATTGGACGATGCCCAAGGTTAGCAATCAAACAAGTTTCGGTTTCGGTTCTGTAAAACATAACCAATGGTGTTGTTGGATGGGCATTCTCAATATCTCAGTAATCATCGTTCCGCGCTTCTGCCATGTTGTCGGCTGTAAAATGCACAAGATAAGCCTCCCAGGACGGCTTGGAATCGTAGCATTCACTAGCCGAGGCCTACGCAGTGCATGAACGCCCTCCGCGTCCCCGAAGATGCTCAAATGCCATGCGCTTTTCCCCTATATTTGGAGCTTGCCTCACTCATGGCTGTATCGTGAAAAGCGTGTTCGCACCAGGCCAAGGGTCTGTTGATTCTGGCCTGTGCCCACTGCCCGCAAGCAGTCGGGGCTTATGGCAACAGCACGCCAACGAGAACTCGCTGGTGCGCCAGTGCCCGCCTGCGCGCGTTCTGTGAACTAGTTCGTGGAGCAATGAACGTTGCGGCCGGCCCAAAAAAAGGTGAACGCAGTATAGAAGGCATCGGCGGAAAACGAAAAAGTTAACTATATAAAAAAAAACACGTACCCGCGGGGATTCGAACTTGTGACTCGCAAACCACTTCCGCTGACGTTACTCCGCTGACATACCTAGCGCTCCAAACCACTCGGCCACGGGCGAGCGCGGACGACCTTAGGAAATAAAAGGTATATAATGTATAACCAATTTACACTTTTATTTAGTTCCAGCATTCCAAGCAGCTTAGGTGACTATTTGTTGTTTTGAGCTCGTGCAGTAAGCATCCCCCAAGTTTCCACAATATCTCATGTCTAGCAATTGCATTTCTTAGACGGAAAAGCGTTCGCAGATGCGTAGTCATGCTGCTGGCCGCTGTGCTTGTTCACCCAGCGCGAAAAAGTGCTTCCCGCACCCTAGTTTTACGCTGTACGGTAAAAATATCAGTTGATTTTGTTTCCTTAGTACCTATATTGACTTTGCTGACTCTTCTCCCGCCTTCAAGAGGCCTTATATTTTCCTACTGGCGTACCAGTCAGCGAAGCGTTGCATGTGCGCTTGTGCAGCGCTTTTGTGAACGACCTTGACTTGGAGCTAGATACAGTGTACAAACTAACCAAGCAAAGAAAGGCACGTTCTTCCATTCACAAACGTGTACTGGCTTCGTTTCAACTGCGCGAATGAATCGCGACGACCCGTCGGCGGCCGGCGGACGAAACGCTGGGTTGACTTGTCTGAAGGCCGGGGAGCCGTGCAGTAGCGCAGCCAATTGCGAGCTCGGCTCCTCCCGACGTCACACGAAAACGCCACAGAAAATGGGCGAGCGTAAAGAGAGGAGGACAGCATTTTCGAATTAATTTTTCGACTAAATAAAATCGCGTAAGCGCGCCCAGAGTGGTCGAAACATGGCCTGGGGACTCCGGACTACAATTTGCGCTAGTAATCCCGCAGTGTTTACATATCACTTCAGTGTCGCTTTAATACACCGCTGGGTTGTGTTGACCAGAGTGGTGAATAGAGGATGCGAGGGTTGTCGCATTTTAGATGCGGAGCATCTCATGGTCGGGGCTATGTCCCAAATGCACCGTCCGCACTCCACTGCGCATGCGCGTCTCTCCTCCATTCTCCTCTCCTCCAGCTGCATAACACTGCGCATGCGCGCCTCTCCTCCGTTCTCTTCTCCCCAGCTGTATAAAAGCGGGTGCGTGCGCTGCGCGGCGTTCAGTATGCTCCGAGGCACCGTCTGCGCCGGTTCTGCTCCGGTGCTGTAGGATGAGTTCGGATGGAACCAACAGCCCCGGACCAACGGCACCCACAAATGGGAAATTGAGTGAACCCCCATGCGGCTTCGCATCCTACTCATGACTCCCCTATGGGAACATGATGTAATTTTTTTTCTTTTAAAGAAATAGGCAGCAGTGGAACAGTGATGTTGCAGCCTATGAGGCTGCATAATCAGCTACAACATTTCCGGCAATTCCGCAGTGACCAGGAAGCAATTACAGTCTACGCTGTCCCATTTTGTGTTGCTCGGAGGTGCAGAAAATGTATCTCCCATATCATCTAATCTTTCGGTACTGATGATTAATGCACTAGAGCGGACATCAAAACAGTAAAAAGCCAATTTAGTAGCTGGCCTGCTTTAAGATCTAGTGAAAAGCATCATTCACTTCAGTACTTATCTACGCCACCCTCTTCTCCCCTGTTACTAGCCTTATTTCCCTGTACCCTTTACACTGTGTTGCCCTTTCGACACAGATAGCTACTCGAAGTTTCCAGAAGTAACGCTTCTTTTGTTAGTGAGATCTTCCGGAATAAAAAACCCAATTTCCGGCCCAGCTAGCACTCGTGTTCTCCCTTTAGTACGCAGCGAATGGCCCCCAAATTTATCAAGAGCTTCCCGGCGCCCAGTAAGGCCTACTGGGACATTATGCCCACGCTGCTCCCGCAACGTGGCGTTGCAATGGGGCGATTACTTGAAGCACACTGGCACTTCTAAATCCCAGCGTGAACTGCTCTTGTTTTGTGAAACTAACCAAAAGCTGCGAGATGATAAACCGCAAAGCCTGTAAACAAACTAGCACTTAAAAAGGCCGAGAACGCGTTCTAGAAAGGGGGAAAACGAATATTTCCTAATTACCACCAATATTCTAATTAACTGTCACTTAATATTCTGCTCTCAAATTGTCCCGAATCATCACCAATGCTCCCTCCGGATACAAACTCAGTGCCATATTTATTTTTCCGAAGATACCGGGTATCTATGCGTTAACAGCGACATAACGGCCTCGGCAGTTCAATGTATAGTTTTTGGCTCACTCACACCATCATGCATTATCCACTGTAAACTGGATTAACCGTTGCACGAAACATGGCCACCATCTCTCCTAAACACTACACCCCATAAAGCAGAAATGTAACGTGTTCCACCAAAATATGCTGTCACGCTTTTTTCGCATGTGATTGTAACAGCGTAGCTGTTGTGCAAGCCGTGAGTTTGTCGTTGAAAGAAAAATAGCAAGAAAATGCGGAGCGCTCGTGACCGCATGCCTCGCGGCGACCCTCGTGTCCCCGGCTCACGCAGTGCCTTTAGCAAAAGAAGAAAAAACTCCAAGGCGGGCGTCAACGCTACCATGCATGTAAGGCTTGTCATGAGTACCACGACGATGTCGATGCTTGTGATGGTTACTACTACTACCCAGCGCAGTGCAAAGCACGGCGGAACATGCAAGTAAACAATTTCAAACTTGTACAAATGCGTGGTGTTGTGTACTTTAGTGCGCACGTATCAAGAAATCCAGCAGCCTTCGCTATGGTTCAAGCTTTGCGCGACTTGGTGGCAAGCTTCGCCAGTTGAGCTGGTGGAATTTTACAATGCTCAGGAGGCCTTTGCATCCACCACTACGCGCGAAGACGAAGACCTTTTCGATGCATATGATGGCAATTACTAGCACCGCAACTACTGCAACTATGACCGACATAGAAAGCTCACCTAAAACAGCTTCGCCATTCAAACCTTGCGCGTGAGTGTAAGCTTACCTGAATTTCTAGGTTTCACGTTTTCCAACTTACCAGATATAAGTGACGATGTCTCCAAGATTCGCTACAATATTTCAGTTCGCTTGGGGATAAGGAAATCTCTATTACGCTTCAAAGGCAATTGTATTGTCGTTGGACACCCTGCGGCCACCCCTCACTCTACCAACTGAATACGACAGCGCGGCTATCGCCGGGCTGATCATGTGCGCGAGATTGCCCGCACCGCCTGATCGCTTCGTAAAGCTCACAAAAACGCGCTATGACCTCAAGCACCAGCACGTCCAATTTACTCCCTGGTCACTTCTTATGCTTTGGTCTCCTCATCGTGTAGGCCTCTCGGAAAAACTTCTTGCGTGCTACACCGGCCCTTATCGCATGATCCGTCAGGTTACCAACGTTACCTACGAGATCTGGCCTGTTGCCCCTTCCACTTCGTCTCATCGGCCGCAAACTGGCGTTGTGCACGTGACTCTCCTGAAGCCGTACCATACTACCAGCCCATCTCGCACTTCATAGAAAGCATCGGGTCGGTGCTTTCGCAGCCGGTAGTTATGTCGCAAGGAGACTAGCATGTCCAGCCTGGCTGCCCACCGAGCCAGTAGCTGCATAACCTATGGGGAATTAAGGCGATTGGACATCACGTCTGGTGATGCCGAAGGCAACCAAGTGGAAGACGAAGCTCGGTATCCGGCTGAGAATTGCGAGCTACTGTCTAGATAGAGCTGCTCGATTATTTCCCAATACATCTTCCTTCTTGCTTCATCATGCTTCTTGCTTCCCCGTAACAATATGTCTGCCCGGAAATTGCACTTCGGCCACCAATTTTACCGCTAATATCTACAATAACAGGCCGCCTATTACAAGAAAATTATGAGTGTGCACTATATTTAGTCAATTTAGCAAACTGAGAAAACGCGATACACCGTTTGTATAAGCATTAATATAAGTCATGTAGTATTAATTCCTAAAACGCCTAATTAGACAGGCTTAATAATGAAAAAGGCTTCATCCTGCAGTCGGAACAAGTGGGTGGTAATGATTATCATGATGACGATGATGACTACGACAACGGTGATGGTAATAATGCCATTAATGACGCCGAATCTCCTTCGAAAAATTCACTATATTCGCCTTTAATAGGCTGGGCCGACCTTCTGGTTCTTTTGAAAACCAGTTTAAGTTAACTGCAGTAATGTGAAACGTTTTCCTTGGCATTTTATTCAAAAGCTCACAATGCACGTGCACGCAAAACTTCGCCCTCAGTTAATATGCAACCTACTCCACCATTTTATGCAAGATTTGCAAAGCTAAAACACTCGTTTCTTTAAGGACAATACGCAAATGCTGTCCGCGCCTGTACGTCGCGTTTAATTTTGGCGAAAACATGCATTTAGCAAATTTATGTAAGGAGGCCTAATTGGACGACAAATTTCACGGTTACACGTCCACCTCCGTGAATTCCCCTTAATTCTGCCATAATTAACATTGTGCACCACTAAGCTCTCACAGGCATGCAAAAATGTTTCTTATATCCCTTTTGGGCTTAGCTCCTAATCCACTGAGAGCTTCGCTCGAAGCTTCTGTGTTCCCCCACTCTCCTTACAAAGGCGATGAAAGAAGCCAATCTCAGTAGATTTTGGGCTAGTTGGCGCTTGTACACCGTTAATAGCGCTTCAAGAAGAATGCGAAAAATGAGACACAAAGCGCTACTGTGTGTCTCCTCTTCTGTCGTCCTCGTCTTGAAGCTCTATTTTGCGATGTACAAAAACATCTGTCGTGCATAGCTCCAAAGCTATTATGAAAATAACCGATATGACGCTTGTATTACAAAATAGATTTTGAATAATAGACATTTGAGGAAACCAATCATTCGCAGTAATAAATCAAAATTGGCGCAGCTTGCACTAGTAGTGCAAGGCAGGAGAAGAAGCAGAACTGGAGGTTGACCTAGCTTCTCCCCACACTGACAGCGGATCCCAGGAGTGGGGGTGCAGCCGGACCACGGCAGTGCAAAGCCGTTTTGGACGGCACAGTAAAGCCGAATACAGTGTTTTATTGATCCCCAATCGGCGTCATCACTTTCGTGTTCGCCTTCCGACGGCACAGCCATGAAGGGCACATCCTCTTGTAGCGCTGTCCTCGCCTCGGTAGACCTCCACTTCTTCGACAGCTTATCCGGTGGCCGTCTCCACCTGTAAGTTTAAAGGGATGGCTTGAGAGACGTGCGTTCGGTATTTATTTTCTTTCCTTTTTTTTTATAAATCCAGTTGCGTGAGCCGGTGCGGCTGCGCGGTCGCCGCTAAGCACGCACCTCCCGCGCGCTGCGGTATTTTTTTGCTAGCTCACTCGAGGCGCAAGCACACGTTCAAACCTGAACGGCACCAGGCGCTCTTTTTGAGGCGCGTGCTCACGAGCGTTTGGTATTTTTTCTTGGAATGGTTTTGGGAAGCGATTTTCTCGAACACCGCCGGACCAAGCTCTGCTGTTAAAGAGACTGTGTGGATGTTGGTGGCCTGATGACTGACGTGGAGCCACGTGGCTCGGCTGATAAACGGTAATTGAATCGAGTACATCGCTCACAAAGCCGACAAAATCGGGCTGGTACGGCGTAAGGTCGGTGTGGGCCTATAGATATATGGCCACTTGTGGATATATTTCCCCGAGATCGGACACAGTCGGCCCCGTGGTGGTCGAGTGTGGAACCGCTCTTAGTGGAGACGCCGCTTTCAAGACTGCCTTTCGTTCACTTTCCCCGTGATGCAAAGACGCGCGCTGCTGCGATAAATAAACGAACGCGACTGCTTGTCTAGCCAGGGTATTTGTATTTGCGGATTTTATTCGAGGAACGTAGTAATCAACGAGAGTCGTGGGATAGCGCGCTCCTAATAAGTACCGTGAAACATCAGGTGCCCTGGACATCGCTTTGCCGCGTGAAACGTGTGAATAACTTTGTTTCGACACTTTTCAGTTTTCCTAGCGATGAATACAGTTGTCTGCCTCTCTTGGAAACGCCCAAAGGTGTTTTTTGTGAAGGTGGCAGGGTTGTTATTAAAGGCCAAAAGTAATATGAGAGCGGACAAGACAGACTAGAGAGGGAGAGAGAACGGTCTTCAGTGGAGTGTGGCGATGTCAGCCGGGCTAATATGCCTAACCTGCTACGCAAGATGATGACATGATAGAGATGATGGGGTGATGTTGAAGTAGTTGATGCACAGACACGTTGAGTTATTCACAGAGGCTCGTGTAGACCTGTGTGTTGCAGATACTCTATCAGAGATTTTATAGCCGGTAAAGCACATTTTGACATGTCCACTGACCTAAAACGTCCTTAAGTTGAATGCACACGGAAAGCGGCAGCCTCAAAGATGCTGCAAAGGACATCCTTTGTGCACTAAATCGAGCGCATTCACCGAGCAGGTAATGGAGGTTTCTCGCACATCGCTGTGGGGCCATAGTGACAACGTAGTTCGTGTCAACTTTAAAGAGCAAGGGCGTGTATGCGACATTCAACCGCGTGCGATGTAGAATGGCTTCTTCTCGCTTTGGAGTGTCCCGATGACCTTCAGAAGGGAAAAAGTTTGGGCGTGTTGGTTCATAGTCCCACAGAAAACAAGCGCTGTAAAAAACAGAGGACGAGTCGTGGACAGGACAAAAGCTAAGTCACATTTTTTACGATGGACAGCCAGCTGGCCGTTGGGGGCAACGCTCGTGACCTTGTTATTGTGCTCTTGGTTTAGAGTCCAGGCGCATTTTGGCTGTGAGAGTTTAGGTGAGAGCTCACGTGGCATTTTGAATTTGCAGCTCGGACGAATAGACGATGGCGACATCCGTTTGCCATAGTGAAAATATCACTGTTCCGCAATATTCCGCACAGGAGCCGCGCACCACGCATTCATTTACGGATGTGTACATTACACATGCGAAGAAGCGTCCGTTCAGGGAATTCTCCCTGTTTTTTTCCCGGAAATACTGTTATTTCGCTCGCCCCTCAATGCCATACTATGCGACATGTGGTTTTGAAGTATGTGTTATGTACGTTTTTTGAGCAAGTTCGAGACTATGTCAGTTGAATATTTCGCTAGAATTAAGAAGTTGTGAATACACACCTGTCTTGTTGCCCTTCTTATCCGATTTTAATGTAGGTAGGTAGGTATGCATTTTATAAAAGGTGGAAAGGAAAGGCCACCAGCAAGTGTTATGTGTCGCACCTTGTTGAGGACAGCGGGACGCCTTCTGCTGGGAAGGGAGGGGGAAGAGGTGGGGCGGCCGATAGATTCTGAGGTAATAGGAGGCATGGTTACGGCATTTCATGTAGCCCATTCGTAAATCCCGACAACCAGCTCGCCAAGGAAGGTGTTTTGCTCCGCAAAACCGCATGCTTAAAAATATCCAGGTCTCAGCCCACAAAGTAGACCCGAAGAATGAAAAAGAAGTAAATATCGTACCTCTAAACGTTACCTGTCTAGCCTGCAAAGCACCAATAATTTTTGCATCATGCACGCCGCCTACCGGCTGCGTAGATTTTTGTTATTGATCCCACAGTTTCGGATTATATTTAAAAAGACGAGTTATTATTTCTGTAAAACCTTTCGTTAAAAGGGGGATGATTAGCTTTCGAAATAATATGCCTGCATGGCCTTTGTTTTCCGACCTACTTTTTTTACCCTGACGCAACTTGACGTCGAGGGTGCTTCCACTGGCACTTAATACTGATCGCCAAGCTTTGCCTCTTCGCGTTGCATGCGCTCTCTGCGCGCTGCGGCTGGAATGCCAGTTGGAAATTAAAGAAAAAAATCATTGCACCCCCCTCCGTATAACGATGGCGATGTTTGA
>JABSTR010001238.1:0-95186 GCA_013339765.2 Haemaphysalis longicornis | reverse complement strand
TACATTTCAATAACCTCGTCGTGACATTATGAAGCTACTAAAAATGTACCAGGCTTCATTTATCAGTACCATATAGGACTGGTGCGACAAGACATTGGACAGATTCATAATATTTATACATTTTAGTTTGGGTTTTCTATTTAGAACGAACCAGAAATTCTCGCCGACTGCCATACCCAGGTTATTAAGTTTTTTCACGACGATTATCGCCACACCGTTCGCAGTCAGTTGTGGTTCTAGATGGAGTCACCATGGTTTTGTAAAAAATATCAGTATTTTCTAGAGATTAAACCTAAAACCGGCTTGTTCTGTCTATCTTGCAAGCCCATTAACGCCTAACTGTATCTTCCTTTCGGGAATGAGTGAGTTACACAACTTGAAACTGATTTGGATGTCACCGACGTACAATGAGTACCAGATCGAGGGTGCCGCGATTTTCTAAGCGTATTCATTTTAACTATAAATGTATTAATACTAGTCACTCCGTCCCGAGGAACACTTTTCTTGAAGGTGTGTTCTGGATAGTGCTCCCGTACTCTTACAATAGTGTTCGTTCTGTCAAATAGATACCTTTTGTATGTTGGAAGTATCCAGACGCACCAAAAGCCTTGAGTTCCAGCGATGTGCCGCGGTGGAAGGTTGTGTCGTATGCTTCCTCCAAGCAAAGAAAACCGAACAACTACTTACGAAAGCAATAGTGGAATACCATTCAAAGGCGATTAAAAAATGCATCAACCTTCCATTTGCCATTTTCAAGCATTTTTACCAGAAAAATTTTTAGAGCTTTGGCGGTAACTTGGAGTTAGTGAGACATCTTTATGCTTTTTTAACGGGAGAAGTTGCACCGGATTGTTTTCAAATGCTAGGAAACTATCTCTTCGCCCATTTTTTGCTAAATAAATGAAGGGGAGTTTTAAAAGTGAAATTCAAAACAGCGCAAAAAGACGGGACAAGGAAACGACGACACTAGGCGCTGACTAGCAACTGGTTGGTTTATTGAGCGGCTTGCGAAATATACCAAAGAAAGGAAGGCGAGAAAGAAACACGATAAAAAAGAGAGAAAAGAAGTGCATCGAACATTGCACACAAAACATAAGATCGATACACGTGCAATTGATTAAATGGCAGCAACACTGATATGAGACTTGGCCTGGGGCGCGAGGCAAGGAAGGCATCCTGAACAGTCAAGCTTTTTAGAAATTCAGATAGCGGATTTCTTTACTCAATATTTCAATAGACGGCTTACTAACACAATCGCCACCTGCCTTGTGAATGAGGTAAGCTTCATAGATTTCGCGCTCACGCTGACCCTTATACGTTCTTGGAACACGCGTATCGTGGAATCTGGGCGAGCAGCCGTGGTCGTGACAATGTGTGGCAAGATTGCGGGCAGTACTCGTTTTAGTGTGTTTGCATCCTGGCGGAGACGGTCGTTCAAACAGCGCCCGGTCTGACCAATATAGGTCTTCCCTTAGGACAAAGGAACTTCATACACAAAGGAGCACCTACATTCTACATACGGTTTTGTGCGGCCTTTTTCGCGAAAGGTGCCCCTTGGCTCATTTATATTCACTCGCCTACAAAGGCTACCCAGTTTGTTTGGTGCAGAAACCACTACTCCTACACCTGCGCGACCCGCTACCTTTTTCAACATGTGCGAAAGCCCAGGCAGATAGGGAACGACAGCGATTTTCGCCGGCCTGTCCTTCAACGATCCAGCTTCCCTGCGTTTCAAACTAGCCAAAACCAGCGTTCTAACGCAGTTTTAGAAGTGCCTGTACGCAGATGTTGGATCACTGGTATGCTATCTTCCTTTGGCATTACAGCCTGACAACTGCTCCGCGATGGAAAATGTGGAGTTGCAGTACTTGACAGATTTTTTATCAGGCATAGGTTTTTCTCCATAAATTTTTTGTGCTGAAAGAAGGCACTCGTTTTGTGGAGACAACCGGATACGTATAGAAATTGTTGTGTCAGTGTGTTCGCCTGGTCCTGCATGGTGTCACCTGTATTTTTCGCAAGAGGAAGGTTTTGTGTTTGTCATCTACGAAACGTTTTGCCTTTCTTCCACACCTTATGTGTGTCTGTATATGTACTTAACGAAGTGGCGAAAGAATGGCAGCTCTCCATTATGGCGTGGCGGCGAGTACGCTGTACATAAAAAAAATTTGATGAGCTTGTTCTCTGCGGAGAACAACTCAGGCCTTGTTTTGAGCAATTCACCCACCCAGCACCCTTCATTCCACAGCGGCGGCCTCGTGTGATGTAGGAAGCAGAGGTCTGGAGAATCCAGCTCTGTTCAGCACCTCGAAAATGGGCTGTCACGAGGTCCACGGCTTGGTCAGTAACTATATGACTTAAAGATTTGTGGGAAAGTTGTAAGTTTCGTATATATTTCAAGCAGTCGGCAACACTCTTTGAAACTGATAATGAGAAATGGAATTGCTGGAACCGCTGCCGATGCCTTTGTAATGACTGGGAAGCGGTCGCTCCTATGGAGGTTGTAGTCGACCCCCCTGATTCAACAAAGGAAAAAAAACGAAAGTGTTATTGCAAGGCCTATGTGGGAGGACGTATTGTGTGAAATGCTGTGTCGTCTGTTTTGGGTCGAATTGAGAAGCTCCGAGGACAGAAGAAATTTTTCATTGAAGCTCCCTCGGGAATTGTGCTTTTATAACCCCAAATAGTGTTTTGTGTGTTTAGGTCGTCCATTGATATGTTTAGCTCCGGAAGCTTGTCGGTTGGTTCTCATATTCCTTGCTTGTTAATCGATACTCTGTGTGGATTTGTCGGGGAAACACTGCTACAAGCCTTAAAAAATAATGCTCTTGTAGGAAGTACGCAAAACAAATTACGCCCATCTTCCCGCGAGGGAACCCTGATGTGATGCGACGCATCAGGGGGAGCGTTTGGGCTGACGCTGGTATTGGATTGCGTCAGTCCACTCGCTGAAGGGACTGTCGCTTCCATCACGTCTTCATCGGAAGATCCTGCACGGAGGTATCGTCAAGCAAAATCAAGTCAAGTGCGAGAGCGAGCGCTGGACTTATCTGGCGCCGTGCACTCCCCCGCTTCTATTCCTGCTTTCGAATGGAGAGAAGCCGGGGGGAGAGTCGCGCGCATGCGCACACATGAGCGCACCCAGAGCAGTGAAGCGCACACGCGCAGCTGTTATGATAATGAGACGGAGTGAGAGTGTGCACACATGCGCGCACCCAGAGCAGCGAAGCGTACACGCGCAACTGTTGTTATGATAATGAGACGAGTGAGAGTGTTGCGCACAGCTGTCGGAGAGAAGAACGGAGGAGAGTTGCGAATGTCCAGTGAGCGTGCAGACGCCGCGACAATGGAGGGACATACCCGAAAGCAAGAGATGCGTCGCATCTAAAATGTTAAGAAGGAGATTATGACCAGAGTATTCTTTGTATGACTACCGCGGCACCCATCGAAGAACCAACACAACTGCCTTTACCTATGCTAAATCCAGTCTAAGGAACTTTGTGTCGAACATAAATGTTTTTCCTGAAGGCGTGCAACACTTCCTGGATATTTAATAATTATTTTCTATACAGCTCCCAGATTTTTTATAAAACCTCCAAAGTTCCAATGAACTAGGTCTTGTTAGTTTAACACGTTATTTAAACAAACGCATAGTGCTGCTGAACCCGAGGGCGCGGGTTTGGTCCCGTCCGTTTTGGCCGCTTTTCTGTTTTGGGCGAAAAGTGGAAATGCCCGTGGGCTGCGATTTTGGCGTACGTTAAAGACCGCCAGGTGGCAAAATTAACCCTAAGCCCTCTACCACAGCCTAGCTCATAGCCCATGCATTGCTTCGGAGCGTTAAACCTCATAATCTGAATATCCTTATACGAGACACTCAGGATAATTTTGTAAAATGACCTTGATGCACACAGCAGGAGACGGCATGCGTACCTACACTGCGCGTGTTTTCGTGCGCTACCGCTACCTCACTGATGACGTAATAGGTCCGGAACATTTAAAAATAGAAAAAAGGTGCACCCTTTCTGGGCTGATCAGTTTATGTTGGGTTTTTAGGTGTGTACATAAGTGTATAACAAACCACAAAGGACCTTGCGGACATTTCGCATCTATTGTGGTTTGCATGATGAAGTTGCGCTGGTGATTGTGACTGGCAATATTTTTTTTATAGAATAAAATGATTGCACTGAAAGGGACACGTACGGAGTGAGGACAAACACACACAGCGCAACGCACGGCGCACACACACGTCTGTCCTCACTCCGTCCGTGTCCCTTTTTAGCGCAATCATTTTATTCAACAAGCAAGTACCAACGTGCCCAGAACGCTACACTTATTTTTTTTTATATTTTCTGCGGTGCGCGGTGAGAAATATACGCAATACTGTAGGGATTTAAAGATTGCCTGCGCTGAATAAATGATGCAGAATATTTTGGTTTCCATAGCCATCTTTGAAATCAATTCCTAAAAAAGCTAAAAATTTAGAACTGATGAAAGAAACAATGAATTTCACCACAGCTTGGAAACGGGCTCCGGTGGAATTTTTATAGCCAACCTATTCAAACCTTCTAAAGCGTGGTTTTTTTTATGCAGAAGGGACATACTGCGTCAACTGCACCATGCTGGACGTAGCTTTCTCTGATGCAATTAACAAATACCAACTCGAGCCGACTAATTTGCCGGCAAGTACAAGTAACATGGTCGGAAGCCTTCTGGCGACAATTGTCACAGTCAAGATTATGAACGCCACCGTGGATGGACTCTCCAGGACGCGCCAGGCAGGTGACGTTATTGGCCGCGTCAACAAGTGTGGTGCATTTGCTTTCCTCGACCTCATGCTGCGTAACCTGACTGCCAGCTTTGCTCTGCATGCGAGCACTTGGCTTGTAAGTGTTGACGCAATCGTTGCTGCCAGTGTCTCGGCAAGAGTCATCGTCAAAGTTGTGGAGTAAGTAACATTTTCAACCCACGTTTTACAAGTCAGCACATGTGTACAAACGAAGGTTTAAGCTCAGTAAATGACATCGAGGACTTTGTTCACTGCCCTGCAATAATCTGCACATGCTCTAGAAATTTTCCGTCTACAAAAAAACTTCGTTGCACCCTATGATTTGGGCTTAGCGTCAGTGTTATGAAAAACGCACGTAAAATGTCACTTTAGTGAGAAATTTGAAGAAAAAAACAAAAATTTCGAAACAAATGATTACGCAATACTACATATACATGGAGGTAGTTATGAGCGGAATCCATTCGTTAATCATTTTGATGCGGCACTGCTTCGAAATATATAATAAAAATGTGGCCTCCCTTGTGCTCTTAATAACTTTTTACAGTCAAGAGTCAATGCCATGAGTTTAATCGCATTTGGGGTGCTGCGTAAACCTAGTATTTTAGAGGTCTGCAAAATTCGGAGCCTTTATGTAAAGTAACTTACAAAACAAGAGGGAAGAAAGAAAGATTCAGAATAACGCATTGAATTAAGAACCGTCGCAAAGTGTGAGAAAGAGGGCGAAATAAGTGTCCCGTGATTATGCACTGAGGGTCCTGGTGAACAAGCGCGCGCAGGTGGTACCTTGCCGGCGCGCGGGGAGAGTGCAAGGAAGCACAACTACAGAAGTACTAGCCGTGCAGTCAATCATTGCACGAACTTTATTTCGACTCCGCTAATAATCTGGCTATAATTCAGTATCATGGCGGTACTTTTATATTTTGGGTCTGGAGCGAATGCCTGAAGTGCCTGGTAATGGAAAAAACCGTTACCGCGTTGTTGTTGTAGTTGTATACGAAAGTAGCTGCTGCTGTGAAAATTAAATAAGAAGGAAATCTCAGCCTACAAGGTGTGAACCGCGGTATCCAGATTAGGAGCCAGGTAATTTACCACCGCTCGAATAAAGCGCGTTAACAGCACAGAAACAAAATTTATCTTTTGCATGCTGCATGACATGTGAACGGGGCTGTGCATGAATAGAAAAGGTGCATGCAAACGACAGAGAATTCTGATTCTGGAAAACCTATTTTTGAAATGTCGCCTGTCCGTCGGTTGACGTAAAAGGACGATACAGAAATGCGATGTAGCAGCGAAAATAGTCGGATAACTATCCCAGGGCTTTTGCCTACAAAGTTCGTAAAACGACTTAAGTCCCTCGCCTAATTTTTACTGCATTATCAATACAGCTTAATTACTGTGATCAGAGAGTGATTGCTATATTGTACCGCTACTATTCCGCAGTTAAACAGGGGGGGACAGAAAAAGCTTACGAAGTTATGTTACACTGACGCCTGTAAAAATAGTCACACAGTAATAAAAACGTTTCGTCATAAAATACGTCAAGGATTATTGGGTGAGCGAACGTCGAGAAAAAGAAGAATAAAATTGCTACTACGCATGAAAAAGAGGTACAAAAAACGAATATTTTTAGTTTGTTCGCACACAGCAATTGCAAAGCACAAATACGTAGAGCTAAACAAGACAAAAGAGGCAATCAAATAAGGGATAACGTGCGACATGGGAGGTTTTTTATTTCATCGCAATTCCACATGGTATGTTCGACAGTATCTTAGCAGCTTCCTGTAGTATTTCTGGTCTGATCAGTGCCAGTAAAAAGTTAGGAGTCATGGACGAAAATTTAGAATTAGGTGCACGTATTTTTTCTAAACTGAGGCAGCGTGCTCACACCTGCAATGCGGACAGGCGATACGAACTTTTTAAAGTGCAGGGATATAGGCAATAAATATACCTTCAGAGGAAAACAGCTGTAATACGGGATGTTCACGCAGTTTACCAGCATAAGTTGACATATCTAAGGATGTTGTTTTCTTGTTCTCGCGAGTGAAAATTTATTTCTCGTACATCCTGTTTCGAGTGGTTTCAATTAGTCACATAACATTTTAGTTTTACAATCATAACCTGTTCGTACATTTGCACTCTATTTTGAGAGTAGTGAAATGTCAAGCGGGAAATGCCATGTCACTTGACAGTTTTTTGCCGAAAAATTAGATGTGGTCATCTCCGTGTAAACCTTAGATTTTAGATTTGTCCTCTGACGCAACAGTTCTGTTTGGAGGCGTTCATTTTGATTGCGTACAGAAGAACTTAAACTAGCTTGGAATCTTTACATTGCGCCAAAATTCCAGTACAGGTCGCGTTTGTTCTCTCTTAGGCCGCGCGGCCGACATTGAACTCATGGCCATGTGCACTGTAGTGGAACGGTTTTGCACTGAAGTTTATTTTTCTTTGTACAGAAGAACACAGGGAAGGCAATAGGCGGATAGTCTGAAAGAGGTCTTCTTTCCGAGCACAGTTCACACAGAGGTAGATTTGTGTACAAACAAAACAAAACATGGCAATCATTAGCAAAACAGAACATGCCAAAGAAATGATTTACAAGGAAATTGAAAAACATAAAAACACACTCCTAACTAAATAAAACACACCACTGTGTATTGTATATATGACCACATGTCGCAACATAATTTTAATTATCAAGTATTATTAAGATAATCACAGGATAACAACGGCAATCAAAAGCACCGGTTGTATTTGCGAGGAGAAAACCTAGTTCACCAATATTTAGTGAATGCAAGGCACACGAACAGATTAGTTACACCGAACATCGCTTTACATTATTAGCGCTTTAAATGTGTGATTCGATACACTATTTAAAATCTCCTATTTAAAATTTACTTGCATCGCTATCATATTTAAAAGAAAAGAAATTTGTATTCTAAATGTTTATGCCATGAGTTGGTTCTGGCCTTTACCACTGAGACATCAGTGCTGAAATTCAAGCTGATATATGAAAAAAAGATGGTAATATTTAACCTTGTATTCTAAAATTATATTGTCAGTTACAGTACCAACATGTTGATATGAATGTGGACATTGGCAGAACTCTGTCTGCTTTCGGTTAAACTTGAGTAAGAGGCGAAAACACCAAATTGAGGGCCAAGAGGCAAGCACACCAAACGGGACCGCTTTTTAAAAACGCCCTTCGTTGGTGTCTCTGCCTCTTCCTCAACATGTTGATGGGCCCAATTGGACCGGTAATGCTAAGCAGCGTTCTTGGTTTTTGTGCGAACGGTCATGACTTGTGCTTTAGTCTGAATATTTTTAACATTAGTTTAAAGTTCTGATGTTTTAATTTGAGGATAAAGTACGACTTTGTCAATGCCATTTACATCCAACGAGTCCAATAAATTTGCCAGGTATTTGTAGGGAGTTTGTACACTTTTTAGGCAAAGATAACCTAGGCGGACCCGATGATGAGTTACAGTGTAACTATTTCAATTACATATAAATGCGGTTGAAACGTGTGCGTTCGGAATAAGTCATATATACCCTTCAATAAATTTATTTGTTTCACGGCCCTGGTTTAATAAAGGTTCTCATGAAATCTTCATAAAAAATCACCCATGATGATGATGATGATAGTTTGATTTTATTGGCGCAAGGCCGACATGGGCAAAGAGCGCCAAACACAAAGTTATTTGATGAGGAGAGAACACGAAATAAAATCAGTTAAAAGACTATGAGCACGGCTGGTGTAAAGGGCCAGGGTGAAGAACAAGAGTGGTTAAAAGATGAATAAGTTGGCTGGTGTATAGGACCAGGGGTAAAACTATGAGTGGTATGAGAGGAGTTGTAAAAAGTGAACTTCTGATAGGAACTTAAAGGTGCGTTGAACAGAAAACATGGCATCGTCTCCTAAGAAGTATGACGGGTGTGGTGGAATATGTCGTGTGTGTAGTTGTGGGAAGTGTTTGCGTCGTGTAATGTCGAGTGCCTTACATTGTATAAGGATGTGGATCACGGTTAGGGCCTCTCCACACCTGCTGCACAGAGGTCTTGGAGATCCTGTGAGCAGGTGGGAGTGTGTTATATGAGTGTGGCCTATCCGTAACCTAGCAAGGGCAACTTCAGTGTGTCTGTTGTGTGTGTCAGTCGTGTATGGTCCCAAGAGTGGCTTTATTATGTGTAGTTTGTTGTCTGTCTGTTGATTCCAGAGTGCTTGCCATGTTTCGCGAAGGTGTTGTCTGATGTGTGGCTTAAGGTCACTGTAGGGTACTGCTGCTATGTCCGGTGTATTTGTATGTGCAGCAGCAGCGGCCATCTGATCAGGGGTCTCATTTCCCGCAATCCAAGAGTGGCCTGGAACCCAACACATGATCACGTGAAGATTTAATGCATATGCTGACATAATGGTTTTATACACTACATTAAGAACATGGTTTTTAGAAGACTTGTTGGATGACAATGCATGTACAACACTCAGTGAATCTGTGAAAATGATAGACTTGGGTATTTCATGTTGCACTATGTGATTTAAAACAAGCAAAACTCCATGGGCTTCCGCCGTAAAAATACTGGTCTTCGAGTTCAGGGTCTTAGAGACTCTAAAATCGGGTCCGTGCGACGCAGACGACACAGTAAGGGCAGTTTTTGACGCGTCACTGTAAAACTCTGCACATTCATACTTAGACTGCAGGGACAAGAAGTGCTGCAAAATAGCAGTTTGTGGTACCCTGCTTTTATCAATTTTCACAAAGGACAAGCCACAACACACAGGTTGAAGCTGCCAGGGTGGTAACACGTATGTAAAAGAAGATGTGTGAATGTCTAAAAAGGAGATGTCGAAATTTGAAGCTTCCTGTCTTACTCTAAGTGAGAACGGCAAAGGAACAGACGGGCGATTTACAAACAGTGGCAATGTGGATGTATCAATAAAAACAGGTTTAAAAGGATGGTTATTCAAAGATGAAATTTTAAAAGCGTAGAGAAAGTCAACATACGTTCGTTGGTACTCAAGGCACCACTTATTACATTCAACATATAGACTCTGGGTCGGGCTAGTGCGGAAGGCACCCGACGCAAGGCGCAGACCCAAGTGGAGTACTGGATCAAGACTTTTTAGGGTTGTTTTCGATGCCGACCCATACACGACACTGCCGTAGTCTAATCGAGACCCGACTAAGGCGGTAAAGACCCGGAGAAGTAGTTCTTTGTCTGCCCCATAAGATTGGTGGGAGAGGACCTTGAGAATGTTTAGTGTTTTGAGACATTTATGTTTAAGTGCTTTGACGTGAGGTCTGAACGTGAGCTTGTTATCAAATATGACACCTCAAAACTTGTGCTCCCTTTTAACAGGAATAGGTGCACGGTTAAGTGTAATCTCAGGGTCCGCGTTAATCCCGCGCTTGCGGGAAAACACAACACAAGTACTTTTGGCCGGGTTTAGTTTAAACCCGTTAAGGTCCGCCCAGCCAGCAAGTTTCTTAACACCGAGCTGTACTTGACGTTCGCATATTGACAGGTTACAGGATTTAAAAGATATTTGAACATCGTCTACATATATGGAAAAGGAAATGGTCGGCGGCAATGCCTTTCGGAGGGAGTTCATCTTAACTACAAACAACGTGCAGCTTAAAACTCCACCTTGCGGCACACCATTTTCCTGCAAATATACACTGGAAAGTGCACTGCCAACCCTCACTCGAAAGGTTCGTTCGGCCAAGTAACTACAAAGAGTGTTCATCATGTTGCCGGAGACACCAAATGACTTAAGGTCCCTGAGGATGCCGTAGCGCCAGGCTGTATCATAAGCTTTTTCAATATCGAAAAATACCGTAAGGCAGAACTGGTTATGGACAAATGCATCTTTTATGTAAGATTCCAGTGCAACAAGCTGATCATTGGTAGATCGCCCCACCCTGAAGCCTGCCTGGCAGCCCTCGAGAAGACCGTTGTACTCCAGAACGTACACGAGAGTACGGTTTATCATCTTATCGAGGAGCTTACACAGGCAGCTTGTCAGGGCGATGGGACGATAACTTGCGGGAGAGGAAGGGTCCTTCCCCTCCTTCAGAAAGGCCACAACTATGGCCTCCTTCCAAGACCTTGGAAGCTGCCCCGAAAGCCATATTCTGTTGTAGAGGTGTAGGAGTGTCTCAAGAGTGTCTGCGTGTAGGTGTTGTATCATGGTGTATGTAATGCTGTCTGCCCCTGGAGCTGAGGGCTTACAAGTGGAAAGAGCAACCTTGAGCTCATGAAGTGTGAATTCAGAGTTGTAAGCAGAATTCGACTTGTTCTTGTCTCGTAAGGGCTTCTTTTCTGCCGATGTTTTGTGTTGCATGAAAGTATTAGTGTAGTGCGCTGAGCTGGACACGTGCTGGAAGTGTTGTGCGAGTGTGTTAGCCTGGTCTTCCAGTGTGTCCCCTATCGTACTAACCAGGGGCAGGCTGTGTGTCTGTTGTCCTTTCAGTTTTCGTATTCGTGTCCAGACTTTGTGTGTGTCAGTGTATGAGTTGATGGAAGTGAGGAAGGTGCGCCAACTCTCCCTTTTCGCCTCACGACGCACTCGCTTCCCAAAAGCCTTTGCCCGTTTAAAAGAAATGAGGTTATCTGACGTGGGGTACCGGCGAAGGACACCCCACGCCTTGTTCTGGGCCTCTCGCGCCCGCCTGCAGTCCTCGTTCCACCAGGGCCTCCTTGGGCTGCGGGACCCACTGGAGGCCTGGGGAATGGACTTTTCGGCGGCGTCGAGGATGTGCGCCGTGACAAGTTGGGCGGCTTCCTCCACGTGTAGGTGTTTTATGGATGTGTGGTGTAGTTGAGATGTTTGTGTGAATGTGCTCCAGTTTGCTTTTGATTCATTAAACCTTTTATGGGAAGATGGACTGCTCGGGCCTATACCTATATACGTTAATGAAGTGGGGAAATGGTCACTACCATATGGGTCTGTGCCCACACCCCACTCAAGACATGGAAAGAGAACTGCAGAACCAATAGCCAAGTCAAGATGCGAGTATGTGTTATGTTCTAAGTTATGGTATGTAGGCTGTTTTTTGTTGAAAAGGCATGCTCCGGAGGATGTAAGAAACTTCTCTATCAGGCGACCTCGGGCATCCGTTCTGGAGGAGCCCCAAAGAGAGTTGTGCGCATTAAGGTCGCCTGTTAGTATGTATGGTTCGGGCAGCTGGTCAACCAGTGCCTCGAAATCAGAACTCAGAAGCACAAAATCAGGAGAGATGTAAATGGAGCATACCGTTATCAACCTATTAAATATTATTGTACGGATCGCTACAGCCTCGAGGACAGTGTTTAAAGAGACAGGGTGACATGCTAATGATTTCCGGGCGATAATGGCCACACCTCCTGAACAGTGGGTGCAGCCAAACCCTGTCCTTTCTGAATACCATGTACCTATTTAAGAAATTTGTTTGTTTAGAGTTCAGGTGAGTTTCCTGGAGACACATGATACTTGGCTGACTGGCATGCAGAAGCTCATACACATCGTCAAGATTTTTAAGGAGGCCTCTGCAGTTCCATTGGATGATATTTTCTGTTCCGATTATTTAAATTTAAGAATGACTGGAATGTGTGTGTTCATGTGTGTTCATGTGTCGTCTTTCGGGGCTGTTACTCTTGGATTGGGCTTTTTGGGCCTTTCTGTAGGCTTGGACGTAGGTGGCCGCTCCTTGCGCTGCGTTGCAGGCAGGAACGGCCCGACATCCATCTCGTCGTCGGATGTCCGAGGGGTGCCCGACGGACCGGGCCCCCCAGACTTGGCCCCCCTTCGGGAGCCCTTCGTTTGAGCCGCCACCGTCGGGGCGCCAGAGGTGGCACAGGCGGTGCGGTGGTGGTGGGAGCCGGTGCGGGGCCCGTGGTGTCCATCACCTCGGTACCCTCCAACGCACTGGAGGACGGGGAGACAGAGGCGGGAGCGGCACCGGTCCCGACAGAAGTGGTTCGCACCACAACCGCTGCTGCCTCAGCAAGCGGCGTGGTGCCGGGTTGGGCTGCGTGAGGCAACCCAGCGGGGGGCGGGGGCGGGCCCAGGTCAGACTCGCTGAACTGGGTCCCTGTGGACACCAGACGTCGCTCCGCCCCCCGGCGAGCTGCGTCGGCGTACCTCCCCAAAGGGAAAGAGGCGAACCTCTTTCTCGGCTCTGGAAAGGTGATGTTCTCGGTTACCTTAATGTCTATGATCTTTTTTTCTAGTTGGAATTTTTCGCACTTGCGGGAGTATGCCGCATGCGGCCCCCCGCAGTTTACACAAGTGAGAGTTTCGATGAGCAGTTCTCGCCCGGATGATCGTGCGCCGCGCACTTTGCACACATCGTTCGGCCACGGCAAGAGTTCGTACCATGCCCGAACCGCTGGCACTTAAAGCAGCGCCGCGGGTTCGGGATGTACGGACGTATTGAGCACCGGATAAAACCTGCATATATACGTTGTGGGAGAACTGCGCGGTCAAAGGTCAAGATGATGTGCTTGGTGGGAATCTCCTTGTCGTCTCTACGGATAGTGATGCGTCTCACGGCAGTGACGCCCTGATCCTTCAAGCCGGCAAGGAGATCCGCATCCGTTTCGTTCAGGAGGTCTGTCTCGGATATCACACCCTGCGAGCTGTGAGGCTCCGATGGGGTGTGACCCTGATGTCGAGATCAGCTAGTCTAGTCTGAGCTAGAAGCTTTGCAGACTGCTGCTTGTCATTTATTTCAATTAGGAGTTCACCAGACCTTTGTTTTTTGCACTTATACGATTTTCCTACTATTGCTTCAAGATACTTGGCGATCAGAAGACTGACTGAGATGCAAGGAGGTGGGTTGGATTGAGGGATTCCATGACAAGAAATCGAGAAAAATGATCCGTTTCAGGAAAGGTTAACGACGGCAATGGAGGAAAGGATACTTCGGGGCGGCCCCTTTTCAGGGACCGATCACGGTTCGGGGGGGGGGGGGGGGGGGTTTGGACAATACCATAAAGCATAGTATAAAAGCAGGGAGACGGGGGTACTTTCTTCTTTGACTTTACTCTGGTAGCCAAAGAGGTCCCGGAGCTCCCTGCCTGGTAAACAGACAGGGAGCCCATCCGCCGGAGCTTGACCTGGGATCCGACGGCCACCGTTCGTGGTTTCTAACCCTCCACCTATAAACACATCGCCACGGTTTGATGCAGCTTATGTTTGGGGGCTCTGGGTCCGCGGTATCGCCAGTACTGTCACCAAGATTGCTCAAGGTGCCCCGTGCGGGGAAATCACCCATGACAACTCGAAACTTAGAACAATTGTATATAGGAGCTCAGTACATTGCTTTAATTTTTATGGGTTTTATCCCTGTCTTTTTTGCAGAAAAAACGAAACTCTTGTGCTTGAACAACTCGTTGTGAACGTTACGGATCGTGTAAACATAACCGTCACGCCGATGAGTGCTATGGCTTCGATGGCATCTTTGGTCCTGCCTACAAGACTGATTGGCAACCTACTTAAGGCCCACCTTCCTATTCTACTGAACGACACAATTCAAAGTGGTCTAACAAAGCTGAATGAATACGCTCACAATCAAACAAAAAATAAAGCCTGAAACACAAAATGGACTACGTTTTACGCGTGAATTTTAGTAGAACGTCTGAAGGACGAGGCTGACGTTCTCTGAAGTCTCCTGTGTTCTACGTTTATCTGTCTCTTGCGCAAGGGTAGATGCGGAGTAGAGGGACCTGAGACGACAGTACGCTACGGCCTGCCGTCAGCAGGCCTAATATCACGCCTTGACGTCTACCCGCGTCGACCAATAGGCACAGTCCACGGTATCACGTGACTTGCACGCAGGAAGGCATAACATCAAGCTCACCCAGCGTTAAGCCTAAAAAAATGCCTTGGGCCTAACGCCGCCATTTAAGGGCAAACTTCGTCAACCGGAGGCCGTTTGATAAAAAAAGTGATTGCGCTCAACGTGATTCGAATACGGCGTATTCGTTGACTGTGAAACGACAAAGCTAGACTGTAGGCCTAAGCTGAGGCAGCCTGGCATCCTACTGCTGGTAGTTTTAAACTAGCAAAGCCATATATACCCGCAGGGCTGCTAATGCCAGTTGTGGGGTACAAAAAGGCTTTATGAGTAGGGTTGTACACCGCTGTTGAGCGCGTTGATACAGATAATGCTAGGGCATGTGGACGGTAATAACGAATCCCTGAATAAGTCGCAGCGCATGCAAAAATAGGGTCGACAATAAGGAATTCGCGACCGTCGTCTGAATTATGTTTGCACAGTCAGCCACGCAGCCACTGCGATGTGTATACAGTAATAGCTAACTTGCCTATTTCCAAACGTAATGCTTTGTGTGATATTACAATTGCCAGCTTATCTACGGGAAGTAAATAAGCTCATACAGAGCAGAATACCCGAAATCATTACAGCACAATTATTCGATGCTAAACGAATGCAATTTTGCAAAATTTTAGTAAATGTAATTGTAACTGAGTTAGCCATACAAAATTTTCCAGGGTATAGTTATTTAGGCCGCAAAACTATGTGCAATTTTTTTTAAGTGTACTGATTGGGAGGGCAGCTGAGACTGCTTTTTCTACAAAGCCGTCCTCATTGAACAACGAATTAGGAAGCACAGCTGTGTTCGTAAAAGTTACGGGAAATCGACATGCTTTAAAATTTTCAGTCCTATGAAGTGTAGCATTATTACAGAACTCCGAACTCGTCAGTGATGAACAATATAAATTTAGTCGTACGTTTCAGATTTAGAGCACGTTCCACACATCAGCTATCCCATCTCGATATCCACTGCCATGTTGAACGGTGGCAATTGCCCCAAGTGAAACGTGTTTTTAAATTGAAGCTTTCAGCCTCCCACTCATGTCGTCTATTGTCCATCCAAAATGCAAAAGCCAACTTTGTGAAACCATGATGATGATCGGGGTTAAAGTGAGGAAACATTAGAGAATTTTAGCTAATCATGTTCGACGGTCCGCTCCGGTATCGGCAGCACGCTCAGCCCAACCGGAGCGTCAGCAGCAGAAACGCTTTTAGCTAACCGATAATCTTATCGCTCTTGAGAGAGGAGCATTTGCGCGTCTGGTCGGGCCTTCGTGGAATGTAAACCAGAAAGACATCCAAACGAAAATACAAGAAATGTTTTAAAGCAAAGCTTTTTCCCTCTACCCCCCAAGGGTTCTTTCGCGACCGTTGGTGTGACCAGAAAACTGTAGCGAACAAATAGAAGAATTCACTGGCACCACCGGGAATCGAACCTGGAACTAATAGACTAACAGAGGGAGAGCCCGTTGTCTTACAGATTTAGCTACGAGCCCATGCGAAGACAGGGACGACAGGTGGTGTACTCACCAAGCACATCTGCGGGTTTACCACCGGCGTTCTCGCTGAATGCCACGTGAAAGCGTCACGCGATCACTCACGCTCGTCTAGCGGCCCGGTGCGCACCTTGCTCATGTGCTAAGAGTTACAAAAATTAAGGGAAGCTCGCACCAATTCATGGCATCTCACTTCTAGTACGCCAGTGTGCTAAAGCCTGTGGCCTCCAGTGTTCACGTAAAAAATCACAGCTCCTTGTCGTCCACTCCCACGCCAAATCAAGGAATACATTCAAATACTCCTTGATGGCCAGGCCATCACTCCAAGCAACAGCATCAAGATCATTGGCCTACATCTTGAGGCTAACACCAAGTGTGACGTCTCCTTGCAGCGCCTCAAAAAAAAAAAATCGCGCCAATCCATGCCGTGAATGTGGTTGGAAAGCAAAGCTGGAAACGGCACCCACAACGATTACCCATGCGACGTCCCTTAAATTCACTCACATCACTCTACAAATAGTAAAACCAGAGAAAAATGAAATGCACTTAACCACACCAATTATTACTTCAGAGATATTCTTGGTCAGATTAAATCAATGCATGATGCATGAACGGTGTTTGGTTGAGTTTTATTGGTGTAGCACAAGAGTGGAAACTGTTTTTATAAAATTAAAGTAAGCTCCAACCCGGTGTTAGACGATCTGGCTTCTCCCTCTCTGCGCCGCGGACAGAGGCGACGAGATTCCGGCAGAGAAGGAGGAGGAAGAAATACTTCTGTTCAGATTTCTGGACGGCCGAGAGTGCAGCCCCGGGGAGTGATACCTTCTTCTGTGGGGCCCATATGCAGACCGCGCGGCCTGTGTTCTGTCCACTCGCTGAAGCTAGGTAGGTAGAGAGGGAATGGACAGCAGCATCTCCCCTTGCTCTTGTTGGGTAGTTGACGGAAAGAGACGAGTTTGCTCAGGGCTAAAGTCGCACACCCCGATTACGGGGCGGAGCGTTCCTACTTCTTAGCAAAATTTACATTAAGCGTCGTTGCGATTCGGATGCATTAAGTGAAGAGGCGTTGGCTGTGGGAAGGAGGCCTGATTGTATGAGCCGTAGGGTAGTTTGTTGTTCTGTCGAAAGGTCTGGGTAAGGCGAAGGTACGGTCTCTCTCAGAAGGCGATAATGCTGGGTTATGTGTCTGAACGAGATAAGCGGGTGACTGTCATCTTACAGCTCCATAGTAGGGGGGGGGGGGTAAAAGTGCAGGCTTGTTGGGTGGGCATATTTGTTGCCCTCCATTGAAGCGTGAGGGGGTGTCCAGATGAGCTGAATGGAACCGTTTGGGGAGTGTTTTTTTAACACGCGCAGTGCAGGTCAGGACACCCAACCCGACTGGTAATTCCAGTAGGTTTGCTGGGAATGAATGACTACCCTCCGAACCCCTGGTTGAGCAATAGCCAAGGTGATGGCTGCCTCTTCTGCTGCCGTCATTTCTTGGGTCCCTAGAGAGGTACCGCAAGGAAGTTGGTTCTGAAGGTAGCCAGGATGATGGCGTATTGCTGCCGTCGATGTTTGGAGACCTCTGTGCAGATAACTGCATGCTCCCCACCCAGGGTGGTGTTGAGCCCTTGAGCCCTTGCTTGTTGGGGACCGTCGACGTGTAAGGGGTTCATATATTTCTAAGCAAAGGGAGCATCTTCAGTTCTTGTCGCCAAGAGTGCGGGAGCACATCAAGCGGAGTGACATTCTGGGCTGCCAAGCCAATCTGGTGAAGCATGCGGTTACCCACCGCAGTTCTGAGTCGGACCTTCTGGTTAGAAATATGGCCTTCTATCAGCTCTTCCACCGTATTGTGGAGGCCCGTGCTAAGCAGCCTCTGTGTGGACGCACTAATGAGAAGACCAATGGCCTGCTCGACCGCCTTTCTAATCATTTTATATAGCATCTCTATGTCTTCCTTGTCGAGAAGAAGAACGGGGGTGGACGTAAGTGACTCTCGCGAGGACAAAAGCTTCAATGAATCGAAAGGTACCGGATTCCTTTAGGCCTCGCTTCTTGGTGGCAACTCGCCTGATCATGTGTGTGATTTGATAAAGCTGTTTTTGAGGCGCTGCAAGGAGACGTCACTCTTGGTGTTAGCCTCGAGATGTAGGCCCAGGATCTTGATGCTGGGGCTCGGAGTGATGGCCTGGCCATCAAGGAGTATTTGAATGTATTCCTTGATTTGGCGTGGGGGTGGACGACAAGGAGCCGTGATTTTTTACGTGAACACTGGAGGCCACAGGCTTTAGCACATTGGCGTACTAGAAGTGAGATGCCATGAATTGGTGCGAGCTTCCTTTAATTTTTGTAACTCTTAGCACATGAGCAAGGTGCGCACTGGGCCGCTAGACGGGCGTGAGTGATCGCGTGACGCTTTCACTTGGCATTCAGCGAGAACGCCGGCGGTAAACCCGCAGATGTGCTTGGTGAGTACACCACCTGTCGTCCCTGTCTTCGCGTGGGCTCGTAGCTAAATCGGTAAGACAACGGGCTCTCCCTTTGTTAGTCTGTTAGTTCCAGGTTCGATTCCCGGTGGTGCCAGTGAATTCTTTTATTTGTTGGCTGGAGTTTTCTGGTGACACCAACGGGGGTAGAGGTAAAAAGCTTTGCTTTAAAACAGCATTAATCAAATAATACACATGATCAGGCGAGTTGCCACCAAGAAGCGCGGCCTAAAGGAATCCGGTACCTTTCGATTAATTGAAGCTTTTGTCCTCTCGAGAGTCACTTACGTCAACCCCCCGTCTTCTTCTCGACAAGGAAAACATAGAGATGCTTTATATAATGATTAGAAAGGCGGTCGAGCAGGCCATTGGTCTTCTCATGAGTGCGTCCACACAGAGGCTGCTTAGCACGGGGCTCCACAACACGGTGGAAGAGCTGATAGAAGGCCATCTTTCTAACCAGAAGGTCCGACTCAGAACTGCGGTGGGTAACCGCATGCTTCACCAGATTGGCTTGGCAGCCCAGAATGTCACTCCGCTTGACGTGCTCCCGCACTCTTGGCGACAAGAACTGAATATGCTCCCTTTGATTAGAAATATATGAACCCCTTACACGACGACGGTCCCCAACAAGCACGGGCTCAAGGGCTCAACACCACCCTGGGTGGGGAGCATGCAGTTATCTGCACAGACGTCTCCAAACATCGAGGGCAGCAATACGCCATCATCGTGGCTACCTCCAGAACTACCCTCCTTGCGTGTACCTCTCTTAGGACTTAAGAAATGACGGCAGCAGAAGAGGCAGCCATCACCTTGGCTCTTGCTCAACCAGGTGCTCGGAGGGTAGTCATTCATTCCCAGCAAGCCTACTGGAATTACCAGTCGGGTTGGGTGTCCTGACCTGCACTGCGCGTGTTAAAAACACTCCCCAAACTGTTCCATTCAGCTCATCTGGACGCCCCCTCACGCTTCAATGAAGGGCAACAAATATGCCCACCCAACAAGCCTGCACCTTTACCCCCCCGTGCTATGGAGCTGTACGACGACAGTCACCCGCTTGTCTCGTTCAGACACATAACCCAGCATTATCGCCTTCTGAGAGAGACCGTACCTTCGCCTTACCCAGACCTTTCGAGAGAACAACAAACTACCCTACGGCCCATACAATCAGGCCTCCTTCCCACAGCCAACGCCTATTCACTTAATGCATCCAAATTGCAACGACGCTTAATGTAAATTTTGCTAAGAAGTAGGAACATTCCGCCCCGTAATCGGGGTGTGCGACTTTAGCCCTGAGCACCCTCCTCTCTTTCCGTCAACTACTCAACAAGAGCAAGGGGAGATGCTGCTGTCCATTCCCTCTCTACCTACCCAGCTTCGGCGAGTGGACAGAACACAGGCCGCGCGGACTGCATATGGGCCCCACAGAAGAAGGTGTCACTCCCCAGGGCTGCACTCTCGGCCGTTCAGAAATCTGAACAGAAGTATTTCTTCCTCCTCTTCTCCTTCTCTGCCGGAAGTCTCGTCGCCTCCGTCCGCTGCGCAGAGAGGGAGAAGCCAGATCGTCTAACACCGGGTTGGAGCTTACTTTAATTTTATACAAACAGTTTCCACTCTTGTGCTACACCAATAAAACTCAACCAAACACCGTTCATGCATCATGCATTGATTTAACCTGACCAAGAATATCTCTGACGTAATAAATGGTGTGGTTAAGTGCATTTCACTTTTCTCTGGTTTTACTATATGTAGAGCGATGTGAGTGAATTTAAGGGACGTCGCATGGGTAATTGTTGTGGGTGCCGTTTACAGCATTGCTTTCCAACCACGTTCACGGCGTGGATTGGCGCGATTTTTTTCCTTTGAGAAGAATGACACCAGGCGACTGGAACGTGTCCTAGTCCTCCCCGAGGTCATTTACAGTGCACAGCGGGTTCCTGTGCTTGCGCATGAGGCACTGTGCCTCACTTTGCGGCGGCTGGCCTACCCGAACAGACTCTGCGACCTCGAGTGTGCGTTTGGGCGGCACTATTCAGTGATTTCTAGTTTTACGAACAAAGTGTTGGCCCAGATCGACGACAGTTTCGCCTTCCTGCTTCATGACTTGAACAGCCGATTGTGGCTCGACGTAACCGCATTAGAAGCTTTTTCTCAGGTAAAAGAAACACTTCGACCGTTTTTTTAGATTCGTATTTAACATGTTTTAGTTTGCCTTGCAGGCGGTGCATTTAAAGGGAGCGGCTCTCAAGATCTGCTGGCTGTTTATTGACGGCTCTGCACGTCAATGTGCCGCCCGTCAAAAGATCAGAGGCCTTTTTTCTCCGAGCACAAGCGTTTCCATGCATTAAAATATCAAGCTATTATGTGTCCCAACGGGATAATTAGCGCCCTTGATGGGTCTTTTGCCGGAAGTCTTCATGACGCAGGTAAATACTCTTACCTGGCAGAAAACGTATATCTGCAAGAGCCCCTCACGTGTGCCAAAAATTACTATATTACTGTTGAACGTTCTGTAAATCATGCCTCACGATTATACTTCCTATATACTTCTCTAATTTATTGCAAATATTTTTGAGTCTCCTTTTATTACCCTGGGCTAGAAAAACATTTGTCGAGTTATTTCCTATTGGCACGCTGTCGTACTTGTAGTCCCATTTTTTGCTGAATGTTGTTTTTCTGTGTAACTTTTAGTTCGCGGTTATGACTTTTTACACCCCATGAGCGTTACAGTGCCTACTCGTCAGAGCAATGCATGCAGCCCATAAACGGCTGTATTATTTCTGTTCCTGTATTCTATGCAAATATTGCAGCCAATGCGGACCAACTGCGCTACCCCGAGAACAGGTTGTTATATTTTAGCTGGAGTACTTACCTTTTGTTCATTTTCCCTCTTTTTTTCAGGTATTCTTCGGGAAAGCGAACTGTACGGGAAGCTTGAGAAGCCGGTCCATGGGAGGAGCTACTGCCTTTATGGAGATACAGCCTACCCTTTAAGGCCCCTGTTGCTGAAACCATACGGCGGAGTGCATCTGAACGAGCAGCAAGTCGCTTTTAACAAGGGGATGAGCCGTGTTAGGCAGGCGGTTGAGTGGGGGTTTGGGAAAATTTCTGGGCTGTTTGCTTCCCTGGATTTTAGAAAAAACAACAGAAGCTCTACAAGCAGAACTTAGCACGAATGTACAGGGTCAGCGCAATTTTGGCAAACTGCCACACCTCTCTCTATGGATCCCAGGTTTCGCAATACTTTAAAGTTGACTAACCCTGTCTGGAGGCCTACCTCACCACCAGGATTAACTAGAATGTACATACAGTGGGGTCCACTGTTAAAGGGAAACGGCGAGCGCGTGTCCGCTATACTCCGCGAAGCGCCGACACCGAGAAGTGGCGAGATACGGAGACAGCCGCACATGCGCATTGACCGCTTCAGGCGTGAGAAGCCGCTGTGTCGTCTGCTACGGCGCTCCGCCGCTCCGCTTAGCTTGCGATAGCCATGGAATTTCGTACTCGCAGTATCTGAGCGGCCGGGCGAAGCGCCGTAGCAGACGACAGCGCGGCTTCACACGCATGGAGCGGTCAGTGCGCATGTGCAGGCTGTCTCCGATTCTCGCCACTTCTCGGCGCTGGCGCTTCGCGGAGCGCAACGGGCACGCGCTCGCCGTTTCCCTTAACAGTGGCCCCCACTGCACGTGGAAACTGCAGATGCTAGTTTAGAAAGATGCAGTTTTATTTCAGTCATAGAAGTAGTCCTATAAAGGCCTACAATTTGGCCAAACATATTGCAATGAAGTTACTGCAGCAATAGGCGAAAATGAAGCGTAAGTGCACCAATTTCGCAAAATATAATGCCATTTCACAGAAAGTATAAAAATGGAATCCGTTACACCCGCAACAAAGATTAGATTAACAAGATGCGATATCTTATTACTCACACTTTCGAAGAGCAACTGAAAATCTCTTTAACAAGTTTTCTGAATCCTTTTTTCTTGGTCCTCCAACAGTTTCTTCACCTCGTGGATTAATTGCTTGTGTTCCTGGGCCCCGGAAGAACACGCCTCCGTCTGGAATTTCCTCTCCTCGAACATCAATTTCTTTTCGTCTAGGGCAAGCCGTTCCTCGTCATGCGCCATCCTTCGCTCTTGGGGGTCCAGTTCACGCTGCTTGATTGCAAACTCATTCACCTCACGCTTTTCCAGGAGCATCATACGAAGCATTTGTAGCTCTCGAAGCCCTGCGAGGCGTAAGCATGGCAAAGTTGTTGTTATCTATGCTTTTAAATAAAATGCAACCAATATCACGAGATCACTTGTCCTCAATTTAATTTATGGCCATAACACGCACAATGCGAAAACGCATAAGTCTGATTTTCTGAATATATATCATGGCGCATGCGGTAAAAAAGTGCAGAAAAATAGCTCAAGCAATATATCCAGCTGCAATAATATGGCAAGACATGCTGCTTCACACGTTTTATTTTACGCTTGCAAATAGGTGATTTATCTTTTTCGGCATCCCACCTCTTGGCACGCTTAGTGTGGTAGGTCGCTTTCGCGGTGGTTGCCGTGCAGAGTTTGGAACCGCGGTGTCTGCAGGCGGGGTGGTACCGCCCACCGTTACTTCAGTTTCACCTGACTCCACAACCTTCTGGCTGGCTGGTGGCGCTTGACGCTGCAGTTGGCTCGTGCGAATTGCACATGTCCAGCAGCAGCTCGCTGATACCAGATGAGTATTTTGCATGAAATGCGGGAACACTAACACGCGAAAGTAAAACCTACGATCATGGCGAGAAATTTTTGCCGCACGAAGAGTTAAGTGCGAGAATTTTTCTATACTGCAAAATATATAACTGCGCAGCGTCGCAGATACCAAAGCAAGAACTACAAGTACGTGATACAAGTTTAGCTTAACAAACTTCCAAGTGAGGTGAGGGTGAAAAATAAAAGTGAAGCAAATGAAAACCATTCAGCCTCTTTTCAGCGAAAGGATGGACCAGAGGGAGCAGTCCATGCGATGTATATTCGATTAAATTCATAAGCACGAGTACAGCCAAATAAACGTGTACACATAAACAACACTTACCTCTGATCTGATGGCTGTCACAGGGCTAGGCGGATTCCCTCGTCACCAACGACACTGCCGCCGCGGTGGCTGCTTCTGTAGGGTGTGCAAACGGCGCAACTGGTTTTTCCCAACTTTGCTGTCTCACCGCCAGCGGGACGCGCACAGTGGGCAGCGTGGCATCCCTCGTTTGTTGCGCCAACAGGAGCTCGGTTTGTTTTTTTGGGCCGTATTGTTCCCCTTCCTCGGCTGTGTTCTCGGGATGGTTCTCGGCGCGTAGGAAATTCCCGAGCAAGGTCTGATACATCTTGCAGTAGTCGCTCTTTCTCCCCTTATTGCTCTTCAGTGCCAGACCTGAACAAAACAGAACGGAAGCGCTTGATGCGCTTCAGGGTGGCCCGCATATGCATGCTGTCGTCACTGCGAGCATGCACCTATCGCAAAACCACGGAATGAAGCTTAGGAAACGGCTACATGAGGAATGAAACTTACTTCCTGAGGTTGACCCTGTCGTTACGACGGAAGTACCCGATGAGCAGGTCCAACCTCTCTCGGGTGGCATGAATTGACAACGGTCACGTGACAAGGTATTCCACAAAAGCCAAAACTTCGTCCGACCTTTGCGGTTGCTCGAACGGATTAGCCACTAAGACCTCTTTAGGAGCGCTATATCCACATCTACTCGGAACCGCTTCCGCCGTTTCGTCGCTGCCGTCTCAGGTAGTATTCTAGGGGCCGCAGTAGTAGCGCTCGCCTCGCTAGGAGCAGCCATCTTGAAACCGCGCACGGGAGCGCGAGCAGCCGTTACGGTATAGTGAACTAGAATAGTTGGGTAGTGGAAAAAGCGGCCACCTCCGAGTGAGGCACTTAGTGTAAACCCCACAAGGTGGCGCTCGCGTGCCTCGCCTGAGCACTTTTTCACCTCGGTAAGTGGCGGGCAGGCGTGCGTCGGGCAGTCTCCGAGGAGCTACAGTTCTTTTTTCGTGTCAAAATAGTAGAGAATGCTATTAATGTACCAAGGTTTTTTATGGGAAAGGTACCTACGTTGTGTATTTACTGCTTGCTCTTTTTTTCATCACATTTCGCCAAACTAGCAGACCGCGCACGCCGTGCGAAATCTAGGCTAGCGTGCGGATACTTTTTTCTTCGTTGTTTGATGGTTTTTTTATCGTGTTGTGTCAACTGAGGAATGAGCGGGGTGCTTAAGGCTCTCTGCTTAAGGTCAATGTTTCTGCTTTTTTTTTCATTTCTTGCAGATTTTTCTATCAAGTTCTGCATACGAGCAAACAGCATCGTGCATGCGCAAACATTTACGTGGTTTTTTTCCAAATTGTACCCACGACGCACACATGACAGATGTATTAAAACTTCAGTCAAGTCAACAGGAAGCGTGCAAATACAGGATTCGCGACCGCCCCGCACGGGGCACCTTGAGCAATCTTGGTGACGGTACTGGCGATACCGCGGACCCGAGCCCCAAAAATAAGCTGGATCCAACCGTGGCGATGTGTTTATAGGTGGAGGGTTAGAAACCACGAACGGTGGCCGTCGGAGCCCAGGTCAAGCTCCGGGGGATGGGCTCCCTGTCTGTTTACCCGGCAGGGAGCTCCGGGGGCCTCTTTGGCTAGCAGGGTAAGGTCAAAGAAGAAAGTACCCCCGTCTCCCTGCTTTCCCAAAGTATCATATGGCATTTTCCAAACCCCCCCCCCCAAACGTGATCGGCCCCCGAAAAGGGGCCGCACCGAAGCTTCATTCCCACCCTTGCCAACAATTGCATCCCAAAAGCCAGATAACTATCCGCGCTTCTTGATTGTTGAATCTCTTGACAAGTCAAATCCTATCTCCTCCCAGTCAGTGTTCCTTATCACCAAATTCCTTGAAGGCATCCTTGGCAAGTCTTTCCAAGCCAAGAAACTGAGAACCGGCGAAGTTCTGGTCGAGGTGAACACTCACCAGCAAGCCACAAGCCTCCTTACCCAGAATCGCATGGCAGATCTGGACATCAGAGTAACACCCCACCGTAGCCTCAATAGCTCTCAGGGTGTGATTTCTGAGCCAGATCTGATAAATGAGACGGAAGCCGATCTGCTCGAAAGTATGAAAAGCGAGGGCGTGACGGCAGTGAGGCGCATCACCATGCGGCGAGATGATAAGCAAATCATGACAAAGCATATAATCTTGACATTTGACCGTTCCACACTCCCTCAATCCATCAAAGCGGGTTTCATTCATTGTTCTGTCCGGCCTTACATCCCGAACCCGCGGCGCTGTTTCAAGTGCCAACGGTTCGGGCATGGCACCACCTCCTGTCGTGGAAAAACAACGTGTGCAAAATGTTCATCTCAAGATCATGATACAGATAACTGCCAGGCTCAACAATTAATGTGCAGCAACTGTCATGGACCTCATGCTGCGTACTCCCGCACGTGTGAAAGGTTCCAGATGGAAAAGAAAATAATCAACCTCAAAATCACTGAAAACATCACCTTCCCAGAGGCGCGGAAGAGGTTCGCCTCTTTCCCTCTGGGGAGGTACGCCGACGCAGCTCGCCGGGGGGCGGAGCGGCGTCTGGTTTCCACAGGGACCCAGTTCAGCGAGTCTGACCTGGTCCCTCCGCCGCCCCCCCCTGGGTTGCCTCTGGCAGCCCAACCCGCCATCACGCCGCTTGCTGAGGCAGCAGCGGTTGTGGTGGCAACCTCTTCCGTCGGGACCGGTGCCGCTCCTGCCTCTGTCTCCCCATCCTCCAGTGCGTTGGAGGGTACCGAGGTGATGGACACCACGGGCCCCGGACCGGTTCCCACCGCCACCGCACCGCCCGTGCCACCTCTGGCGCCCCGGACGCCCTCGGCGGTGGCGGCTCAAACGAAGGGGTCCCGAGGGGGGGCCAAGTCCGGGGGGCCCGGTCCGTCGGGCACCCCTCGGACATCCGACGACGACATGGATGTCGGGCCGTTCCTGCTGCAACGCAGCGCAAGGAACGCGTCCCGACGCCAAAGCCTCCCGACAAGCCAAAAAAGGCGAGAGTCACAGCCCCGAAAGACGACACATAAACAAACACACACACTCCAGTAGCTCTCACACTAAATAATGGGAAGAGAAAACATAATTCAATGGAACTGTAGAGGCCTTCTTAAAAATCTTGACGATGTATACGAACTACTGCATGCTAATCAGCCAAGTGTAATGTGTGTTCAGGAAACACATTTTAATTCAAGCACACAAATTTCTTGAATAGTTACTGGTTCGAAAAGGGCAGGGATGGCTGCACACACTCTTCTGGTCGTTGAAGATTAAGCGGTGGTGTTGCCGACGCATGAATGTACTTATGGAAAAGGCATATGATTGCGATATAGCGACGTGTTTGCAATGGCTGGAGACAGCATGGGCGTTTAATTTGTGTGATGCTAGAATGCCGGTTATAATTTCGAGTTATGAAGCGAGCAGCTCGATTTTGGATGGATTCAATCATGTCAATTAAATATTTTTGAAATGGTGACCAAATGGACGAAGCGAATTCCAGTTGTGGGAGAACGAAGGTTTGATATGCTAGTTGGCGAACATTTGATGGGGCATGCCGTAAATTGCGTCGTAAGTAGCCAAGTGATCGAGATGCTTTTGCACAAATGGTTGAAATGTGGTCAGACCAAGACAAATCGGGAGTTAGAATGACACCTAGATATTTGTATGTCGACGTTCGCATTAGTGAGCTACCTTTTAACATGTAGGGGAAGTCAGAGTTATTATGTTTACGACTAAACGTCATTACTTTACATTTGTTTAAGTTTAGTGTCATTAGCCATGTTTCACACCAGCTGGACAGGAGATTAAGATCGTTTTGAAGAGCAAAATGGTCATCACTGGAGGTTATTTCGCGATATATAATGCAGTCATCAGCAAACAGCCGCACACTACATGTGAAATTTTTTCCCAAGTCATTGATGAATATTAAAAAAAGTAAAGGTCCTAGGACGCTGCCTTGCGGCACACCAGAAGTCACGTCAGAAAAGGGAGAAGAAAAGTTGTTGACAAATGTAAACTGTTGTCGAAGGGTGATGAAGTTGCGAAGCCATGATAAAGTTTGCGAATCTAGGCGAAGAGCTGATAGCTTTGATATTAGACGTGAATGGGCGACCCGATCAAATGCTTTCGAGAAGTCGAGAAACACGCAGTCAGTTTGTAAGCTATTGTTCATGTTAGAATGCAGATCAGTGGTGAACTCGAACAACTGCGTGTCGCACGACAACCCTTTCCTGAAGCCATGTTGGTTAGTAAAGAAAAACTTGTTATGTTCCAGATGGCTGAACACGTGGGATGCAATGATATGTTCGAGCATTTTGCAACAAACGCAAGTTAAAGAAATGGGGCGATAGTTGTTGGGGGAGTCAGTGTCGCCAGATTTGTGAATGGGTACTATTTTACCTATTTTCCAATCAGATGGTAACTTCCCTGATGATAACGACTGGCAGAAAATGTGGTATAATATCTTGCTTGTAATTCCAATCGTCCCTTTAAGTACTTTCGAGTTAATGTTGTCGATGCCAGCGGACGTTCATATTTTAAGGTTCTGTATAAGACTTTCTATGCCAGCAACGGTTATATCGATAGGTTGCATATAGGTCCAGTCATATTCAGGAATTACAGGGATATTACAGGGACTTTCCGTGGTAAAGACAGAAATAAAACCTGTTAAATACGGTGGGCACTCTGCATCTGGAACCAAAGCAAGGTCATTATTTTTAACAAGATTTTATTAGTATCGCAGGCAGGGGATATTTCTTTCCAGAACTTTTTGGGATTAGAATTGAGCAAGGATGGAAGGTCATGTGAAAAGTATTTACTTTTGGCTGCAGTTATTGCTTCACAGTATGTTAATAGATAACTTTTATATTCCTGACATGTCTCCTGTGTACCGGCGCGCTTAGCCCGTTTGTACAGATGCTTTTTCCTATTACGCTGTTGTCTAAGAGACTTTGTGAACCATGGTTTGATTTATCGTTTTTGATAGGAATTACCGGTACATGTTTGCTTACCAGTTCTGTTATTTTATTTTTGAAACTTAGCCAGTTTTCTTCAACATTTTCTAGACTAAAGGACGGTAAGAAAGTATGGTCGAAAACGTTTCTAGCTCAGCATTGATAAGGTTAAAATTTGCTCGATTATAATCTCGAATTTGTTTAGTGCAATGGCCTGTAAGAGGCAAAGGCATTTTACTGGTAACTTGGAGTAGATTATGGTCAGAAAGACGATCTAGGTTAGACATCGTGTGAATGTTTCAGGGGCCGACGTAAATTAAATCTAATAGGTTTGGTCCGCGGGTGGGTTCTTCGACTATTTGGGAAAAGTTGAAATCTAACGAAAGATTATAAATTCTTGAGAAGTATGGGAGGAGGATGAGAGAGTAGCCCAGTTAATGTCCGGGAAATTAAAATCGCCTAGAAGGTAAATGAAATCCGAGGAACACAGCTCATTGGCTTTGGTGATGCAGCTTCTAAGGTTATCTACGAAGGATTGGTTATAGTCGGGTGGGCGATAGCAAACTCCTATCAGTATCTTTCCAGAACGTGAGTAGCATGTGGCCCAAACTATATCTAGCGGCGAGTCAAAATGAACGGCATTCGATGCAAGACTGTTCCTTATAGCCAGCAAAACACCGCCGCCTTTTCGGCTAGCGCGGTCTTTGCGATATATGTTGTACTCATTTTTATAAATCAGAATCTCTGAGTCAAGGACGTCCGGGCAAAGCCAAGTTTCGGTGAGGGCGAGAATGTCGGTGCAACTGTCTTCTAAGAAGGATCTGACATGTGTGCGTTTTGGCAGTAAGCTACGGATGTTAGTGTACGCAAGTGCGATCAACGGTGCGGAGAGACAAGGCGCATTTTTCTGCTGCGTATGGTGTGACGAGACTCGATTTAGCTATGCCGGAGGTGAAGTGACAGATGGCGTGACGGGGGCTGCGACGGGGTGAAACACTGTCCTGGCAGATGGTGTAACGGAAGGAACGGCTAAGATGACAAATCTGTGGTCCTATCGTAATCTAAATGTATGTTTCGTTATGTACAGGAAGCTTGTCGACAGACAGTTTCCATGATTTGGTTAACGACTTGGTGAATTCAAGCAATTTTTTTCTTGCTTGTCTAGTCGGCAAGGAAAAGTCTTCGCTGATAGAGAACGCTGTCGCTTTCAATTTACGGGCTGAAGAAAGAATTTTTTGTTTGTCTTTGAAAAAAGACATTTTTGCAATGATAGGTCTATTCTTATCCGCATTGAACCGACCTATTCTGTGCACACGCTAAACTGCGCACCAGTGACAGCAATCTTAAGTTTGTCGGCACAAAATTCGATTACTTTCTTTTCGGACGCAATCCAATCTTCTTTCATCATCTACAAGTCCGTAAAACAGCAAGTTAGAGCGTCGTAGCCTGTTTTCGGAGTCCTCACACCTTGAAGTAATTTTTTGTAGTTGGTCGGCAATATCAAGCGTAGTCCTATTTTGCTGTGTTGTGGAAGTACCCAAGGGTGAGCAGTTAGATTCCAGATTAGAAACTCTCTCAGAAATGCTCTTGATATCGTTTTTTATTGTTTCCTGGGTGTCCTTAAGCGTCTTTACATCGGCCAAACTGAAATAAGTCCTGTTTCAAGCTTGCGAATCGCTGCCAAGGCGCAATCAAACGCTTCTGCTTCAGCTTTGCTCATCGGGCCAGGGTTTGCTTCAACGTCGCCGCACAGTAAGAGCAAAATGTTTAAAGACGACAGGCGACACTAGCACACACTGACATCAACGTTCTCTTAGCAACCAGCACTTCGTATGGGCACGACATCGCTAAAAGACAATAATTGCTACTTCGAACGCAACGAGCACCGATCTTGTAACTAACCTGTAAGTACAGCCGGTTTGAGCATTCCATTTCGGTAGCGGTGGCGTGCCCAACGTGCACGCTTGCTGGCTGGTGTTTATATCCCGCGCCGTCCGTGCAAGGGGTGGTAGTGCACGGCCCGCGTTGCCAGACGAACGAGGCAGTAGCCTCCAACGTTGCGGAAGCGGCGGCGGAATGTGCCAGGGCTCGAAGGGATCCACGGTGACAGGTAGCCAAAAGCCGGGCGCCCAGAGACTTGACGCCAGCAGCAGAGTAGCCTGTAAGTACAGCCGGTTTGAGCATTCCATTTCGGTAGCGGTGGCGTGCCCCTATGATTCTATGACACTGTAGCGCCACCATCATCATCTTCTTAAGCACCAACATCATCATCAGCAGATTGGCCAGCGGGCACAGCGGAAGACACTCGGCACCCGGCACACCTCGGGAACGGCACCCGCGTTCTACGCGCCTCGTCGTGTTCATGGCACAGCCAACGCAACCACAATAAACGTGGGCTCGGCCGCACCGCCTCATCGGCCGCCTACAATTTGGTGACCCGGCAAGCGGCTTCGCCATGGCTTCTCACCGTTGCTTCCCCAGCCACAACGCGAACGACGGCACGCGAAGAACGTACCCCGCCCTCCCAGACCTTCCTTGCTGATCCCGTTTGATTCGATCTCAAACCACGCTGCATGGTTCGTCATTCTGGAGAGCCATTTTTATGTAAATGACATCGGCTCCCCGGAAATCAGGTACCACGTCACACTACAGCAGCTACCTGCTGACCTCATTGAGCAGATCCAGCTGCCGACCCAGGACCCGGTGCGTATGACGACTTGAAGGCCGCTGTCCTAAACCACTACGGTATAGGAACGCCTTTGTCCACACCACCACACCTTCCAACGTCATCCGTGGATTACACGTCGCCGGCAGGTCCACCCTCGCCTGACCAACAAGCGCGAGCCCAGACTACGACTTGCGGCGCTTCCGAGTTGGCATTTCACTTAGCCAACTCGACACCACACCATGGCGCAGTCCCACACGTTGTGTCGTCTGCTGCAGAAACCACCCAAGTGTCGACTGTTTTGCCGCTAACAACTGGGAAACTTCACCGCCTTCGCCGCACGGCACGGGTGTGAAGGATCTTTCAGACCCTTTTCCTCCCCGCACACGCGATACCTCTTCCCCATCACCGGTGGAACAGCTTCGAGCAGTAAGCAGCTCGAGATCCTCGGATGTGCAACTGACACTCCAAGCTGATCAGACTGCCCCCGACAGTCCTGACACCCTGGCTATGATGAAGACACCAGAGAAACAATTGCGGGACAAACGTGCCCACAAACGTCGCCGAAAGAATGTCTTGTTCCTATGCAGTCAGACGCACCACGAAATGGTCACCCCACCTCGCCGATTTGCTGCTACAGGAGCGTATTCGGTTTACGGTGTCACAGGCGCTCTGCTCTCCGACCCCGGATGAAACCAGCGCGAGTGCACCGCACGTCAGGAACCCGACACCCCGGTGTTCAAGAGACGCTTGTCGTTGGCGCCCTCCGCTGCTCCGTCTCTCACGGCGCGTGCGCAAGTTGCCGAGACAGCGACACATCCCCAGAGCTCACACCGCAGCACAGTCAAGCCACTCCAGTCGTCATTCTGCTGCACCACGCTTCACCTTGTCGCTGTCCTTCCAGTTACGCCTGCCGTTCGCGCCACCATCAATTGCAGCAGCCGCTTCGCACCCCGCAATGCGTCCGCGGCCGCACTCCCAGCCTCGTCCACCAGAGGTTTCCCCACATCCCGGACGCTACCTCGCCGACGACCAGGACCGTGCCGTCAGTCAACCTACTGCCACTTGACCACTGACTGCCCAAGGACTCTTCCTGACTACGGACAAATTGTACATACCTGTACATAGTGCATAGTGTATTTTCCTGCATTGTTAGTTACATTTCTCATTTTACCGCGCTTCACGCTAGGGGGGGAGCCCTGTAGCGCCACCATCATCATCTTCTTAAGCACCAACATCATCATCAGCAGATTGGCCAGCGGGCACAGAAGACACTCGGCACCCGGCACACCTCGGGAACGGCACCCGCGTTCTACGCGCCTCGTCGTGTTCATGGCACAGCCAACGCAACCACAATAAACGTGGGCTCGGCCGCACCGCCTCATCGGCCGCCTACAACACTATGATTCTATGCTCTGGTGATCGAGTAGGTGTCTCCTTTGTTAATAGCGCTGTGTGGACCTTGCAGGTGGCCTTTAAACCTTTGTACACAAAGAAATGTGAGGGGTCAGAGTTTGTCTTTGAGGTCTGGAGATGTAGTAGCCCGGGTCATCTAGAAACAGAGAAAAGCTTCTGGCAAAAGTGAAGAATGAGGAGGTGTGGTGCTTTGTACCTCAAGGGCAGATTGCTTTAGCGAGTTGGATGGGTTGCCTGCGAATACCTCGCAAGGCTTTTTGTATCGAATATAAGGGAGGCCACTGCTACACTCAGTTAGTAAGCGTGTGAAAATCCCAGTTCCCTCCAGAGCAGAATTGTACATGTAGCCACCGACTGCAAATTGTTGCACAAGTGGGTGAAAACTATTCAATCAATACACCATCATGTCACCCCCAAAAATAGTGCACGCAGGCAGGTCTTGTTCTAAATTGTAAGGAATGGAAGATAGTAGATACTATTGGTTGAACCTACAAGAAGGCTAAGAACTTTAGGGCGTGTACAGAACTGTGCAGTGCAGGCCATGCATTGCATTTTCAAATCATATTTGTAAGTCTTGCTAACTGATGTGCATGTTTTTTTACATTTATCAATCACTGAAACATAAAAAGTTTTACTGCCAATACAGTATAAGGCCATCCAAATTATTATAGGGAAAATTCATTATTACAGGAAAAATTCATTTACACCTCCAAGGGCACAACATGAGGGGGCGGGGCTCTTGGCCGAAGTATAGTCAGCTTTGCAACACATACAAAAGGTAAGACGATGAGACAAAAAAGAATACAAGGTTAACGAGGTGAAATTCAGTCCTTGCAGGAAACGGTGTTAATCAGGGTAATTGATCTAACAATGTGGCTCTTCGACGCGCAAGTGCGAGTCAACACAGGGTGCGTATTACGTTATTGTGCCGCTGGGTTGTGAAATCATATTTATCCTCTCTTGTTTATGGAAATTGAATTTCTTTTCGCCTTTTTACTGTGTAAATATGAAGGTAAAATTATTTAGACCTAGCGTGTTTAATTACATTCTATATGTCATCAGAAAGTGAAATACCTCGTTCATGAGTATTAATTACAGCACATGATTCGTAACCACCCTAGAGCGTAAAAACAGCTTGTCATCGTTTTTTCTAGGTGACGATGCCATTGTTTCAGTAAAACGTGTGTTTGAGTATTTGTCAGAAGTCAAGTTTTTAAACCGCATTTCCTATCATGCATAATGAAATCTGGCCCTATACACCAGCCATTCCCATTGTCGTTTTGTGATTTTACTTTTGTTTTTGTTGACTTTACATAGTGGTTAAGGTTTCACCCTCATATATGACTATTGTTTTGGCGCTCTTTGCCCCAGTTGGCCTTGCGCCATAAACATCGAACCATCATCAAACAGCATGGGGCGTTAGGCAGGCCTACTTACGCACATGTTCGTTTTTTTTTTTAAATTTGATCACGCTAGAGCACTGCACAAGCCCAATTCCTAGGCCCGGCCCGAACCCGACAAATTTTTAAATATAAGCTCGAGCCCCGCCCGTACCCGGCAAAATTTAATAAAATGAACCTGAGCCCGTCGGGCTGTTTTAAAATATCAGCCCGCGTTCGAAATACTATAAACATGAGTCCGAAAAAATTTGACCTTTTCAACCTGAAAACGTAACAATAGAGCGAGTATATTGGACTCACAATTTGTACACTTGGACCGAGCTTTGTAAATATATATCCGGACACAGAAAAAAAAATTTGGAGAATATCGACAGAATATATTTTTAACAGAGCTCCAGTGACTTCGCGCTACGATTTTTTTTTTTTCATTTAACCTAATTGAATAAGCACTTTTTGGCATCAACAATCACGAATTTGCGGCGCATGACTGCCGGGCTTCAGACACTGCATGCATGCGCCCGGGCCTGCACGGCACGGGAAAAAAAATTGTTGAACGCCGAGCCCCGCTCAGTCCCGAGAACATGCGTCCCACCTTGCCCCGGCCATTTAAGTGCACTAATCCACACAAGTACAGCAGAAAAGACCTTCATTCGGCCGAAGTTACAGGCCGAGCATGTCGACCGCACATTACACATGATATGCTTTTAATGACTTCACTCAAGGCAGCGAAAACGTCAACATTCAAAACTGTAATTCTCAGAAAAGCACCATATGGCGCACTTTACAACGGGATCATTTTAAAACTGTACAGTTGAGTGATACGCTAGCCATTCATTAACATAAAAAAATTACCATATTACGAATGCACAAGTTCATTAATAGTTCTACCCACGTCTTGCAGACGCAAGGTATTATGAAACAGCTAGGAATTAAACAAATAAAAGCAGGGTAAAACAAATCGCAAATATATAAAATCTTTGTAGCAATCGCATAAATTTACTAGGGCTATAATCCCACAACACGTTATCGCACTATCCTTCCAAACCGCTGGGGCCATGGCCCTTCGGAAAAAAGAGACCGCAGCAAGCATATGTCCTCTCCAAATTACAAACAAAAAAAAACCAAGAACATTTAAAGATCACCGTAGTGCGGGCTAGGCTGCTTTTGCAATTACACACACAAAAATATCATCGGCAGCGGCTTAAAGGAGCCATGAAGAGAAAACAAAAGTTTGTTTTATTCGAAAGATTAGGTGTTTCATAGTACCCCAAGCGCTTTCCCGGAAGCAAATGATGCTTTATTCACTGAAAAGGCAATTTAAGCCAAAATTTTAATCTCCCGCTAAAATTGAACATTCCGTGACGTGTACAATGGCGTCATAGAGCCGGTCCATGAAACAGATACTTAGTATGTCGACTCCATATAGCACCCACACGCGGGAGTCGATCGAACGGCGGCGCGCCATTTTAAAAATATAGTAAAACCTAGTGCACCCGCAGCCCTAGTCATGGAATCGCCTGATCCGGAGAACAAAACTCTCGCCGAGGAGCTCGGGCTTGCATTTAACAACCTCACACCACTAAAACGCTCAATGCTTCTAAGTGCAGAGCGGCAAGAGTTGTGGATACTCGTGGACGGGAAAGCGACCATTGCGATAGCCACAACAGACGAACGCCCAGCCGTCGGCACGCTGCCTCGTCAGCCCCGTCGCGACGGATGAATATAGACTGGTACGTATGTGCCGTATTTTGACTCGGTTAATAATAGTTCAATTTCAGTAGCAGTATCACTTATGCCAGTTTGCCGGTGTCGTCTATGGAAAGCCGTTCGCGCGAGCTCTCTGCTTCGACCAGAAAGATACGAGCGTCAATGCGCGGTGTTTACGGCATTTTTTTCCCCAAGGTCAGAGCGATTTGACGAAGTCGGCGACGAGCGCCAGCATGTCCCAGGAGTGAGCTAACGTAAGGGTCCCTGCCGTAATCACTTCCTCGGAATGAAGCGAGCACACTCGTACTTTCCTTTATCTCTCTTTCTCCTCCGTTTGCAAAGTTCACAAAACGTAGCCACTTGCTTCGCCTAGGTTCGTCGTTGGGCAGCACATGAAAGGAGATCTCCTCACCGGCGGGATGTCGCACTCCCTCGACGATGGCCCGTACTACATGGGCATTTCAAACGCAGCAACGAAATTTCATTGTCAAGTACTCGAACAAACTGAAGTTTTCAGTGGTTGTAAACTGGAAAGAGCTCGTAACGACAGCAGCAAGCCAACACCATTCGAAACTTACGCGACGACTGGCACTATCTCGTCGCTTCTTGCTGTTTTCCTTACTCCCCTCGTTTCTATTTTTACCTTTGCTGGTTGGCGATATGACGGCCAACCTCCTGTGAAGGGATTACGATACGACGCAAGTTCGCGGCTGTGCGTGCTGGAACGGTTCGTTGGCCCCGAAGAGCCTCGAACCCGAAAATTCGTCTGCGCGACGGCGAGATGTCGAGCTCGGCCGGCGGTAGTTTCGTACGCATTGGCGCACACGCTTGCGAGTTCGTTCGGACCTTCAACCGTTTTCTCCACCGTTCTTTGTCAGAAAAAAATGTGCAGTATGTTTCACGGGCATTTAGCTCGCTATGCAAACTGTAAGCCCTGCCTAACATGCGTTTGCTTTTGCCGGCCTCCGACAATCGCAGAGCATTCCCAATTGACATCACAGGTTCTGTTGCGGAGAATGAGCTGGTGGGTCGCATGGTCATTTCCTTTTTTTCCTAATTATGTAGCTTATTTGAGCGAAGTTTGCGTATAAGTGGTGTCGTTATGGTTTAACGAGGCAATCGTTTGAAACCAAACTTGTGTTTTCCTCTTCATGGCTCCGGTAAGAAACATCAAAACCGAGCGTGAACCACTCAACAGCAGCATAGCGGCAAGGCGCGCCGCCTCGGGATCTCCTCGGGTGGGGCACATCAGCGCCAGGCGCGGCGGTTAACATGTTCGGCTTCAAGGGCGCTATGGGGAGAAGGCGGCGCTTTTTCTACTACCGAAGTATTCTAGTTCACTATAGTTACGGTCCGCTAAGACAGCCCGGCTAGCGGAGCGGGGCCGCGCTCCGGTAACGCCGCTGGCGCGTAGCGTGCCGCGCATGCGCACTGGCGCTCCCGCTTGCTATCGGAGCGAAGCGGAGCGTCGAAAACGGTCACCTAATACTAACGCTTTCCGTGGTCGGAATCGAACCTGGGCCGCTCGCGTTATGAAGCCGACGTCTATCCTATTGCGCGGTTTCAGCACGGACGAAACATTAGAGACATTTAGCTGCCCGTTTCTGACGGTCCGCTCCGCTGCGATAGCTAGCGGGAGCGCCATTGCGCATGCGGGGCGCGCAAAGGCGCTAGCTGAGATATTGGAGCGGGGCCCCGCTCCGCTAACCGGGGCCTCTTAGCGGACCGTCGCGGCAGCTTACGTTACCACGTTACCGTGTTGAATATCAACATGGCTGCCCCGCGATGCGAGCGCGCTCCCGCGAACTCCGTTTCTTTAGTTGTAACATGAGCGACGAAATCGCGAAAGCTCTTCCGAGTAGGCAAAGGTGCCACACTCCTCAACGAGCTTTAGTAGGGAAGCGAAAAACGTCGACCGAAGAGCGGGGCTGCTTCAATGCAGCGCCGAGGAAGACAGGCCTTGTCTTGGCTATTCCAAAATTTATCGGCTTCTTTAAAATAATTTAGAACCATTTTACCATGTAAGCGACTACATTGCTTTAAAAAGGTGAAATAAGGCACTAAATACGATACTTTACATTACTTCAGCGACCAAATTTCAATCTGTATGTTTACTTTGCGATGACGTTTTGGTTTGCACACGCATAGGGCACGACCAGTGACGCGAGTCATTCCCCTTCGAGGGAGATACGGTTATCGCTTAGCTAAAAGCCTTTCTCCCGCTGACGCTCCGGTTGTGCTTAGCGTGCTGTAGGGAGCATCGCGGAGCGTCAAAAACGGTCAGGTAAAACTCTCTATTGTGGGTTTGGAAAGGGGTGCATGCACGCGTAAAATTAAACACAAAATACACTCTTCCGTCTAACGATCACGACGGTTCAATACTAAAGAAAGCCATGGAATGCGCGTACCTCTAAACCATTAGAGAGCAGAATTGCATTGCAATAAACCTTCTTGATAAGGGTCTGCTCGCTTCTAGGACGGTTCGTTTAGTGTCGGACTTGATTTTGGAAAGCTTGGCGTTCTCCATTCGCTGCTGTTTCGGCGCAGTAGTAGTTGATTTGTTGGCGACAGTCCGCTGTAATGAGACTCCGCTTAATTATGCGGGCATCGACCGTGATGCACGCTTAGCCGATCTTACCGCGACCATCAGGCCTAATGCAACTCTACGCAGAATTACACACACAGGCGGAATGCGAGTCTATGCCGTAGTGATACAGTGCCCTGGAAGCGTTCGTTTTAGGACCACTTTATTCATCATAGATATTCCTGTGATACAAATCAGTGCATTTAATTTAAGGTTATACGCAGATGATTGAGTTTTCATGCGGATTTGTTGAGGCTTCGTACCTGCAGGCTGACGTTGACCAAATGTATCTTGGGGCCATCAATGGCACACGAACCCTAATGCCGCAAAATGTAAATTTAATACCTTTTCGTTGAAAGCCAGATGGTATTCTTGACAACTATAACATTTAGAAAAGAATCCAATACAAAAGTGCAATACGCAAAATATCTTGCTTTTATGTGTGGCCTTCCTTTCCGAGTACCCCCAAAGCCAGGACTGTGTAACGCCTCGCAATACCAAGAAATTGCAACTGGAGGAATTAACAAGTTCAATAGCGATATAGCGTCAATGGAGAGAATCGGTCGAACAGAATTTGGAGGAATTAAAAATAAAAAAAAATATACAAAATAAAGTAGAACAGAAAGATCTGACAAGATAAAAATATACATCTTATGCATTTCCAAAACACGAAGGCGAAAGGAAAAAATCCAGGAAAATAGCGTGGGAAATACGAATAAAATTTGAGTAAGCCGTGTAACGTCCTGCATTTCCTCAAAATAATATAACTGGCGGAATTAACACATTTACTTGTTATAATAGGAGTAAAGGGACGTAATTGGTCGAGCAGAATAAAAAAAAAACAACAAAAATAAGAAAAAAACTTTTACCAAAATGATTTGATGAAATCAAAATATGCATTATACATATCTTCAAAAACAGAGGGCAAGCGAAAAGAGCCATCAAAATGACCTTAGAATTCCGCAAAAAACATAGCGAAAATGATAAAACCTTGTGGCCGTCTGCTTTTCCACAAAAATGCTTAACTGGAGGAAGTAACGCATTTCATCGTTATAATAGCGTAAATAGAGAAATTTGAGGACATCGAATTTTGAAAAAATTCGATGTCCTCAAGATCCCGGCGTTCTCTGCCTGGTATACAAGGAGGGAGCCCACCAGTCGTTGCTTTACCAGGCTCCGACGGCCACCGTCTTCTAACTTCCACCTCTCAACATACCACCACAATTTGGCACAGCCTATATATGGAGTCCGTGGGGTTGCCACTACCGTCAGCTGGAATTCACAGTGTACCCCGTGCCAGGAAAAGTAATATATTTAGTATGAACATAAATTAGTTTGTATGAACATAAAAAGTTTTATTGGAGATTTCACACTCGGAGTATGGGCTTGAGCTACATGTAGAGCGGTATCGAAGAGCTGCAAGTCAATTTTAACCACCCGGCTTTCCCAAGCACAGCCGAAATCTTAAAACACAGGAGTTAGTTGATTTTCACCACTATCATTAGAACTGCTACTAAGGCTGGAGAACGATCCCGTGATGGAGTTCTCTATCGGTACAACGCCTTAGTCCCTGCGCCACGGCGGTACGCCCATTTATTTCCAGTGCCCTTCTCATTTCGCAGATTAAATTGAAATGGACAAGACAAAACTTCCAGCTGCTGGATTTTTGTAAATTTCCTTTATCGGGACGGTATGAATGAAAGTGTAAGGAGGGGAAAATTCACATACAAGTAATTTTTCGCAAGTATGTAGTCCTAAAAAGGATTCTGGAAGGCCCTAACTTGTCTTATTGTTGTGTTACCGACACTGGGAAATTGAAAATAGTGAAAACCCAGCGTTCGTGGAAATCGGTGTGCTCCTAAGAAAATTCTAAGCACTTTCAGTCCAACTCCCCTTAGTCGAAATTCAGGATAACGTTGTTGCGCAGTATTCCGACGGCTATGAAATATCACACCGGGAGGCGATGTCGGTCTCAAAATAGCAATACAAAGTGCGACCAATTATGTATAGTAAATCGGTTACGGCAAGATTGATCAGCCATTGTGGCATATTTACGTGTAAAACCACCATAAATTAGGGCGAATTAGGACATACATTCTCGTCTGCCACGACAAGCTCGTTTACTGTTGATTCTGATGGACGCCTGACTCGCTTCCATGACACTCAACTATTTTTATACGAGCACGTCCATCTTTACAGCGTTTTTTTTCTTTATCGACATCTAAAATTATAAAAGACTATTTCCTTAGCGCACTTTTTGTTATTTGTAAACAGTTCCGTGTTCTCGAGGTCACGGGTAAAGCTTCAACACCCAGGGATACCAAACAATGCACACGGGATAAATAAGCGGGGTTGGTTTCAGTGCGCAAAAGTGAGATGAAACTGCTTAAAAAAGTAAAAAGTACGGCTTTTTTGCAAAGTTAGCAAAAGGCTCTCGCTAAATATTTATCGCACCTGTATGTCGCCCCACTGCGCTCAGGTAATCCCTCAGCTGTATGCGTAGCTTTGAACAACGACTTCCCGACAGATTATTTGCTTTGAACAACGACTCTCTGCTAGACAGGCACGCAAGATATTATACATGCTTGAATTCAAAACAGCGCAAAAAGACGGGACAAGAAGCGACGACACACGGAGCTTACAAGCAAATTGTTGGTTTCTTCCGCGGCTTTCCAAATATACCCAAGGAAGTAAGGCGAGTAGGAATCATGATAAACCGCAAGTACATGAAACAAACACAAAACGCAAGATCTATAGACGTGCAATGACCAACAATGAGCAACGCTGATGCAGCGCAGTGGTCTAACACGTGGCCAGAGGCACGAGACAATGAAAGGCAAAACTGAACAGTGCAACTTGTTTTTCTTTATAAATCCAAATAACGGATTTCCTTACGTAGTAATTCAATTGAAGGCTTACGAACACAATCGCCGCCTGCCTTCTGAATGAGGTACGCGTGACAGACTTCACGATCACGCTGACCAACAGAAGGTGAGTATTATGCACTCCGCTAGAAAGACGGTGCAAACGAAAGTGTTGTCACCGTCAATACCTCATTTGTGCATGACTTCCGCTGGAATATTGTCTTATTTCATGATTTAAATATAAAATCTGCATTCCTCGAATTTCGATCAGAGTGCATGCGGAGTTGGCTAAAAAAAACTTGAAAAAATAGAAAAGCCCTTAAGAAACAGCCTCTCAACTCACCTGGCCGCTCTCAAACATTTCTGACTATCTGTAACCCGATAAGTTGTTTGCGCATTTGCGTCAAAAGGTGTGGCATTATTTCGAATGGAAGTTTTGAGGCTACCAAAAGACAGTAATTCGCCCGAGGTTTACATAACTGTTCCGTCCTGTTTTGACGGGTTAGTGAGCATTTAGTCGACAGCGCTTTGCTACAACTGAAGTTTGCCTTCATAGATACGAGGTGATGCGAGTTAGCTTATATTAGCATGCCTTGTGACAGCTGATGCTTGCGTCATGGGTAATACGCGTGAATTAAAAATACTGCGTTTTTTGTTTTCAGAGGTCGGTGTTCATTTAGACATTCTGACTGAATCTTCAACATTTTCGGCGCACCCAACAACTGCACCAAGGACTGGCAGGACATTTCAACTATTCGTGCTGGCCTGATATGACAGCCATGCGGCCGTGTGACACGATCCTCTTAATTAGTCGTTCGTCCAAGTTAATTTACCTTTTTTCATTCATTCCTTCTTTTAATGCAGATACAACCAAAGAGCAAAGAATCACACAGCGGAAGGCGACCGCATCAACTTCTCAGCACGAGCAACTGTATTATGTTGCCTGCAGACAAATGTTACAGTGTCCTAGGTATTTTCACCAAATGTTAAAGTCAGCATATATCAATGCGTTCATACATGTGATGTGCATATATCTGAGTATGAATGGAATAGTTGTTCAATTCATGAACACGATATTCAATGCCTAAAAGTATTTAACTTCGGCCGAGTAATCGATGTACTGCAAATATTGAGACTCATCAAAATGTGCAATGTGATATTGTTACGTAGCTAGCCGCCAGGCTCACTCTAGCCCCGAAATTCAACGTTTATAAATAAATCAAGATGCGTACACATTGGCAAATGTAAGAACACAAATGCGGGTTCTAGTTTACTTTCTTCCATTCCCTTTCACTGCTGCTCAAGAGTACTTCACTTTCTCTGTACATTTACAACACTTCGCACAAAACAATTGCTGCAGGATCAACTGTACTGCTCCTGTTATCAGCCAAAAGCAAGTTTGTGCAAGAAGCTGAGAGGAAGTAAACTTTATTGGAGCAGCTCATTTCTGATTTATTTATCTATTTATTTATTCAAGATACCTTACAGGCCCATGGGGTGGGGCATAGAGTAAGGGGGAGCACATAAAATCAACAGAGTTAGTTTACAAATTATATAACACCGCTGGGCAAGACTAACAACCAATATGAAGTCAACTGTATCAAGCAAATACACACGCATACACATACACACTCACAAAAATCGAATCTGCGCGCGAGCCTCGAAACTTGAAGTCGCGTAAACAGAAATTTTGTTGATTTCCGCACATTTAGTGAAAAGTTAGTCAATAATACACAGCAAAACAGCATCTAGTAAAAAATGAACAGGATCATACAAGACAAGATAAGCCCATCAATGCCCTTTGAAAAATCGGACACTTGCCGAAGGCGAGAAAAAATAACGAGTAAAAAATACAAACTGTCTAACTGTCTGCGAAATGTTCAGAAGCAAAATAGTCAGGCACAAGGCGCCTAAAGGTTACACGGCATGACACAGATGCGATATGATCGGGAAGATCGTTCCAAAGGCGTATAGCACTTGGGAGAGCAGATGAGTTAGAAGCATGTGTGGCACCGTAAATGCGTGAAAAGCTGTAGTGGTTGAACAGTCGACGTCACGTGATAGATGGTCGTTGAAGATTAAGCGGTGGTGTTGCCGACGCATGAATGTACTTATGGAAAAGGCATATGATTGCGATATAGCGACGTGTTTGCAATGGCTGGAGACAGCATTGGCGTTTAATTTGTGTGATGCTAGAATGCCGGTTATAATTTCGAGTTATGAAGCGAGCAGCTCGATTTTGGATGGATTCAATCATGTCAATTAAATATTTTTGAAATGGTGACCAAATGGACGAAGCGAATTCCAGTTGTGGGAGAACGAAGGTTTGATATGCTAGTTGGCGAACATTTGATGGGGCATGCCGTAAATTGCGTCGTAAGTAGCCAAGTGATCGAGATGCTTTTGCACAAATGGTTGAAATGTGGTCAGACCAAGACAAATCGGGAGTTAGAATGACACCTAGATATTTGTATGTCGACGTTCGCATTAGTGAGCTACCTTTTAACATGTAGGGGAAGTCAGAGTTATTATGTTTACGACTAAACGTCATTACTTTACATTTGTTTAAGTTTAGTGTCATTAGCCATGTTTCACACCAGCTGGACAGGAGATTAAGATCGTTTTGAAGAGCAAAATGGTCATCACTGGAGGTTATTTCGCGATATATAATGCAGTCATCAGCAAACAGCCGCACACTACATGTGAAATTTTTTCCCAAGTCATTGATGAATATTAAAAAAAGTAAAGGTCCTAGGACGCTGCCTTGCGGCACACCAGAAGTCACGTCAGAAAAGGGAGAAGAAAAGTTGTTGACAAATGTAAACTGTTGTCGAAGGGTGATGAAGTTGCGAAGCCATGATAAAGTTTGCGAATCTAGGCGAAGAGCTGATAGCTTTGATATTAGACGTGAATGGGCGACCCGATCAAATGCTTTCGAGAAGTCGAGAAACACGCAGTCAGTTTGTAAGCTATTGTTCATGTTAGAATGCAGATCAGTGGTGAACTCGAACAACTGCGTGTCGCACGACAACCCTTTCCTGAAGCCATGTTGGTTAGTAAAGAAAAACTTGTTATGTTCCAGATGGCTGAACACGTGGGATGCAATGATATGTTCGAGCATTTTGCAACAAACGCAAGTTAAAGAAATGGGGCGATAGTTGTTGGGGGAGTCAGTGTCGCCAGATTTGTGAATGGGTACTATTTTACCTATTTTCCAATCAGATGGTAACTTCCCTGATGATAACGACTGGCAGAAAATGTGGTATAATATCTTGCTTGTAATTCCAATCGTCCCTTTAAGTACTTTCGAGTTAATGTTGTCGATGCCAGCGGACGTTGATATTTTAAGGTTCTGTATAAGACTTTCTATGCCAGCAACGGTTATATCGATAGGTTGCATATAGGTCCAATCATATTCAGGAATTACAGGGATATTACAGGGACTTTCCGTGGTAAAGACAGAAATAAAACCTGTTAAATACGGTGGGCACTCTGCATCTGGAACCAAAGCAAGGTCATTATTTTTAACAAGATTTTATTAGTATCGCAGGCAGGGGATATTTCTTTCCAGAACTTTTTGGGATTAGAATTGAGCAAGGATGGAAGGTCATGTGAAAAGTATTTACTTTTGGCTGCAGTTATTGCTTCACAGTATGTTAATAGATAACTTTTATATTCCTGCCATGTCTCCTGTGTACCGGCGCGCTTAGCCCGTTTGTACAGATGCTTTTTCCTATTACGCTGTTGTCTAAGAGACTTTGTGAACCATGGTTTGATTTATCGTTTTTGATAGGAATTACCGGTACATGTTTGCTTACCAGTTCTGTTATTTTATTTTTGAAACTTAGCCAGTTTTCTTCAACATTTTCTAGACTAAAGGACGGTAAGAAAGTATGGTCGAAAACGTTTCTAGCTCAGCATTGATAAGGTTAAAATTTGCTCGATTATAATCTCGAATTTGTTTAGTGCAATGGCCTGTAAGAGGCAAAGGCATTTTACTGGTAACTTGGAGTAGATTATGGTCAGAAAGACGATCTAGGTTAGACATCGTGTGAATGTTTCAGGGGCCGACGTAAATTAAATCTAATAGGTTTGGTCCGCGGGTGGGTTCTTCGACTATTTGGGTAAAGTTGAAATCTAACGAAAGATTAATAAATTCTTGAGAAGTATGGGAGGAGGATGAGAGAGTAGCCCAGTTAATGTCCGGGAAATTAAAATCGCCTAGAAGGTAAATGAAATCCGAGGAACACAGCTCATTGGCTTTGGTGATGCAGCTTCTAAGGTTATCTACGAAGGATTGGTTATAGTCGGGTGGGCGATAGCAAACTCCTATCAGTATCTTTCCAGAACGTGAGTAGCATGTGGCCCAAACTATATCTAGCGGCGAGTCAAAATGAACGGCATTCGATGCAAGACTGTTCCTTATAGCCAGCAAAACACCGCCTCCTTTTCGGCTAGCGCGGTCTTTGCGATATATGTTGTACTCATTTTTATCAATCAGAATCTCTGAGTCAAGGACGTCCGGGCAAAGCCAAGTTTCGGTGAGGGCGAGAATGTCGGTGCAACTGTCTTCTAAGAAGGATCTGACATGTGTGCGTTTTGGCAGTAAGCTACGGATGTTAGTGTACGCAAGTGCGATCAACGGTGCGGAGAGACAAGGCGCATTTTTCTGCTGCGTATGGTGTGACGAGACTCGATTTAGCTATGCCGGAGGTGAAGTGACAGATGGCGTGACGGGGGCTGCGACGGGGTGAAACACTGTCCTGGCAGATGGTGTAACGGAAGGAACGGCTAAGATGACAAATCTGTGGTCCTATCGTAATCTAAATGTATGTTTCGTTATGTACAGGAAGCTTGTCGACAGACAGTTTCCATGATTTGGTTAACGACTTGGTGAATTCAAGCAATTTTTTTCTTGCTTGTCTAGTCGGCAAGGAAAGTCTTCGCTGATAGAGAACGCTGTCGCTTTCAATTTACGGGCTGAAGAAAGAATTTTTGGTTTGTCTTTGAAAAAGACATTTTTGCAATGATAGGTCTATTCTTATCCGCATTGAACCGACCTATTCTGTGCACACGCTAAACTGCGCACCAGTGACAGCAATCTTAAGTTTGTCGGCACAAAATTCGATTACTTTCTTTTCGGACGCAATCCAATCTTCTTTCATCATCTACAAGTCCGTAAAACAGCAAGTTAGAGCGTCGTAGCCTGTTTTCGGAGTCCTCACACCTTGAAGTAATTTTTTGTAGTTGGTCGGCAATATCAAGCGTAGTCCTATTTTGCTGTGTTGTGGAAGTACCCAAGGGTGAGCAGTTAGATTCCAGATTAGAAACTCTCTCAGAAATGCTCTTGATATCGTTTTTTATTGTTTCCTGGGTGTCCTTAAGCGTCTTCACATCGGCCAAACTGAAATAAGTCCTGTTTCAAGCTTGCGAATCGCTGCCAAGGCGCAATCAAACGCTTCTGCTTCAGCTTTGCTCATCGGGCCAGGGTTTGCTTCAACGTCGCCGCACAGTAAGAGCAAAATGTTTAAAGACGACAGGCGACACTAGCACACACTGACATCAACGTTCTCTTAGCAACCAGCACTTCGTATGGGCACGACATCGCTAAAAGACAATAATTGCTACTTCGAACGCAACGAGCACCGATTTTGTAACTAACCTGTAAGTACAGCCGGTTTGAGCATTCCATTTCGGTAGCGGTGGCGTGCCCAACGTGCACGCTTGCTGGCTGGTGTTTATATCCCGCGCCGTCCGTGCAAGGGGTGGTAGTGCACGGCCCGCGTTGCCAGACGAACGAGGCAGTAGCCTCCAACGTTGCGGAAGCGGCGGCGGAATGTGCCAGGGCTCGAAGGGATCCACGGTGACAGGTAGCCAAAAGCCGGGCGCCCAGAGACTTGACGCCAGCAGCAGAGTAGCCTGTAAGTACAGCCGGTTTGAGCATTCCATTTCGGTAGCGGTGGCGTGCCCCTATGATTCTATGACACTGTAGCGCCACCATCATCATCTTCTTAAGCACCAACATCATCATCAGCAGATTGGCCAGCGGGCACAGCGGAAGACACTCGGCACCCGGCACACCTCGGGAACGGCACCCGCGTTCTACGCGCCTCGTCGTGTTCATGGCACAGCCAACGCAACCACAATAAACGTGGGCTCGGCCGCACCGCCTCATCGGCCGCCTACAATTTGGTGACCCGGCAAGCGGCTTCGCCATGGCTTCTCACCGTTGCTTCCCCAGCCACAACGCGAACGACGGCACGCGAAGAACGTACCCCGCCCTCCCAGACCTTCCTTGCTGATCCCGTTTGATTCGATCTCAAACCACGCTGCATGGTTCGTCATTCTGGAGAGCCATTTTTATGTAAATGACATCGGCTCCCCGGAAATCAGGTACCACGTCACACTACAGCAGCTACCTGCTGACCTCATTGAGCAGATCCAGCTGCCGACCCAGGACCCGGTGCGTATGACGACTTGAAGGCCGCTGTCCTAAACCACTACGGTATAGGAACGCCTTTGTCCACACCACCACACCTTCCAACGTCATCCGTGGATTACACGTCGCCGGCAGCTCCACCCTCGCCTGACCAACAAGCGCGAGCCCAGACTACGACTTGCGGCGCTTCCGAGTTGGCATTTCACTTAGCCAACTCGACACCACACCATGGCGCAGTCCCACACGTTGTGTCGTCTGCTGCAGAAACCACCCAAGTGTCGACTGTTTTGCCGCTAACAACTGGGAAACTTCACCGCCTTCGCCGCACGGCACGGGTGTGAAGGATCTTTCAGACCCTTTTCCTCCCCGCACACGCGATACCTCTTCCCCATCACCGGTGGAACAGCTTCGAGCAGTAAGCAGCTCGAGATCCTCGGATGTGCAACTGACACTCCAAGCTGATCAGACTGCCCCCGACAGTCCTGACACCCTGGCTATGATGAAGACACCAGAGAAACAATTGCGGGACAAACGTGCCCACAAACGTCGCCGAAAGAATGTCTTGTTCCTATGCAGTCAGACGCACCACGAAATGGTCACCCCACCTCGCCGATTTGCTGCTACAGGAGCGTATTCGGTTTACGGTGTCACAGGCGCTCTGCTCTCCGACCCCGGATGAAACCAGCGCGAGTGCACCGCACGTCAGGAACCCGACACCCCGGTGTTCAAGAGACGCTTGTCGTTGGCGCCCTCCGCTGCTCCGTCTCTCACGGCGCGTGCGCAAGTTGCCGAGACAGCGACACATCCCCAGAGCTCACACCGCAGCACAGTCAAGCCACTCCAGTCGTCATTCTGCTGCACCACGCTTCACCTTGTCGCTGTCCTTCCAGTTACGCCTGCCGTTCGCGCCACCATCAATTGCAGCAGCCGCTTCGCACCCCGCAATGCGTCCGCGGCCGCACTCCCAGCCTCGTCCACCAGAGGTTTCCCCACATCCCGGACGCTACCTCGCCGACGACCAGGACCGTGCCGTCAGTCAACCTACTGCCACTTGACCACTGACTGCCCAAGGACTCTTCCTGACTACGGACAAATTGTACATACCTGTACATAGTGCATAGTGTATTTTCCTGCATTGTTAGTTACATTTCTCATTTTACCGCGCTTCACGCTAGGGGGGGAGCCCTGTAGCGCCACCATCATCATCTTCTTAAGCACCAACATCATCATCAGCAGATTGGCCAGCGGGCACAGAAGACACTCGGCACCCGGCACACCTCGGGAACGGCACCCGCGTTCTACGCGCCTCGTCGTGTTCATGGCACAGCCAACGCAACCACAATAAACGTGGGCTCGGCCGCACCGCCTCATCGGCCGCCTACAACACTATGATTCTATGCTCTGGTGATCGAGTAGGTGTCTCCTTTGTTAATAGCGCTGTGTGGACCTTGCAGGTGGCCTTTAAACCTTTGTACACAAAGAAATGTGAGGGGTCAGAGTTTGTCTTTGAGGTCTGGAGATGTAGTAGCCCGGGTCATCTAGAAACAGAGAAAAGCTTCTGGCAAAAGTGAAGAATGAGGAGGTGTGGTGCTTTGTACCTCAAGGGCAGATTGCTTTAGCGAGTTGGATGGGTTGCCTGCGAATACCTCGCAAGGCTTTTTGTATCGAATATAAGGGAGGCCACTGCTACACTCAGTTAGTAAGCGTGTGAAAATCCCAGTTCCCTCCAGAGCAGAATTGTACATGTAGCCACCGACTGCAAATTGTTGCACAAGTGGGTGAAAACTATTCAATCAATACACCATCATGTCACCCCCAAAAATAGTGCACGCAGGCAGGTCTTGTTCTAAATTGTAAGGAATGGAAGATAGTAGATACTATTGGTTGAACCTACAAGAAGGCTAAGAACTTTAGGGCGTGTACAGAACTGTGCAGTGCAGGCCATGCATTGCATTTTCAAATCATATTTGTAAGTCTTGCTAACTGATGTGCATGTTTTTTTACATTTATCAATCACTGAAACATAAAAAGTTTTACTGCCAATACAGTATAAGGCCATCCAAATTATTATAGGGAAAATTCATTATTACAGGAAAAATTCATTTACACCTCCAAGGGCACAACATGAGGGGGCGGGGCTCTTGGCCGAAGTATAGTCAGCTTTGCAACACATACAAAAGGTAAGACGATGAGACAAAAAAGAATACAAGGTTAACGAGGTGAAATTCAGTCCTTGCAGGAAACGGTGTTAATCAGGGTAATTGATCTAACAATGTGGCTCTTCGACGCGCAAGTGCGAGTCAACACAGGGTGCGTATTACGTTATTGTGCCGCTGGGTTGTGAAATCATATTTATCCTCTCTTGTTTATGGAAATTGAATTTCTTTTCGCCTTTTTACTGTGTAAATATGAAGGTAAAATTATTTAGACCTAGCGTGTTTAATTACATTCTATATGTCATCAGAAAGTGAAATACCTCGTTCATGAGTATTAATTACAGCACATGATTCGTAACCACCCTAGAGCGTAAAAACAGCTTGTCTGCCACGACAAGCTCGTTTACTGTTGATTCTGATGGACGCCTGACTCGCTTCCATGACACTCAACTATTTTTATACGAGCACGTCCATCTTTACAGCGTTTTTTTTCTTTATCGACATCTAAAATTATAAAAGACTATTTCCTTAGCGCACTTTTTGTTATTTGTAAACAGTTCCGTGTTCTCGAGGTCACGGGTAAAGCTTCAACACCCAGGGATACCAAACAATGCACACGGGATAAATAAGCGGGGTTGGTTTCAGTGCGCAAAAGTGAGATGAAACTGCTTAAAAAAGTAAAAAGTACGGCTTTTTTGCAAAGTTAGCAAAAGGCTCTCGCTAAATATTTATCGCACCTGTATGTCGCCCCACTGCGCTCAGGTAATCCCTCAGCTGTATGCGTAGCTTTGAACAACGACTTCCCGACAGATTATTTGCTTTGAACAACGACTCTCTGCTAGACAGGCACGCAAGATATTATACATGCTTGAATTCAAAACAGCGCAAAAAAGACGGGACAAGAAGCGACGACACACGGAGCTTACAAGCAAATTGTTGGTTTCTTCCGCGGCTTTCCAAATATACCCAAGGAAGTAAGGCGAGTAGGAATCATGATAAACCGCAAGTACATGAAACAAACACAAAACGCAAGATCTATAGACGTGCAATGACCAAAAATGAGTAACGCTGATGCAGCGCAGTGGTCTAACACGTGGCCAGAGGCACGAGACAATGAAAGGCAAAACTGAAAAGTGCAACTTGTTTTTCTTTATAAATCCAAATAACGGATTTCCTTACGTAGTAATTCAATTGAAGGCTTACGAACACAATCGCCGCCTGCCTTCTGAATGAGGTACGCGTGACAGACTTCACGATCACGCTGACCAACAGAAGGTGAGTATTATGCACTCCGCTAGAAAGACGGTGCAAACGAAAGTGTTGTCACCGTCAATACCTCATTTGTGCATGACTTCCGCTGGAATATTGTCTTATTTCATGATTTAAATATAAAATCTGCATTCCTCGAATTTCGATCAGAGTGCATGCGGAGTTGGCTAAAAAAAACTTGAAAAAATAGAAAAGCCCTTAAGAAACAGCCTCTCAACTCACCTGGCCGCTCTCAAACATTTCTGACTATCTGTAACCCGATAAGTTGTTTGCGCATTTGCGTCAAAAGGTGTGGCATTATTTCGAATGGAAGTTTTGAGGCTACCAAAAGACAGTAATTCGCCCGAGGTTTACATAACTGTTCCGTCCTGTTTTGACGGGTTAGTGAGCATTTAGTCGACAGCGCTTTGCTACAACTGAAGTTTGCCTTCATAGATACGAGGTGATGCGAGTTAGCTTATATTAGCATGCCTTGTGACAGCTGATGCTTGCGTCATGGGTAATACGCGTGAATTAAAAATACTGCGTTTTTTGTTTTTCAGAGGTCGGTGTTCATTTAGACATTCTGACTGCATCTTCAACATTTTCGGCGCACCCAACAACTGCACCAAGGACTGGCAGGACATTTCAACTATTCGTGCTGGCCTGATATGACAGCCATGCGGCCGTGTGACACGATCCTCTTAATTAGTCGTTCGTCCAAGTTAATTTACCTTTTTTCATTCATTCCTTCTTTTAATGCAGATACAACCAAAGAGCAAAGAATCACACAGCGGAAGGCGACCGCATCAACTTCTCAGCACGAGCAACTGTATTATGTTGCCTGCAGATAAATGTTACAGTGTCTAGGTATTTTCACCAAATGTTAAAGTCAGCATATATCAATGCGTTCATACATGTGATGTGCATATATCTGAGTATGAATGGAATAGTTGTTCAATTCATGAACACGATATTCAATGCCTAAAAGTATTTAACTTCGGCCGAGTAATCGATGTACTGCAAATATTGAGACGCATCAAAATGTGCGATGTGATATTGTTACGTAGCTAGCCGCCAGGCTCACTCTAGCCCCAAAATTCAACGTTTATAAATACATCAAGATGCGTACACATTGGCAAATGTAAGAACACAAATGCGGGTTCTAGTTTACTTTCTTCCATTCCCTTTCACTGCTGCGCAAGAGTACTTCACTTTCTCTGTACATTTACAACACTTCGCACAAAACAATTGCTGCAGGATCAACTGTACTGCTCCTGTTATCAGCCAAAAGCAAGTTTGTGCAAGAAGCTGAGAGGAAGTAAACTTTATTGGAGCAGCTCATTTCTGATTTATTTATCTATTTATTTATTCAAGATACCTTACAGGCCCATGGGGTGGGGCATAGAGTAAGGGGGAGCACATAAAATCAACAGAGTTAGTTTACAAATTATATAACACCGCTGGGCAAGACTAACAACCAATATGAAGTCAACTGTATCAAGCAAATACACACGCATACACATACACACTCACAAAATCGAATCTGCGCGCGAGCCTCGAAACTTGAAGTCGCGTTAACAGAAATTTTGTTGATTTCCGCACATTTAGTGAAAAGTTAGTCAATAATACACAGCAAAACAGCATCTAGTAAAAAATGAACAGGATCATACAAGACAAGATAAGCCCATCAATGCCCTTTGAAAAATCGGACACTTGCCGAAGGCGAGAAAAAATAACGAGTAAAAAATACAAACTGTCTAACTGTCTGCGAAATGTTCAGAAGCAAAATAGTCAGGCACAAGGCGCCTAAAGGTTACACGGCATGACACAGATGCGATATGATCGGGAAGATCGTTCCAAAGGCGTATAGCACTTGGGAGGGCAGATGAGTTAAAGCATGTGTGGCACCGTAAATGCGTGAAAAGCTGTAGTGGTTGAACAGTCGACGTCACGTGATAGATGGTCGTTGAAGATTAAGCGGTGGTGTTGCCGACGCATGAATGTACTTATGGAAAGGCATATGATTGCGATATAGCGACGTGTGTGCAATGGCTGGAGACAGCATTGGCGTTTAATTTGTGTGATGCTAGAATGCCGGTTATAATTTCGAGTTATGAAGCGAGCAGCTCGATTTTGGATGGATTCAATCATGTCAATTAAATATTTTGAAATGGTGACCAAATGGACGAAGCGAATTCCAGTTGTGGGAGAACGAAGGTTTGATATGCTAGTTGGCGAACATTTGATGGGGCATGCCGTAAATTGCGTCGTAAGTAGCCAAGTGATCGAGATGCTTTTGCACAAATGGTTGAGATGTGGTCAGACCAAGACAAATCGGGAGTTAGAATTGACACCTAGATATTTGTATGTCCGACGTTACCATTTGTGAGCTACCTTTTAACTGTAGGGGAAGTCGGAGTTATTATGTTTACCGACTAAACGTCATTACTTTACATTTGTTTAAGTTTAGTGTCATTAGCCATGTTTCACACCAGCTGGACAGGAGATTAAGATCGTTTTGAAGAGCCAAATGGTCATCACTGGAGGTTATTTTCGCGATATATAATTGCAGTCATCAGCAAACAGCCGCACACTACATGTGAATTTTTTTCCAAGTCATTGATGAATATTAAAAAAGTAAAGGTCCTAGGAGCTGCCTTGCGGCACACCAGAAGTCACGTCAGAAAAGGGAGAAGAAAGTTGTTGACAAATGTAAACTGTGTCGAAGGGTGATGAAGTTGCGAAGCCATGATAAAGTTGCGAATCTAGGCGAAGAGGCTGATAGCTTTGATATTAGACGTGAATGGGCGACCCGATCAAATGCTTTCGAGAAGTCGAGAAACACGCAGTCAGTTTGTAAGCTATTGTTCATGTTAGAATGCAGATCAGTGGTGAACTCGAACAACTGCGTGTCGCACGACAACCCTTTCCTGAAGCCATGTTGGTTAGTAAAGAAAAACTTGTTATGTTCCAGATGGCTGAACACGTGGGATGCAATGATATGTTCGAGCATTTTGCAACAAACGCAAGTTAAAGAAATGGGGCGATAGTTGTTGGGGGAGTCAGTGTCGCCAGATTTGTGAATGGGTACTATTATACCTATTTTCCAATCAGATGGTAACTTCCCTGATGATAACGACTGGCAGAAAATGTGGTATAATATCTTGCTTGTAATTCCAATCGTCCCTTTAAGTACTTTCGAGTTAATGTTGTCGATGCCAGCGGACGTTGATATTTTAAGGTTCTGTATAAGACTTTCTATGCCAGCAACGGTTATATCGATAGGTTGCATATAGGTCCAGTCATATTCAGGAATTACAGGGATATTACAGGGACTTTCCGTGGTAAAGACAGAAATAAAAACCTGTTAAATACGGTGGGGCACTCTGCATCTGGAACCAAAGCAAGGTCATTATTTTTAACAAGATTTTATTAGTATCGCAGGCAGGGGATATTTCTTTCCAGAACTTTTTGGGATTAGAATTGAGCAAGGATGGAAGGTCATGTGAAAAGTATTTACTTTTGGCTGCAGTTATTGCTTCACAGTATGTTAATAGATAACTTTTATATTCCTGACATGTCTCCTGTGTACCGGCGCGCTTAGCCCGTTTGTACAGATGCTTTTTCCTATTACGCTGTTGTCTAAGAGACTTTGTGAACCATGGGTTTGATTTATCGTTTTTGATAGGAATTACCGGTACATGTTTGCTTACCAGTTCTGTTATTTTATTTTTGAAACTTAGCCAGTTTTCTTCAACATTTTCTAGACTAAAGGACGGTAAGAAAGTATGGTCGAAAAACGTTTCTAGCTCAGCATTGATAAGGTTAAAATTTGCTCGATTATAATCTCGAATTTGTTAGTGCAATGGCCTGTAAGAGGCAAAGGCATTTTACTGGTAACTTGGAGTAGATTATGGTCAGAAAGACGATCTAGGTTAGACATCGTGTGAATGGTTTCAGGGGCCGACGTAAAAATTAAATCTAATAGGTTTGGTCCGCGGGTGGGTTCTTCGACTATTTGGGAAAAGTTGAAATCTAACGAAAGATTAATAAATTCTTGAGAAGTATGGGAGGAGGATGAGAGAGTAGCCCAGTTAATGTCCGGGAAATTAAAATCGCCTAGAAGGTAAATGAAATCCGAGGAACACAGCTCATTGGCTTTGGTAATGCAGCTCCTAAGGTTATCTACGAAGGATTGGTTATAGTCGGGTGGGCGATAGCAAACTCCTATCAGTATCTTGCCAGAACGTGAGTAGCATGTGGCCCAAACTATTTCTAGCGGCGAGTCAAAATGAACGGCATTCGATGCAAGACTGTTCCTTATAGCCAGCAAAACACCGCCGCCTTTTCGGCTAGCGCGGTCTTTGCGATATATGTTGTACTCATTTTTATAAATCAGAATCTCTGAGTCAAGGACGTCCGGGCAAAGCCAAGTTTCGGTGAGGGCGAGAATGTCGGTGCAACTGTCTTCTAAGAAGGATCTGACATGGTGGCGTTTTGGCAGTAAGCTACGGATGTTAGTGTACGCAAGTGCGATCAACGGTGCGGAGAGACAAGGCGCATTTTTCTGCTGCGTATGGTGTGACGAGACTCGATTTAGCTATGCCGGAGGTGAAGTGACAGATGGCGTGACGGGGGCAGCGACGGGGTGAAACACTGTCCTGGCAGATGGTGTAACGGAAGGAACGGCTAAGATGACAAAATCTGTGGTCCTATCGTAAATGTATGTTTCGTTATGTACAGGAAGCTTGTCGACAGACAGTTTCCATGATTTGGTTAACGACTTGGTGAATTCAAGCAATTTTTTTCTTGCTTGTCTAGTCGGCAAGGAAAAGTCTTCGCTGATAGAGAAGGTTGTCCCCTTCAATTTATGGGCTGAAGAAAGAATTTTTGGTTTGTCTTTGAAAAAGACATTTTTGCAATGATAGGTCTATTCTTATCCGCATTGAACCGACCTATTCTGTGCACACGCTCAAACTGCGCACCAGTGACAGCAATCTTAAGTTTGTCGGCACAAAATTCGATTACTTTCTTTTCGGACGCAGTCCAATCTTCTTTCACATCATCTACAAGTCCGTAAAACAGCAAGTTAGAGCGTCGTAGCCTGTTTTCGGAGTCCTCACACCTTGAAGTAATTTTTTGTAGTTGGTCGGCAATATCAAGCGTAGTCCTATTTTGCTGTATTGTGGAAGTACCCAAGGGTGAGGAGTTAGATTCCAGATTAGAAACTCTCTCAGAAATGCTCTTGATATCGTTTTTTATTGTTTCCTGGGTGTCCTTAAGCGTCTTCACATCGGCCAAAACTGAAATAAGTCCTGTTTCAAGCTTGCGAATCGCTGCCAAGGCGCAATCAAACGCTTCTGCTTCAGCTTTGCTCATCGGGCCAGGGTTTGCTTCAACGTCGCCGCACAGTAAGAGCAAAATGTTTAAAAGACGACAGGCGACACTAGCACACACTGACATCAGCGTTCTCTTAGCAACAATCACTTCGTATGGGCACGACACCGCTAAAAGACAATAATTGCTACTTCGAACGCAACGAGCACCGATCTTGTAACTAACCTGTAAGTACAGCCGGTTTGAGCATTCCATTTCGGTAGCGGTGGCGTGCCCAACGTGCACGCTTGCTGGCTGGTGTTTATATCCCGCGCCGTCCGTGCAAGGGGTGGTAGTGCACGGCCCGCGTTGCCAGACGAACGAGGCAGTAGCCTCCAACGTTGGCGGAAGCGGCGGCGGAATGTGCCAGGGCTCGAAGGGATCCACGGTGACAGGTAGCCAGAAGCCGGGCGCCCAGAGACTTGACGCCAGCAGCAGAGTAGCCTGTAAGTACAGCCGGTTTGAGCATTCCATTTCGGTAGCGGTGGCGTGCCCCTATGATTCTATGACACTGTAGCGCCACCATCATCATCTTCTTAAGCACCAACATCATCATCAGCAGATTGGCCAGCGGGCACAGCGGAAGACACTCGGCACCCGGCACACCTCGGGAACGGCACCCGCGTTCTACGCGCCTCGTCGTGTTCATGGCACAGCCAACGCAACCACAATAAACGTGGGCTCGGCCGCACCGCCTCATCGGCCGCCTACAATTTGGTGACCCGGCAAGCGGCTTCGCCATGGCTTCTCACCGTTGCTTCCCCAGCCACAACGCGAACGACGGCACGCGAAGAACGTACCCCGCCCTCCCAGACCTTTCCTTGCTGATCCCGTTTGATTCGATCTCAAACCACGCTGCATGGTTCGTCATTCTGGAGAGCCATTTTTATGTAAATGACATCTGCTCCCCGGAAATCAGGTACCACGTCACACTACAGCAGCTACCTGCTGACCTCATTGAGCAGATCCAGCTGCCGACCCCAGGACCCGGTGCGTATGACGACTTGAAGGCCGCTGTCCTAAACCACTACGGTATAGGAACGCCTTTGTCCACACCACCACGCCTTCCAACGGCATCCGTGGATTACACGTCGCCGGCAGGTCCACCCTCGCCTGACCAACAAGCGCGAACCCAGACTACGACTTGCGGCGCTTCCGAGTTGGCATTTCACTTAGCCAACTCGACACCACACCATGGCGCAGTCCCACACGTTGTGTCGTCTGCTGCAGAAACCCACCCAGGTGTCGACTGCTTTGCCGCTAACAACTGGGAAACTTCACCGCCTTCGCCGCACGGCACGGGTGTGAAGGATCTTTCAGACCCTTTTCCTCCCCGCACACGCGATACCTCTTCCCCATCACCGGTGGAACAGCTTCGAGCAGTAAGCAGCTCGAGATCCTCGGATGTGCAACTGACACTCCAAGCTGATCAGACTGCCCCCGACAGTCCTGACACCCTGGCTATGATGAAGACACCAGAGAAACAATTGCAGGACAAACGTGCCAACAAACGTCGCCGAAAGAATGTCTTGTTCCTATGCAGTCAGACGCACCACGAAATGGTCACCCCACCTCGCCGATTTGCTGCTACAGGAGCGTATTCGGTTTACGGTGTCACAGGCGCTCTGCTCTCCGACCCCGGATGAAACCAGCGCGAGTGCACCGCACGTCAGGAACCCGACACACCGGTGGTTCAAGAGACGCTTGTCGTTGGCGCCCTCCGCTGCTCCGTCTCTCACGGCGCGTGCGCAAGTTGCCGAGACAGCGACACATCCCCAGAGCTCACACCGCAGCACAGTCAAGCCACTCCAGTCGTCATTCTGCCGCACCACGCTTCACCTTGTCGCTGTCCTTCCAGTTACGCCTGCCGTTCGCGCCACCATCAATTGCAGCAGCCGCTTCGCACCCGGCAATGCGTCCGCGGCCGCACTCCCAGCCTCGCCCACCAGAGGTTTCCCCACATCCCGGACGCTACCTCGCCGACGACCAGGACCGTGCCGTCAGTCAACCTACTGCCACTTGACCACTGACTGCCCAAGGACTCTTCTGACTACGGACAAATTGTACATACCTGTACATAGTGCATAGTGTATTTTCCTGCATTGTTAGTTACATTTCTCATTTTACCGCGCTTCACGCTAGGGGGGGAGCCCTGTAGCGCCACCATCATCATCTTCTTAAGCACCAACATCATCATCAGCAGATTGGCCAGCGGGCACAGCGGAAGACACTCGGCACCCGGCACACCTCGGGAACGGCACCCGCGTTCTACGCGCCTCGTCGTGTTCATGGCACAGCCAACGCAACCACAATAAACGTGGGCTCGGCCGCACCGCCTCATCGGCCGCCTACAACACTATGATTCTATGCTCTGGTGATCGAGTAGGTGTCTCCTTTGTTAATAGCGCTGTGTGGACCTTGCAGGTGGCCTTTAAACCTTTGTACACAAAGAAATGTGAGGGGTCAGAGTTTGTCTTTGAGGTCTGGAGATGTAGTAGCCGGGTCATCTAGAAACAGAGAAAAGCTTCTGGCAAAAGTGAAGAATGAGGAGGTGTGGTGCTTTGTACCTCAAGGGCAGATTGCTTTAGCGAGTTGGATGGGTTGCCTGCGAATACCTCGCAAGGCCTTTTTGTATCGAATATAACAAGGGAGGCCACTGCTACACTCAGTTAGTAAGCGTGTGAAAATCCCAGTTCCCTCCAGAGCAGAATTGTACATGTAGCCACCGACTGCAAATTGTTGCACAAGTGGGTGAAAACTATTCAATCAATACACCATCATGTCACCCCCAAAAATAGTGCACGCAGGCAGGTCTTGTTCTAAATTGTAAGGAATGGAAGATAGTAGATACTATTGGTTGAACCTACAAGGAGGCTAAGAACTTTAGGGCGTGTACAGAACTGTGCAGTGCAGGCCATGCATTGCATTTTCAAATCATATTTGTAAGTCTTGCTAACTGATGTGCATGGTTTTTTTACATTTATCAATCACTGAAACATAAAAAGTTTTACTGCCAATACAGTATAAGGCCATCCAAATTATTATAGGGAAAATTCATTATTACAGGAAAAATTCATTTACACCTCCAAGGGCACAACATGAGGGGGCGGGGCTCTTGGCCGAAGTATAGTCAGCTTTGCAACACATACAAAAGGTAAGACGATGAGAAAAAAAAGAATACAAGGTTAACGAGGTGAAATTCAGTCCTTGCAGGAAACGGTGTTAATCAGGGTAATTGATCTAACAATGTGGCTCTTCGACGCGCAAGTGCGAGTCAACACAGGGTGCGTATTACGTTATTGTGCCGCTGGGTTGTGAAATCATATTTATCCTCTCTTGTTTATGGAAATTGAATTTCTTTTCGCCTTTTTACTGTGTAAATATGAAGGTAAAATTATTTAGACCTAGCGTGTTTAATTACATTCTATATGTCATCAGAAAGTGAAATACCTCGTTCATGAGTATTAATTACAGCACATGATTCGTAACCACCCTAGAGCGTAAAAACAGCTTGTACCAACGTTATGTACATTTTATTGTTGAATGGTAAAGCTATTGTTTGTGCCAGCATCAAGTATAATAATAAGGCATGCAAAAAGCATTACCGTAATTTTACTAGTTAGCAATTTTCATACAACAGAGCATATCGGAGTACTTTTAAAAATTTGAAAGTGTTAGTAAAGAAAGTCAGATGAACATTTTTAATGCCGTAGGCGTTTTCTTCATTTTTCTTTCAACTTGTGATGCTGCTTAGCGCGTGCTTGGGGCCTGTCGCACCCCCAAAAGAGATAGAGAAAAAAACGCCGTGCCTCAAACACTCGCTCACGGATTTTAGTTTTATTGCTACGTTCAAATGTCAATATGTTCGCAGTAAGCGATAGCATTCGCAGTAACTATTGCTTTAGTCCGAGAGAATTTTCAAGCGTCTGTTTCCTTCGTAACTTGTTGCGACGTCCAAAAAGAAAAAAAAGATACTGGCAGCAGAATATTGGAAGCAATGTGCCCTTCGTTCGAAATTTTAGCGCAAGTGAACGAGTTGTTATGGCAAAAAAAAGTTGTCACGAAAGCGATGTACAATTGCAGCGATCAAAATGAAATGATGTCCTGGCCTCTGTCAATAAACCATTTGTTCTCACTTGCTGCTCACTGTGGTCTGTGCCAGTCGAGGCCATCTGGTCACTTGTCATAACGTCATTTCAGTAGCGTGGCGCAAGTAAACACGCGGCCAGCGTGCCAGCCAGGAACCACCAGGAGGGAGCAGCGAGACGGCGGCCGCCGTGCGAGGGCAGCCATATGTTCTTGAGGAGCTCAAGCGCCCCGTGCAAAAAGCATCCGCCATGGTTACAAAGCCTTGTTTAGAGCGCCATCAAGCGGGCGTCCTCGGTAGTTCACGACGCGGCCACTACGCTTTACTGGCAGTACAGGCAAAGCTAGACTAGGGAGCCTACATGCGCCGCGCCTTCGTCGTTTAGGGTGGCGACAGCAGAGTCCATGGTTTCCTAACGGTGGCTGTGGCGGCCGCCAAACTTGACGGGCCGCCATATTGGTTCCCTAGTGCCCGCCCGACCTAGGGAGACGGCATGCGCCGCGCCTACGGAGGCGCGGAACAGGCTATCTCTAGCACGACCTGCTTCTAAACGATCGTGCGCGGTTAGTGGTTATCGCCAAGCAGCTTTACAAAAACTTACTGCTGCTGGACACAGTTGAGATCGTGGGATCATTCGTTTAATGCGGCATTCCCGTCCTTGGTAAAAGCTTGCCCGTGCCTCCTTTTGAGGCACTAGCTGTGCGTAGAAGCGCGCGACTACGCGATTTTTCGTGCCTGGGGCTTCATGTGGCGCATAGCCGGTGTATATTGTTTTTCACATGCAGAATCGTGCTACGGTGCAATTATTTTCGCAGGTCAGTTCAGTGGCAAGCAGAAAATATATGTCAGAATTGTCTACTAATACATAAGCATTCTTCCGCCGCTTGTTGCACCAACGTTTCATTCCTTGGTGGCCTCAGATTTTTCAGTCCATCTTGTCGGTGCTGCTCAAAACTTGAATCTTCAAAATGTGCCTAGAAGAAAAAAGTCAATCTTAACAACAATATTTGAAAACCACATAATGCACTTGAATTACTCGCTCGCGAGGCAGAATGCTTGTTCTCTCGGGTTTTTTTACCTTTTGGAATGGAAATTGATTATGCCCTCTAACTAATGCAGTACGGGAATGTTTATGAGACGGTTCGCCACAGAAATCTTTGCACACTTTAGGGACCCCTCATACGCAGTTTGGCAGTGTTGCATGAAAGAATCAATAATATATTCCACCCCAGTGCGGAATATCAGCACAAGCAACGCAGGGGACAGTTTTTTGGCCGACCCGATGAATATCCAGCACACTGCAGCTTCAAAGTCGATTGCCGAACGCAGCTGAGTGATGAGAAAAATACTCTGAATTGCAGCGCGTTCGAAGATTGCGCATTTGCCCAGCGATCGCTTTTGTCGCTTGTATCAACCAATTTTTGTCGCCCCCGCACGGGGCACCTTGAGTATTCATGGTGACGGTGTTGGCGACACCGCGGACCCCGAGCCCCCAACATAAACTGTAACCTACCGTGGTGATGTGTTTAAAGGTGAAGGGTAGAAGCCTCAAACGGTGGCCGTCGGAGCCCAGGTCAAGCTCCGGCGGATGGGCCCCCTGTCTGTTTACCAGGCAGGGAGCTCCGGGACCTCTCAGGCTATCAGGGTAAGGTTTGAGAAGAAAGTACCCCCGTCCCCTGCTTTTTCTATGCTGTAGGGAAAAATTCAAACCCCCCCCCCCCCCCAAACGTGATCGGTCCCTGAAAAGGGGCCGCACCGAAGTATTTTTCCCTCCACTTCCAAGCATGAGCTTCCCAAAGCCAGACAAATACTCTCGTTTCCTTGTTATCGAACCCCTTGACACAGCCCGCCCTCTTGCTTCACAATCAGTATTTTTGATTACAAAATACCTTGATGGAATCATTGGGAAAACCTATAACGCCAAAAAACAACGCACAGGTGAAGTCCTTGTTGAAGTAAAAAACCAACAGCAGGCAACCACACTTCTTGGTCAGACGAAAATGGTCGATCTGGACATCAGGGTCACACCCCACCGCAGCCTGAATAGCTCGCAGGGTGTGATCTCTGAGGCAGATCTTCTTAACGAGACAGATGCCGAATTCTTGAAGGTCTAAAGGATCAGGGTGTCACAGCCGTGCGCCGCATCACGATGCGTAGAGATGATAAGGTAATCCCCACGAAACATATCATCTTGACCTTCAACTGCTCCTCACTTCCTGACCATATCAACGCAGGGTTCATCCGATGCTCCATTCGTCCTTACATTCCGAACCCGCGCCGCTGTTTTAAGTGCCAGCGGTTCGGGCACGGAACCAACTCCTGCCGTGGTCGTCTGACCTGCGCAAAGTGCGCTCAGCATGATCATCCATCTGATAATTGTCCATCATCAACCCTCACCTGCGCCAACTGCCAGGGACCCCATGCCGCCTACTCTCGAACGTGCGAGAAGTTTAAGAAAGGAGAAGGCGATCATTAATGTGAAGGTAATGAGAACATCACCTTCCCAGAGGCGCGAAAGAGGTTCGCCTCTTTCCCCTGGGGAGGTACGCCGACGCGGCTCGCCGGGGGGCGGAGCGGCGTCTGGTGTCCACAGGGACCCAGTTCAGCGAGTCTGACCTGGTCCCTCCCCCCCCCCCCCCTGGGTGCCTCTGGCAGCCCAATCCGTTCCCACGCCGCTTGCTGAGGCAGCAGCGGTTGTGGTGACAACCTCTTCTGTAGGGACCGGTGCCGCTCCCGCCTCTGCCTCCCCGTCCTCCAGTGCGTTGGAGGGTGCCAACCGGATGGACACCGGGGGCCCTGCATCGGCTCCCACCCCACCGCCCTCCCGTGCCACCTCTGGTCCCCCGGACGCCCTCGGCGGTGGCGGCTCAAACGAAGGGCTCCGAAAGTGGGCCAAGTCCGAGGGGCCTGGTCCGCCGGGCACCCTTCTGGCATCCGAGAGGAGATGGATGTCGCGCCGTTCCTGCCTGCAACGCAGCGCAAGGAACGGCCTCCGATGCCCAAGCCGACAGAAAGGCCTAGAAATCCTAGAATAACTGCCCCGAAAGACGACACATGAACAAACAGACACATACACACACTCCAGTTATTCTTAAATTTAAATAATGGGAACAGAAAACATCATCCAATGGAACTGCAGAGGCCCCCTTAAAAATCTTGACGATGTGTATGAGATTCTGCATGCCAGTCAGCCAAGTGTCATGTGTCTCCAGGAAACCCACCTCAATTCAAACAAACAAATTTCTTGAATAGGTACATGGGATTCAGAAAGGACAGGGTTGGCTGCACACACTCTTCAGGAGGTGTGGCAATTGTCGCCCGGAAATCCTTAGCCTGCCACCCTGTCACTCTGAACACTTCCTTGAGGCTGTAGCAATCCGTAGATAATATTTAATAGGTTAATAACGGTTGCTCCATTTACATTCCTCCTGATTTTGCACTTCTGAGCTCTGATTTCGAGGCACGGGTTGACCAGCTGCCCGAACCATACATACTAACAGGCGACCTTAATGCGCACAACTCTTTTGGGGCTCCTCCAGAACGGATGCCCGAGGTCGCCTGATAGAGAAGTTTCTTACATCCTCCGGAGCATGCCTTTTCAACAAAAAACAGCCTACATACCATAACTTAGGACACAATACATACTCGCATTTGACTTGGCGATTGGTTCTGCAGTTCTCTTTCCATGTCTTGAGTGGGGTGTGGGCACGGACCCATATGGTAGTGACCATTTCCCCACTTCCCTAACGTACATAGTTAAAGGCCCATGCAGTCCATTTTCCCCATAAAGGTTTAATGAATCAAAAGCAAACTGAAGTACATTCACAGAAACATCTAAACTACACCACCAACCATAAAACACCTACACGTGGAGGAAGCCACCCAAACTCGTCACGGCCACATCCTCGACGCCGCCGAAAAGTCCTTTCCCCAGGCCTCCAGTGCGTCCCGCAACCCAAGGAGGCCCTGGTGGAACGAGGACTGTAGGCGGGCGCGAGAGGCCCAGAACAAGGCGTGGGGTGTCCTTCGCCGGTACCCCACGTCAGATAACCTCATTTCTTTTTAAAAGGGCAAAGGCTTTTGGGAAGCGAGTGCGTCGTGAGGGAAAAGGGAGAGTTGGCACACCTTCCTCACCTCCATCAACTCATACACTGATACACACAAAGTCTGGACACGAATACGCAAGCTGAAAGGACAACAAAAAAACAGCCTGCCCCTGGTTAGCCCAACAGGGACACACTCGAAGACCAGGCCAACACACTTGCACAACACTTCGAACACGTGTCCAGCTCAGCACACTACACAAACACTTTCATGAAGCACAAAACTCTGCGGAAAAGAAGTCCCTGCGTGATAGCAACAAGTCGCACACTTCTTACAATTCTCCTTTTTCAATTCATGAGCTGAAGGTTGCTCTGAGCACATGTAAGCCTTCAGCTCCAGGTGCAGACAAAATCACATACACCATGATACAACACCTACACCCAAAAACTCTTGAAACACTCCTACATCTATACAACAACATATGGCTTTTGGGGCACATTCCTCGCTCTTGGAGGGAGGCCATAGTAGTGGCTTTCCTGAAGGAAGGAAAGGACCCTTCCTCTCCTGCTAGCTATCGGCCCATCGCCCTTAAAGCTGCCTTTGCAAGCTCTTCGAGAAGATGATAAACAGGAGACTTGTGTACTTCCTTGAGTACAACGGTCTTCTCGAGGGCTGCCAGGCAGGCTTCAGGGCGGGGCGATCTACAAATGACCAACTTGTCGCCCTTGAATTACATAAAGGACGCTTTCATTCACAAACAGTTTTGCACAACGGTATTTTTTGACCTTGAGAAGGCCTATGACACCGCTTGGCGTTACGGGATCCTAAGTGACCTAAAGTCTTTCGGTGTTTCGAGCCATATGCTCAACACCCTTGCTAGTTATTTGTCCGAAAGAACGTTTCGCGTGAGAGTAGGTAGCGCACTCTCAAGAGTTCATGTGCAAGAAAACGGCGTTCCGCAAGGTGGAGTGCTAAGCTGCACTCTGTTCATAGTTAAAATGAACTCCCTTGGGAAGGCATTGCCACCTACAATTTCTTATTCAATGTATGTAGACGACATCCAGCTATCCTTTTTAAAACATGTAATATGTCCATCTGTGAGCGTCAAGTCCAGCTCGGTGTCAAAAAACTTGCCAGCTGGGCAGACAAGAACGGTTTTAAAGTTGACCCAGAAAAAAGCACCTGTGTTGTCTTTTCCAGGAGGCGTGGGATCCATCTGGACCCAGACATTATCCTTAATGGCGTATCGATTCCTGTGAGGAAGGAACACAAGTTTTTAGGTGTGGTGCTGGATGAAAGGCTTACGTTCATCCCTCACATTAAACAATTGAAACATAAATGTCTAAACTCTCAACATTCTTAAAATCTTGTCCCACCAGTCGTATGGAACGGATAAGCAACTCCTGTTACGTATTTTCACAAGTCTAGTGGGGTCTAGATTGGACTATGGGAGTGTTGTGTATGGGTCAGCCACTAAAACAGCACTTAAAATGCTCGACCCAGTGCTTCACTTGGGGCTTCGCCTCTCTTGTGGCGCATTCCGTACGAGCCCTGTACAGAGTCTTTACGCAGAGTGTGACAAATGGTGCTTATCACACCAGCGAACCTATGTTGACTTGTTATATGCCTCTAAAATTTCATCAATGGACAACCATCCTTTTAAACGGTTTTTAATGATACATCCACAACAAAACTCTTTTTAAATCGCCCGTCCATTCCTGTTCCCTTCTCGCTCAGAGTAAGGGACGAGGTCACTATTCATGAGGTCTCCTTTGTAGACACATTCAAGTCATCTATCACTGATCTTGTAGCACCATGGCATCTTCGTCCTGTTGCATGTGACTTGTCTTTCTTAAAATACAATAAGAACAGGACACCGAAAAGTGGGATTCTGCAGCATTTCATGTATGTGCAGGATAAATACAAGGCTGCAGAGTTTTTCAGCGATGCATCGAAAACGTTCACTGCAGTGTCTTGTGCGGCGCATGGGCCGAATTTTGAAGCATATAGAACCATGAATGTAAAGACAAGTATTTTTACGGCAGAAGCATATGGCATTTTTCTTGTTGTAAGTCACATAGTTGAACATCATATTCCTAAATCCATCATCTATACAGATTCGCTGAGTGTCGTCCGTACATTGTCATCCGGAGAGTCCTCGAAAAACCATGTAGTTAACCTTGTCTTGAAATCAATTGTGCTGGCATATTCTTCAAACCTTGAGGTGACTGTGTGTTGGGTGCCAGGCCACTCTGGCATCGGCGGAAATGAACTGGCGGATGAAATGGCCGCCAATGCTGCACTCCGAAACACAGTAGACATAACAACACTACCTTACACAGACCTCAAGCCACACATAAAACAACACTTGCGCAGAACATGGCAAACACACTGAAATGAACAGACAGACAAAAAACTACATGTAATAAAGCCACACTTGGGACGGTACACATCTGACTCGCACAACAGACACACGGAAGTCGCCTTGGGTAGGCTGCGGATAGGGCACACCCCTGCAACGCACTCGTATCTGCTGACGGGATCTCCTAGACCCCAGTGCGGCAGGTGCGGAGAGGGCCCCATCCCTAGTGCACATACTAATCACATGCAAGGCACTTCACACAACACGACACAAACACTTCAGAGAACTCTACAGACAACATATTCCCCTACATCCATCGTTTTTCCTAGGTGACGATGCCATTGTTTCCGTCAAACGTGTGTTTGAGTATTTGTCAGAAGTCAAGTTTTTAAACCTCATTTCCTATCACGCATCATGAAATCTGGCCCTTTACACCAGCCATCCTCACTGTCTTTTATTGATTTTACTTTTGTTCTTGCTTACTGATTTCAGTGTCTAAGTTCTCACCTCTCATAGTTAACCACTGTTTGGCGCTCTTTGCCCTAGTTGGCCTTGCGCCATTAACATCCAACCATCATCATCATCAATTTTTGTCGCAGTGACGAGAATCGCGCCTTTCCTGTCGCAAGCGTGAACGCTCCGGGCCTTCCGGAGATGTTTTATAACCAGGCTTAGTTTTCAACATTCATGTTTCATGCATGGGTAAACCGGCATATTCGAGCCACGCAAACAATCCACTTGCCCGCACGCTGCATTCGCACGCTAAATTGCCGCTCGGCTACGTTCAGCCGTCGGTGAAAGCAATCAAAACAGGCCATGGCCTGCGCTACCGGCGCGCAACGGCACTACGGCGACGGAGGAGACGTTGAGGACACGACGACGGTCTCTGAAAGCGTTGCAGGTGCAGAGCATCTAAATATTAGAATATAGCTGCAAGTACGCTTGCAAAAAACATGAACCGAGGTGCAATACTCACAGCGCAAACACGAGAAGCAGCAGTGGGCTCCCAGGGGTCCCTTTTCACTTGAACGAGCCAGCGCTTTCTACGGTTCGGGCTGGCCGGGAAGCGGAACATCCGTGTGCCTTTTCTGCAATGGTTTGTACATTGCGGAACGCAACAGCCGGGCATTTTTAGTGCTCATAGAACTCCCAACACGTTCACCGAGCTGGCATGGTTATGAAAAGCTTCCCGTAGTCAACAAAAGTCACCGCGAGCCCCAGGCGACAAAGACGTATACGCACACGGTGGCAGTGAACCGACTGGGCAACAACATGGCGCCGTATCGGCCACGTTGCTATGGCAACGTGTGCTGGCAAAGCTGCCCGACGGTGGAAGGCGGCACGAGCTGTGTCAAAGAGTGGCACCAGCCTAAACGACGAAGGCGCGGCGCATGTAGCTCCCTAAGCTAGACCTTTGCTTCTCTAAAATCCTCCCTGTTCTGTGGCTGACCCTTATATCTCCGTGCAAACGCGTATCGTGGAATCTGGGTGAACTCCCGTGGTAGTGACAATGTGTGGCAAGGTTCGTGGCAGCGCCCGTTTTCAGTGTGTTTGCGTTCTAGCGAAGTCGATCATTTAATTTAAACAGCGGCCGGTTTGAACTATTGTGGAGTTCAACAGTGGGTTCTTCATTCAGAAGAAATGAGTTTGATTAGGGTCGTGCTTGGCTCCCATTCTGAGCGACCTCCTGCTGGTGCGATACGGGCGACTATAGACGCTATGCAAAATGCGCCCCGCCATCTCACGTCGACTTCAGTAACTAGGTCCGCCATTTTGGTGCGGTCAATCAGCAAAACATACCAGGCGGGCATTGACCGCTCTTGGTGATGGACTACAATGCCGGAGCATTGCTTCGTGCCGCAGTGTACGCAATGCGGAAATACCGGTCCAAATGGAGAAAAGGTACGTGAAGTTCCACGCTTTTGAACGAACTTTCTGACGCGAACTATGCCGGCGCGAGCAACCTTTGTGACACGCTGGGCGCGGTGCGCTGGGAGCGAATATTTGTCGTTGGTTCGCTAAGCGCGGGATTCCGTAGTCGTTGTCCGGATGAAAAATACAGCTGCGTTGGAGTTCTGTGGTCCAGCCCTTGTATTCTAAATGAAGCCTGAGCGTGCGCTACCTATTCATGCGACTGACAGCGGCGCTCGATTGGGAAAACAGTTCCACACGTTGCCAAAATTAGGCTGTTTCTTTACTCGTCCCTGTGGCTCTGCGCCCGCTACATTTAATTGTTAAATGGTGCCGCTTAGCCCCTACACGAGCCTTTTACCTAGGGCTGTAAACAAACTTTTCTTGCCGCACTACGCCGTCACGGCGCGGTTGAAAATTTCCTCTGTGGCGGGCGGGCACGGTATGGGAGTGTGTTGTTTCTTTTACGTTGCATTTAGCCGCGTGTTTTTGCAGAAGTGGCATACGCTGTTTTATGATGATCTAACGGTGGTAAAGTCGAGCTTTTGCACTTGGTTCTCGATTTGCCGGGCTGAAAGGTTTGTTGTTATGTCAAGTTAACTTGGTGCCCATTGTCATTTCAGCCACAATGTATTTACTCTCGAATATTTTGCGACTAAAATACACACTCACTCCTCTAGTTTGTCCCATGCTGCATGCATGCCTCCGACGTAATGATAGTAACCATTGATGTAGGTAGCTGAGACAATTTTCAAGTTTTATTCAAAAAAGAAAACGGCCAGAGTTACATCAGGCCGCCGCGCTACAGCTTGAGTGCTTTTGCATTTTTTGTATGCACAGTGAAAATCCCAGTAAATAATTCTACTTCGCTGATTTATAGCGCGTACAGTATAGCAAACTATGGATATAAATGTAACAAAGGGAAGCATTCGCGCACCCCTGCATGCCGTGGTCTAGTAAACACGACGTTGCCCAGCCTCTGCGTGCTCGCGAGATGACACGGCGAAATGTGGCATGAATGCTTGCTGGTAGCTCATAGGTGACCCTTCAGGTGCCATGCCAGATCTTGTTTCTGTCACTGTGGGGGGTGAGGCCAGCACAACTGGGGCAAAAAACCGATTTCCAAGGCTACCAACTTTTCTCCCAAGCGCCTGCACGGAACTTGGGTGCTGCTCGCATTGCTCCTGTACTCGACCTGCATCGAACAGACGAATTGACAAGGGATGGGAGGGGCCATTTTCTCGCGGGCTTCTCCAGTCAATGTCTTGGACACTCGCTGGCTTGATGCCCTGCTGTCTCGGACGTCCTCACTGTTGTGGCAGCTCAGTGCACGCAAGCTCCGGTGGCGCCTCTTAAAACCTTCGGCTTGCAAGAGGGCGAGTAGGTGCACAGCAGCCAGGATGTGACTCCATGCTCCACTGCAACCCGCCGGGAAATAGCACGCTGCCTCGCAATCGCCCCACTGTCCGTCTCAAACAGGAGGCACACAACATAGGGCCGGCCACTTTTCTTCTGGGAGCGAAAGCAGCTGCTGAGCACATGGATGAGGCCCAACCTGCAAAACAGAGAGAGTAACAGTAAATAGCATTAAGGGAAAAACAGGACTAGTCCGCTACAGTTTAAGGTAAAGGGACATAGCAGAAAGAAGTGGCCGCAAGGAACAGAATCAAAATGACCAGATTTTATGTCTTGCTTAACACTGTTGCAAGGGCAATAACCTACACCTCAAACAGCAATGGTGTCAACATTGTTTGTCAAGTTCGAGCGTGCAAGTATCTCTGCATGCTTTGTTAATGCATTTTCAAGAGAACGAAGTTTAACATCTAAAAACCCCACCGTGGGTAATGATACCAGTACCCGCATAATCGTGTTCGTCATAACTTAAGCAAGCAATACTATGATTATCTGGAACTTACTTCCAGAACCTTTCGAGATAAACGGGTAAACATTCGGGCTATACGGATGACCAATCAAATTTAAAAAATCTTCTAGTTCAGTGAGTTTGAGCTAACGAGGTTTTACTGTATTATCTATTCGTGCACACCAAAAACATGCGCTTTAGAAACAAACACAACCACCCCACCGCCAAAAAAGGAGAATAAAGACACACAAACAGATTTTTGTGGCAGAACATGTGCAATAAATAATGAAAACACACAAAAACATAAAATTCAAGGCGTATGTGCGCTTTTGTAGTTGACTTTGCCGCAAAACGCGGTTGCTTTGCGGCAAACGCGCGGGCGGACGACCATCGCGGAAAACGGCCGCAACCTTTCCGTAAACATATTCGTCAAAAATCATCCCGTAAATTCGATGTACAGCATTCAATAGGCAGTTTTAGCATATCGTTACCGTGTTTGCGTTGCCGTTTACCGTGTTACCGGAAGCGCTGGCGACGGTGAAGCCTGTGCCGGTAAGTTACCGCTCGCGGTAACTCTCGCGCTGTGCAGTATACTCCCGCAAACACAGTAAACCGTAACGTAAACACGGTAACGATATGCTAAAACTGCCTAATAGAGAGGTTTAGCATATCGTTACCGTGTTTCGTTACTGTTTACCGTGTTTTCTGGAGTCGATCCCTTATAAAAATTTTTACGTCCAGTCAAAAGACAGTCTATTTCCCGGAGGCAATAGACCATGTATGTCCTCTGTGTGTCCCCTGTATTGGAATTTGGCCACTTACTTTTTGTGTCCTCCAAGTGTCCTTTGTGTTTCCGTCCTCCATGTGTACAGTATATTTCCCAAAGGCAATAGACAGCATGCGTCCTCCATTTGTCCAGTGTGTTTCCAGAAGGCAATAGACTGTGGCGTCCTTTGAGTGCCCTAAAATTGGCCACAGACTTTCTGTGTCCTCTATGCTTCCTTTGCTTTTCATGTTCCTCTGTGCGGCCGGGAAGTATCCGTCCACCTTTCTCCTTTCAGTTTTCCTGCGGTTGATGAATGGCTGCAAATAATCAAGTTCTCTATTCCTCATGCACTGAACATCCTTCGAATGGCAAGCGTGTTTATATAATACTTTGTGGCGCTTAGAATTGCTGCCAACCACGCAGTAAAACAGCGACGCATTTTTCTGCCTTTACAATGTTTATTTGAGTAACATTGTGAAAAAATAAATGCAGTGTACTGAAAATTATGGCCATCATTATTTGGCCGCCTGGTCGCGAGAAAGCATTGAAGAAAGCGATCCGGCAATTTTTTTCTCGCTGACACCAAACTCCGAGCACGTAAAAGCTGCAAAAAAATGAAAAGCAAGAACACAGCAGAATTATTATTTGCAGGCAATCTTAAAAAAACGGTCAACAGAAACGAACAAGTAACCTACATGACAAACATGCCGGTACATATCATTTAAGAGGCATTCACAGTTGTAGTTCGCCTATGTGTCCAGGGGTGATGATACAGGGGCAGATTATTTAAAGAGCTTCTCCTAAAAAAGCTGCCTCCTAAAAAAAAATCGGGGAGTGCGCGTTTTGTTTTACAACCATTAACGCAGTTTCTTTTTCTTTTTTTCATGCAACAAGCTTTAGCGGTCGAATCCACCCAAGCCAAGCGGCGGCCGCTGGCCCGTCAGCATGATAAACTTTCTTTGCGGCAATGGCAAGGATCACTCACACAGCATACTGGCCGCCGCTCCTGGAAGCCCATTCATGTGACCGCGCCGACGCAGCCGGTAATTTACAATAAAAGAAGCGCGGGGAGCCGAACACCAAGGAAAATACTCAACACGTTTAAAAAACGGCGCTGCGGCAACGCGGAAGAAAATTTTAACATGCACCACGATAAACAATCACTTACGGCAGAACACGCAGCATTTTTCACACGTCGCGTCGACAGACTGGAACTTGCAGTAGAGACTCTTGATTCACGTAGGCACGCACAACTTGTCAGGTGTTTTGTCAAATGGCGACCTCGATGTGCGTTTGCTACAGCAGCGCAGTACGGGGACGACACAGGCGCTTTGCCAGCACTCACGATGTTTCAGGTGGCACAAGAGCACTAACACGTAATATTACGGCAGGAGGAGAAAGTAGTAATTCCCGTAACACCAGCCAAAACGAAAACAAACCACCAAAACCACGCACAACGAACCATACACGTCTTTTCTTGCGCACCTAACAATGACTGCATATATGCTAGCCTAGACTAGACTTATTACTACAGTTGGCTATCTAGCAGTCATAGAGTTTTAGCAGTTACTTGGTTACTTCTGATTACCCTGAAGCAAACTAGGCAGACGCCATTATAGTATTTGTTAAAGTTGATAATAGCAAACATATATATAATGGCAGTATATTTTCTTGATGCGAGCAACGTCTTTTTTTGTCGTAAGTTGTTGCAACTCAAAAGCAAATAAAAATGGATTAACAAACGAAGTTATTATCATCGTCATCTACATCTAGTTTGACTGTTTTGTGTTTTGTTTAGCGTCCAAGCATTCACTGTTTGTGGGCTTTTCACAAACAGAACGGCCGTATAAAAAATTATTCTCGCAGACATACGCAAATACACGCGCACACGCATACGCATACACACGCACACACAAACACACCAACACACACACACACACACAGGCACACACACACGTGCGCGCGCGCACACGCACGCACGCACACGCACGGCACGCTCACAAAAGCACGTGCGTCAAATCCACGCAGGCAAACAATTCACTCAAATAAAGGCTTAGCAAGACTATGTATGCTAAAATTTTTAGACCTACGTTTAACAACCCACCGCATTCTGTTTCGGTGGCTTGGAGGTTAAGTACTCGCCAACTGACTCAAACGTCGGTGGTTCGAAACCAGCACAGTAATCTTTTTTTTACCGTGTTTTAATTGAAGTTTTTCTGCCTTAGGTTATATTTTGAAAAATTTCGCCGAATTTTTTCAGACATCACTAGCACGAAATAACGTATACAGTGCTGCAAATTTCCACAAACCATCGGCTTTGTTTCTTACCATCTCTAGTCAAGCCAAAAAACTTAACCTTTCGAGTTTAATTAAGGCTTAAATGCTCGACTTTATGTTTACTTGAGGAAGCACAGCACGATGTTTAGTTTGCGGCTCTTCAGAAAAAGAATGTAAGGCAAAAAAATAGTTATACTTCTACCCAATGTCCTAGAGGCAACACAAAAGAAATAAGTCAGTCTTTTGACTTTATTTTGCCTTCAGTACATACATAAGCAAAAAGCATTACGCACACAGAAAAAGAATTAAGGCCCGCAAAATTCAAGTTATATCTTCCACCCTTTGTCCTAGAGGCAACACGGGGAAACAGGCCAAAGTCTTTTGACTTCATTTTGCCTTGAGTACACACATAGGCAATAGCATTGCGGAAATCAGAAAGAGAAGAAAGCAATCAGTTTTAAAGTTTTATACATCTCATCCGAAATAAAATCTTCGTATACAAATTTAAACTTTGTCTTTACCATAGTACATATAAAGGAAAAACATCATGGCTGTTTATCCGGCAGTCTATAAAAAGTACACAGCCTGCTTATGTTCTAGAGGTAAAACAAAGGAAAAGTCAAAAGAAAGGCCACACAGTCAACATGCAGGAGACACAAAGTAAACAGAAAGGAAAAGTTCATTTTCATAAGGGCGACTGCGCAGCGCGAGACTTACCGCGAACGGTAACTTACCGGCACAGGCTTCACCGTCGCCAGCGGCTTCCGGTAACACGGTAAAATGTAACGCAAACACGGTAACGATATGCTAAAACTGCCTAATGATATATCGGAGTTACGTTCGCCCGGTATTAGAGTTTGGCTGCGTCCTATTTTCTGGTCTGGCGATTGTCGCTTTCCTCTTTCAGGGTTACTGCAACAGGGTCGCCGCTACGCATTTGCATGGTAAACAACGGTGAACAAAGTGCTATACAAATGCTCATACCCGTTAACTCGCGTCAAGTAAAAAACAAAGAAGGATTTACTTACTGCGAGTCGCACGTGTTTGTCCGCACCGATGACGGCGAGCAATGCGCATCGGTGGCTAGGCGGCATGCCCTGCACCGCTGCCGCTCGGATGGGTCTTTGGCGCGGCACCCCGAGTGGTATGAGTCTTCAGACACAGTCGGCAGCGCATACAAGTCCTTCGTCCACAATCCGCGGTCGGGAGCCGGAAAACGCCGTCCAGTTTGAGCCATACCGCGTTACCGTCACCTACTCTTCCACAGTAAACAATACAAGACTTCCCGATCGGCGCCCGTACCAATATGGCCGATGGTATCATTTACATCAGTGTTGCAAGCAATTTCGCATAAGGTCTATTGGAGGCTTTGCTTCGTGCCTCCAAAACCGCGCACGTTTTCCGCTACTTAGATGACACCTTTGTGCTTTTTGAGTGTGTGACGGACGACTTGGGTGAACATGTGCAGCGCATCACGGACACAGCGCATCACAGCGCATCATTTTCAGCAACACCCTAGCTGGCCTCACGCTTACAAGGGAACTTCCTTCAGACAATTGGCTGCGGTTCTTGGAGCTCCTCCTGCATTTCAGGACAAGCCATGTTTGCTGGAGGTATGAGCCCCGCTCGAGGAAAAGCCTGCTTCCGTTCTCCTCTGCCAATTCCAAAATAGTGAAACGGAGCATCGCCTTGCCGCTTAAGGGGCTCCCTTGAGCGGTCTTTCCCGCATGAAGTAGAGGCCAGTTTCAATTCGCGAGTTGCGAGGCTTTCGTCAGCAAGCTTTCCAGCTGCCTTGCTTCGAGACTTGCCTGAGGTGTTGCAAGGGAAGATTCACAAACGCAGCGAAGGTGAATCAGTGAAAGACAGGCCGGAGAAAGTCGCGGTCGTCCTCAATGCGCGCACACTGTTTCGCACATGTTGAAAAAGGCAGCGGGACGCGCAGGGTTTTGCAGTAGTGTTTTCTGCACCAAAGAAACTGGGTGGCCTTTGCAGGCGAGTGAACGCAAATTAGCCAAAATGTACCTTTTGTGTGAAAGGCCACACAAAACCTTACGTAGATTGTAGGTGTTCTGTTGTGTGCGAAGTTCCGCTGTCCTGTGGGAAGACCTATATTGGTCAAACCGGGCGCTGTTTAAATGGTCCACTGCGCGAGCACGCAGACTAAAAACGGGCACTGGCAGCAACCTTGCTACACACTGTCATGACCACGGGTGCACGGGTGCTCGCACAGATTCCACGATACTCGTGTTGCACGAACATAAAGGGGCCTGCGTGAGCGTTAAATGTATGTAGCGTACTTCATTCAGAAGGCAGGCGACGATTGTGTTAGTAAGCCTTCCGTTGAATCATTACGTAAAGAAATCCGTTATATGGATTTATAAAGAAAAACAAGTTGCACTTTTCAGTTTTGCCTTTCATTGCCTCGCGCCTCTGGCCACGTGTTTTATCGCTGCGCTGCATCAGCGTTGGTCATTGTTGGTCATTGCACGTGTATAGATCTTGCGTTTTTGTGTTTTTTATGTGTTTGCTATTTACCATGATTCCATCTCGCCTTCCTTCTTTGGGTATATTTCGCAAGGCGCGGAATAATTCAACCAGTTGCTAGTCAACGCCGTGTGTCGTCGTTTCTTGTCCCCTCTTTTTTGCGCTGTTTTGAATTCAAGTTAGTACGCACAAACTACTCCAAACCACCGTTCCAAATCCTATTATACATGAATCCACAACATAAATGCACGAGTTGACAACTCATACTGCAGTTCCAATACCAATACCGCACTGGCAACTCATTTGCTCATTGCATGTTTTGCCTCCTTCGGGTAATGGGCCTTTTCAACTCCAAGAACAGCGCTTGTAGCGGCGAATATGGAAATCGCAATTGGTGGCTCTGTGGGCCACGATTGCTGGCGACGCTCTTTTCCAATATCGCTAATCGCGGGGGCGCGCCCGTAGTGGCATCTAAGAGGCTTGCTTTGTACAAACATCGAGCTTCGTTTTTTTAACTGCATGCGCAGAGGTCGCTCTTTGGCTGCGCTCTAGACGGCGTTTAGCTTGTTTGGCCATGCCAATGATTGGCCGTGCAATGACGTAGCGCTTTCGCAGTGACCACGAATTCCAATCAGACACTTTGTGAAGCTCGCGTCAACGCGCCCACGGCATCTGGAAAATGTCGCCATTGCAATAAGAACGAGCCACCAAAAGTAATGGCGGTGCCTGCTAGCGCATGCGTTCATAAAGTTCGCGGAAAAGGTGCATTGTTGCAAGCACAAACGCAACACTTTTTTAAAATAAAGGTCGATTTCATCAGTTGGACAAAAGTAATAAAGTAACGAGACAACTTTACCAATCTGTTTAGTTAAAGAAGAAATATTCAATGAATATGCGCTTATCGGGGGTGTGTTCACCGCAAGCATTACTTTTAACCCGAATAGGCATGCGAAACTATAAGACCCTACGAATTTGAAATGGCCTTTCCTCCAGCAAAATGCTACGAAGTGACTGCTGCTGTAATTTCTCGGGACATTTGTCGTACCTTGCTAAAGACTTTACACGACGTGCAAGTTTGATGTTCGTTGCTATCGCGGGTACTTTTCATGTTTGCGAAGAGTTTTGTTATTAGTTTTTGGCAGTTCAGATGAAACCTGCTGCAGAAATTTGTGAATAGCTGAGAGAAACTGCTATCAGTGGCCATATAAACGACAAATAGGGGTGACTTGCCTTGTTTATTTTTGCGATACTATAAGGGCCAAAAGGCGTTACATGAGACAGAATTGCACATCAAACAAGAAATCGCATACGTCACAAATGTCAAACGGCTGCAAGGTGAAAAGCCCCTACATGCGTCAAGCTATAATGTGGCGCAGCTTACAGTACTGGTGTAGGTCTCGAGAAAAAGCAGAGATGCGAGCCTAACTAGCTACTCCTTACACTGGCAATGGAGTGCGTGAGAGAGGGGGCAGCCGGAACACAGCAGTGCAAAGCTAGTTTGAACGGCACTGTAAAGTAAAGAGCAATACATTATGTTCACTATTTTACTCAGTAACAATCGTTGTCATCCCTTTCGTCGTCGTCTTTCGACGGCACAGCCGCGTAGGGGAAGTCCTCCTGTGGCGCGTCCTCACTTCTGCGGACTTCCACTTCTTCATCAGCTGGTCCGGTGGGCGTCAGCACGTGTTGATTGTGAAGTGGTGGTGGCTTGACAGATTCGTCGTCACCGTCATCGGCGCGGCGGATTCGTGTCGCGCCGGTCACGACACGATGACGACGATGAAGGCCGGAGATCCTCATGTGGCGTATGCTCACGTGCAAGCCTGTACTCGTCAATGCGAGGTCACATTAACGAACTTCAGATGTAGGGATCCCCAGCTGAATTTCTGTATGCACAGGTCTGGTCCCGCCTCATCCGCCCTATTGGCTATTTGCGGTGAACATGAGACACTAGAGCACTTCCTATTACATTGCCGTGGTTTTCCGATGATTAGACAAGGTCACCTAGCCAGCCCATTATAAGGAACTGGACTTCTTATCCTGATGCCCGTACTACTGTCGCTAAGGGCCACATCACTGGGATATTTTCACTGAAGGGTGGCTACAGGCATTGATCCATACTTGTCCGAGACCAGGCGTGTGCCTGGTTATGTTAGCCTTGATTATTACGGGTACGTTTTCTGAAATCAAACCGCAACTTTCAATTTTTAACAAATTCCATCTTCTAATCTCGGCTGTTTCTGGATGCAAATGGATAGGCATCTGCTTTTAAGTTGTGAGCGGGCACATTAGCCCCCTTCTTGCCCGATTACTGGCCAGTCCCCGCGTTGGTATGCGCCATAAGACTTGGAACAACAACAGAAACAACAACAACAACAACGACGCCGGGCGGTCGTCGCGAGTCACGGGGTCACGTGCACTTTGGATTTCCTGTTTCCGCCGGAAGGATTTGTGCCGATCCAAACAACTCTGGTTTTAAATATACAAAAAATATGGATGCAGAAGAAGCTGCAATCTTCACTTTCTGAAAATGCTACCAGATAACTTTAGAACGAGGACAGCTCTGTCAGGTTTGCCACACTTGCGGGCAAGAGCGGAAGCTTGAGGGACGCTTGTATTGCAGAAACACTGTTATAGCGGGAATAAGACGCATAAACCGCGCCCTATTGTTCTGCACTGACTCCTGTTGGGCTGTTAGAAATTTCTGTTGTAGATTCCAGCTAATACAAGCGTTTTCGAAGGAAGGACGAATGAAGAAAATGTAAGCGTGCTGTTTAGTTTCAGAGTTTGCAACGTGTAAATGTCGTTTAAGATGGCCGAGTTTTTTAGGAGCTTTACATGGTATGTATTCCGTACGAATGTTCCAGGTTAAGATTGAATTAAGAAAAATGCCGAGATACTTGGGCGACTGGACTGACTAGGCGTAATGCTAGTAGTGTACTGATTTGGGTTTGAGTCTTTTTTGTGTGTGGCGACTCACGTCCCCAGCCTGCCTAAGAAAACGCTAGCAGACGACGGAGACGAACGGGTGGTCGAAGATGAGAAAGAACTGGACCGCCGGGAGCATGCGGGGCGTGAAGCACGCAAGGGGAGTGGGCCGGCGCGGCTAGCGGCCAGAGAGAGCTGGAGGAATGGGCGCAAAATTGTGGTCGGGAGGCGGTTTCAGATCGGGCGAAGGGCGTGCTTGCGTCGAGCACCGACAACCGCACCAGGACTGTTCCGGAAGAGCCGCTGCTGCCTGTCCGGGCGCCTGTTCCCATTGGCCTGTTCCCGATGCGCATTCCGGGGCAAGACCGGTGCTCCCGCCACCTGTCAGCTTGCTATCAGACACGAGAAAGCGTTTAACGATGACTATTACAGCCAGTGTCTCAATGTTGTATATTGGTTTTCAGGTTTAACGCGCCGACGCTTCACAGGCGATGAGGCCCGCCATAGTGGAGGGCTCCGAATTAATTTTGACCACCTTGGGATTTTTAACGTGAGCCGAAATCTCGGACACATGGGCGTTTTTGCTTTACGCTTCCATTAGAGAAGCGGCCGCCACGGCCGGTAATAGAACCCGCGACTTCCTGCTCAGCAGTGCAACGCCTTAGCCAACTGAGCCACCAAGGCGGGTAGTACAAATAAGTTTCGAACCGAAAAATTAAATGTGAATAGGGAACTTTGAAACAATACCAACGTTGTGGTACAAAATGAAAAGAAGAGGAACGCTGGAAAACAAGAAAAGGGTTAGCAAAAAAGTTGGTGGGTAATCCAAAGGAAGGAAAAGAGAGGAAAACCATGCCACTTAATTTTCACGCGTACACGGCGATTTTGAAAGTCTGGTGCCACGGATATGGTTAGGAAGATGACCATGTTTTAAACGGTGCAAGTGGGCCTAGGTTTTCGTATATATTTTTTAATCATTGATTGAATGATTGTGTGGTTTAACATACCCACGCCACGCAGGCGATGAGGCGCGCCGTAGTGGAGGGCTCCGGACAATTTTGACCACCTAGGGACTTTAACGTGCGCCGAAATCTCGTACAAACTATTTTTAATCACATTGAATTGGTATACGTGGTCTGATGCATATTGCTCCTGCTCTAGGTTTGACCTGAGCCAATGTCACTACCACCTAGTTTATCGAAGGAGAGGTTTGGAAGTCTGACGTGTTTTGAAAGAGGCACTATTGGGCATCATTTTGAGTGGGCCGTGTGCTTATTTCACACGAGCGTGAATGATTTTTGTATTTGTCCTATATATTAAATTTCACATACATTTGAATCAATCAAATCAGTCACGTTGGATGAGCAACATGTCAAGTTCCCGCAAGTTAGCAGACTACCGGGAAGGCGGAACCAGTGGGCGTGCACGCTTTTGTGTACGTGTGTGTAACACATACAGGTGTTTCACATCAGCCCGCCACTTCTAAATAGTACCTAGGCGTAGTCTACTATGCCTTTGTCAGCCGGCTTGTTAATATAATTACGTCGTTGAGTTTCGCTTGCATTAAAGAATGGTGTCTAACACTGAAAGAAATGACGTTTGAGGAGCATCAATAATTTGTCTTTAGGCCTCGATACACTGCACATTTCTGTTCATGTATCTAAGAGAAAGAGGCTAAGGTACTTATGATAACTGTGCTTACATATGTGCCAGTTTTCAGACACTGCTTTTCGCAGCCAGGGCACCATCAAGACAGGCCCGAATATAAAACCATAAATACCCTGAATGTGAAGCCCCTCATTTGAACAACCACTACCTTTGTCTCCCAGATTTATCACTTGTGAGGGCCTACACCTCACCCGTGAAACAACCGGTCACTGCCACTTCCAACTTTTCAAATTTCCTCACATGTCGAAACTGCCACAATCAAAGGTAGATCCACTGGACGCTCAGTTCTCCAAGCACGAATACGCCAAGTGACCAAGAGGAGGGAAACGCCGTGCCACAAGCCAAGGTCCTCTCAGCTTCCACAGTACCTGTGACGTAAAGAAATTCCCAAGTGTCCTCACAAATGACCAAGAGAGAACTCGTAGAACCATCGCTATACAAACATCTCAGCGGCAACAAAAAGGTGAGCGGCCCTAATAATCTTTCATTTTGTTTGCCCTCATACAACAACCACTCCCCTCTCTCCCCTGCTGTAACAGGAAAAATCTCTAGCATCAGAGCAGAGACTGATCTGCTCAGACAGGCGGTGTTTTCTTTATGTTTGACGAATAGAATCATCATATCACAAACTGAAACCCCTGCTAGAACAAAGGAAAGAAACCCCGCACACCCGCTACCAAATGCAGGAAGGTCTTTTAAAGTCACCTATGCTGCACCTAAGAACACAATGCGTGATGAGGGGCAACATCAAATATTCACTGTTTTAAACTCTGAGCATCTAGTGAACATCACGAATCCTGCATAAGCATAAAAATGATTATATCGCGCTTCAGCAAAACCACCCAACTGCATATATCTCCAGTTTAATCTTGAAGGCAACATAGAGAACCTCTGCAATCAAATGCACATGTGAATGACAGATCCTCAACAGCCTCAACAACCTATTTGGGCCCATTGGAACCTAATGGGAAGTAGCCCTGTAATAAAGACATCGAAGCCGTTTGAGTCTGTCATTCGAATTGTAGGTGCTTCAGCAGAAAACAAAGTAACTTGCAGTTACAAATCCAGTTGCTTGAAACCCTTCTATACACCATTTTCCTTGCTAGAGGTTCGGACTTGCAACGCATGTTGCAAGTCCGAACCGCGATTGACAGACGATGGGTTGCCTCCTCCTGCCCCTCGTAAATTCGGCACTCACCTCGCGCGCGGTTTGCGGGGACGAACAGCAAGTCACTTAACTCTGGCGCACAAGCCGAGATGGCTTTTAGCCACGCACACTGCACATACCCCATGCGAGGTTGAGTCGTACGCCGCTTGAGAAAGATAATCCAGACCATGGGAAGCACTATCCACCCGCAGAAGCACAACGTCGCATTTATCGCGAAACAAAGGCGTCCACAACACACACAACCATCGCCTCCTGTAATGTCAAACGCATCTCGCACTTCCAAATAGGAGTGAGTAGTATGCCTGCAGTGCCCATATGCCGCGAGGTGGGGCCCCAAGCTGAACCGGGATCACGCAACCGAACTGACTTCTAGAGCGGTTTGTGCCTTGTTGCCAGGGCAACCGATGTTTGATATTGTCAAAGAAATGGTGCTCGCTCCAGCGCTAGAAAGCTCAGAGCCGCGGTGGAGCATGTTTTGCCAACGTTGCCGCTCTCCACCACGCGTCGCCCCAAGCTGAACTGGCGTTTTGTGCACGGGTTCTGTATCAATTTAAAATGTCTTTTCACATGCCGCCGGCAGGAATTACCACCGCCACAAAATAAGACCCGGCACCAGCGGGAACATCTGATACGGCGCTTTTTGGATAAACAGTGCGCTGTGCATCCAAGGGAGCGAGCGCAGGATCCTCCCCGTGCGGCTGCGAGTTCGCCGCCGATAATAAGTCGCGTGCCGCCGATAGCAAACTTCTGCAGCAACGAACACCGCGAAAGGGCAAGGCCAGGCCGCCGCACACATGGGGCCAGATTTTTCGTTCGCTTTTCCACCCTTTGAGCGGAGTGCGAGATTCATGGTGTCAACAAAGCTTGCCCGTAGCAGACGGCATCAGTGTGAGCAGCGCAATAGCGGAAGTACGTCACCGCCGGGGAGCGCAGCATCATGGGAGGGAAGGCTCGCTAGCCGTCAACAGCGGAGAGTAAGTTGAAAGGAGGAGGAACGCGGCGCGACGATAATGCGCGGTTTTTGATTTACGATTTCTCAGCTAATACTCATCGCTTCAACCAAAATTCTTGCGGGACGAGATTGCTAATACATTGCTTTATTTGGTTACATGTACATCCACGCATCGGCGGAAGGTATTTCAGGACCCCTTTAAGTGCTCCATTCTTTCCGTGCGTCTGCTCGGTACCCGTGCATAACCGAGTGTACTGTAGTGGTTTGGCGTTAAGTAAGCGGTTGCAGTGCTTGTGTGTGTGTGTTCTGTTTTCTTTTCACCATCTGCTGACAAATATTAGGTCATAATTTGCTGCCAGAGCGAAAGATGCTGACTCCGGCTGTTGCGAGCAGCAGTAGCACTGGTGGTGATGGTGCCCGTGGTGCTCCGCAGTTCCGCGATGCAAACCTACCGCTATGGCACCGACTGACACAGAAATCGATATCGGGGAGTAAATACGTGTTTTCAATGCCACTATGCTTGGTATGTTCACCGATTAGTCATGTTTACGGAAGCGTACACGTCGAATGCGGAGCGCGCACAGCATCTGTGGGTCACGCTGATCTGTGCTTGCGATGGACTTTCGACGAGGCGATTGCTACGCTGTTGACATTGGAATGCAATATAATATTACCTAACTAGACCTATGACGGTTACTGACGAAGCGAAAGTACGTGGACGAAAAATAACACCACCGCACAACCAGTCAAATTACTATTCGAAGGTTTAGCAGAAGGATACACATTTGGGCGAGTAATATCGGTTGATCATGATCGTGATCATAATTGGCTTAATTCTCCGCAGCGCATGTGGCCTGTCGCTTGGAGCCCGCCTTTGTGGAACCGCTCCTTGCACCACAAATGCTTTACGTGATCAGCAGTCACTGTTTTGTAATTGTAGTACTTTAGATTCCGTAACAACGCAAAAGGATTAGAAACTTTTCCTTTGACCGCGTTGTGAACAGGCTGAGCTATTTTCTAAATGAAGCGTTCACGTATCTCGAGCTGCGTTTGCACATCGGCCAGCAGTGTGCGATGGAGAAAGTTATACTTTCATGTCGTTTGGCAGTGTAATGCGTTCGCCTGGAAAAAAGTAAACAAACGCCGGGATTTTAAAAGTTACATTAGATGAAACGGGGTTGTTTCATGCCAATCGGCTATAATGACCGAACAATATATGGTATTTTAAATTCACTATAAGGAACCAGAAGTTATTCTAATGCTGTATTGTATCGTCGTTTGAGAAAGATCACCAGGTAGTCAAAATTATTCTGGAGCCCTCCACTACGGGGCCCCTCATCACTTATTAAGCGTCGGCGCCTCAAACCCTTAATCAATCAATAATCAATCAATCAACCAATCAATCAATGCTGTATTGTAAAGGATAAAGTTACTTCTAACATTTCAGGGGGTTCTGTTCTCTGTCGCAGCTTTGCGCGTGATAAATGGATTTTGCCCCGTCTGCTTGCCGTCCAAGTGCACCTAACCAACCCTAGAGTTTGTCGGTGGTACAAAGTCGTTGCGATTTATCAACGGCATCCATCAATATCTCAACTCGGTGTCCGCTGGGAAGCGATGCTGCAAAAGCACATCGTAACTGCACTGCATTTTCTCCAGGCAGTGCCGTGCAAATGCGTGCTGTCGGTGACTTTTTCTCGCTTTCTCTGGTTGTTTGCTAACCCACCACCGCGCAGTGCTGACCAAGCGACGTATGCGCCTTGAACGGCATGGCAGCATTGGCTAAAATAGTGGAAAGGTCCGCAAAAACTAAGCACACGGTGCGAAACACTCCTGAACTACGCAGCAGAACACACGGTGCCGAGGGAAGTTAACAGCCCAGCGGGCACAGGCAACGCTGGTCCGCCGGAAGCGGAAGCCGCGAGGGTCGCCGAGAGAACTGGTTTGCGAGTATTTACCTCCTTTCCCGGCTGCCTATGAAAAATGGTGTATACATTTCAGCGATGCAAGAACCTAGCAAACAGCCAAACCACCCAGTCAGGAAGCAAATGAAACAACGTGGGAAATTTAGGATTTGTAGAGAAACCCATAAACAAACCGCAATTGGATGCAATCCATTAGATCCCCTAACAGTGAGAGGTTACGGACAGAAGACCCGAGTTAACCTTGGTGTATAGTCATCGACAAATGAAATGCGAACGCGCAAATATGAACCGCAGCACGCAAAATTGAAAAATTGTGGTGTGGAGGTCAAATAATGAAGTGCTGTTGCTATATTTGGAAAGCCACATTTCTCATCTTTGTTACTGTGAGTAAGCAACACATCATTTTCACTCCCATGCAAAAAAGCGCACTATGTGTGTGTTTGGTTCATATATTTCGTGTTTGCATTTCATTTGTCCGTGAATGCACCCATGGTGACCACCCAAAAATGATGGAAGAAAAACAAACGTAATTTGGGGTGACATTTTAAGGAGGCTGTACTGGAAGATAACGTGAAAAGTGCACACCGTGACTGAAACTGCACACCAAGGAGCAATAGGACCAGATTTGCCACGACATACCTGACAACATGAGTATGAAATTCTCATGACACCTTTTCAAACACCTCCAAAACCAGAACCACCAAAAAGCAGCCAAAGCCAATCACCTGACCAATATTACACCGGGTTTCCCAGGAACTGTTGCAGGCCTAGTGAATGAGGACAGGGTATTGCATTTCCTTAGGGAATTGCACCCCCTTTCTGCATATGCCATTGGAGCCAATGTAAACATAGACAAGGAACTGAAGCAGGTACATGTGGTGGCTTACACAAGCTAAAGCAGGGTCTTCCCCAAGCCCGAATCGGGTAACTAACAAAACATTGATGAATGTCGATGATGACTCAGTCACATCCGCCATGGGTTACATCAACCATTCTTGCAACAAGCATCTTGTCACCATCTGAGAAAGATGCTAATATTACATTTATTCTCCTACCATCCAGGAAAACTTCTGGCACTGAAACACCTCTGGCATAACTCCCTGACCTCCTGCCTGGAAAACCTGAGTCAAATTACAATTCATGCATAGTTGCTTTCCCACATTAAAAATTAACCTCCCTCCCCACCGCACAGGACTGCCCGTGCAGAATATTCTCCTCGAAATCTCCCGAGAACGTATAGTCCCTCGAAACAACTTGTACATGGTCCCACGCATCCAGCAATTATATACGCAACTTCTATCTCCAGCGAATGGCCATCCTCCAGGTTGTGGTCTATACAACAAGATTGAACTCATCATTAAAGACAAATTCTAAGGAGCGTTACTACCCCAATAATTGATTTGTGTATAGTACCCCCCCCCCCCCGGCCATCGTGAGCAAATCCCTCAACCTAAATTGAACTCTTACGCCGATATATCCTTGCGAGTTATTAGCAGAAGCAACTTCCACGTAGAGGAGAGTGATGAGGAAGGTGTATAGTCGTGTTGGAAGAAGCCGGCTATGCGGGACTCGCTTTCACTCCAACACGTCTGAACTCTTCTTGTTACCCGTGAAGAGGAAGTTACCTCCTGATATTAAAGTTCACATGCAGTAAAAGTTCAATAATTCGAAGCATAATTATAAACCACCTCAGTTTTAAATAATGAAAGTTTTACCTATGGGAAAATATAGCATTAAAATAGTACTCTGTGAATGAGAAGCAGTTGGCCACTGATGTATCTGTGACGTCACGCCAGCCGAAGCCGCCGTTATCACCATGCTGCTTCTCCTTCCCTCTCTTAACCCCTCTCGCACACGCTACATTAACCCGCGCTATCGCAAGAACGCTTTGTCTTGGCCCAGCCCTTCCCCGGCGTGTTCGTTTCAGTGGCGACGAGGATGCGATGAGAACGGGGCGTTACCTCAGTCCACCATGAGCCGCTGCACCCACGGAGGATACGCCAGCCCGCCGCAGTTCGAGGAGACGAGCGACAAGTGGCCCGCTTACCAAGTTCGGCTGGGGAGCCTTCTTTGAGGGAAATGGCATCATGGAAGACATAAAGAAGCGGGCCCTGCTGGTGACTGCACTGTCCACCTACACTCTCGACGTACTGAGCGGACCCTGTGCTCCGGATAAGGTGAATGAACTTTCGTACCCACAAGTGGTAGCCTTGCTTAAGTTAAGCAGCACTTTTCGCCGCAACTGAACCAGATAGCTCAGTCTTATAATTTCTTCACCAGCAACCAGCTGCCTGGCGAGCCGGTCAAGGATTTTATCGTGGCGATTCGACAGAAAGCGGACACCTGCGATTTTCGTACATCGTTGGATAGAATGCTTCGAGATCGCATCGTGTGTGGACTGCAAAGCGCAGGAGTGCGTCGGCAGCTACTCGCGAAACCCCAGCTGACGAGGAGCGAAGCGGAAAAATTGTGATATCCGCCGAAATGGCCGAAACTGTGCATGCGCTGGAAGGCCAGTCCTATCACCCAAAAAGCCGGCCACAGATTGCGTGTTACCGCTGCGGAGAAAAAGGGCACGGACCCGAGGATTGCCGCTTCCGATCGGCGTCATGCTTCAAGTGCAAACAACGCGGTCACATCGCCCGAGCCCGTTGCCGCCGTGAGAGGGGTTTCGGGGTGGTGCCACCTGTGCGCCAAGTACACGCCTTGTCGTCGCGGGAGGAAGACACGGGCACCGACGGTATGTTCGCGCTGGAGGCAGCGAACAGTCATATCGGCCAAATCGGCATTACGCAACCCATCGTGCGCACCTTGGGTTGTGCTGGGGTACCAGTTGACATGCAGGTCGACACAGGCTCACCGCTTTCGGTCATCACATGACCCACATATGAACGGAACAAAGCAGTGTGGCCCAAGCTGCGTGGTTCGCCATTGAAACTGACCTGCTTCCTGGGACGGCTTCCAGTGCGGGGACAACTGCAGCTCAAGGTTTCGTGCGAAACAGTCGACGAATGAATCTTTGAAAGTCCTTGGTTGCTCCGGCCCCAACCTCTGCGGACGCGACCTGATTCAAGCGTTCCACATGCTCGAGGCACCGGTCATGAACGTGAACACGCCAGGTGAGCAACTGCCGTTAGTCGGGGCTGACGACATTGACGTGGAACGGTTGCTAGCCGAATTCGCTTATGTGTTCGCGCCAGGTTTAGGGCTCATAAAAGGGCCTCGGTATGTACACTCGAGACGCGAGAAAACGTGGTGACGAACTTTTGGAAAGCACGCGAAGGTCCTTATGCTTTTCGCCCAAAGGTCGACGCTGAACTGGACCGCCTTTCGGGCGCGGGTATTATTGTCCCGGTGCCTTATTCGAAGTGGGCCGCGCCAGTGGTACCGGTAGTGAAACGGAATGGCTGCATCCGCCTTTGCGGCGATTTTAAAGTAATGGTAAACAAAGCCTGTCACACTGAGCAATATCCGTTGCCCACGGGTGGAGGATATCATGGCAACATTGAACGGCGGTGAAGTTTTTACCACGATAGACTTGCGGGAGGCGTACAACCAGCTTCCGTTGGATGAGGAAGACATGCTACTCACGACCATAAACACGCAATAAGGGACTGTTCAGCTCACTCGCCTGCCTTTGGAGTGGCGTCCGCGCCGGCCGTGTTTTCAAAGTCGTATGGAGACCATTTTGCAGGGGCTTCCGGGTGTTCAGGTATACCTAGATGATGTCATCGTGTCAGAGAGAACGCAATGACTGCACTACACGGCGCGCAGTATTGAAGCGTTTCCAGAATATGGCGTGCGCTTGAACGCAGACAAGTGCAAGTTCCGCCAACCAGAGGTGGATTTTTCGGGACATCGAATCAGCGCTCGAGGTCTTCAACCTAAAACGGAGAACATAGACGCCATCCTGGAGGTTCAGGCACCGCGGAATCCCGCAGAATTAAGGTCCTACCTTGGCATGGCCCCGTACCTACCACAAGTTTCTTCCCAACGCATCGACCGCCATGGCGCCCTTATATCAACTACTCCGAAAGGAAGCTAAGTGGTAGTGGGGTACGCCTCAACAACAGGCATTCAGCAAGGTGAAAGACCTTCTCAAATCCGCAGATTTTCTGGCGCATTTTGACCCACGCAGGCCCCTAGTCTTGGAATGCGATGCCTCCCCGGACGGAATCGGCGCAGTGCTTTCACACGATGTCGGGGGCGGGGTACTTCGGCCCATAGGATTCCGTTCTCGGTTATTGACGGAAGCTGAGAAAAATTACTCTCAGCTGGAGCGTGAAGCCTTGGCACTTGTGTTTGGCGCATCAAATTCCGGCAATACTTACTGGGCAATACTTTCACATTGATGACGGACCATAAACCGCTTGTAGGACGTTTTCATCCAGACAGGCCAGTACCCGTGAAGGCCGCTGCGCGAATCCAGCGATGGGCCCTCTGCTCAGCGCATAAGATTACGTCATCAAACACCAGCCCGGGAAAGACAACGTTCCAGCAGATGCCCTCAGCCAGCTCCCCACATCAGAAACTTCCCAGCGAGAGACGCACGAAGAAACTGGGGACGGTGAGTATGTCCTGCTCACGGAAACCCTGAATGATGGTGTCATGTCCGCGAAGCAACTGGGCACTCTCACGAAGCGCCATGACGATTTAGCAAATGTGCAAAAATGGGTGCAGGAGGGATGGCCAAGAAATTTGGGGCCTGAGGACCAGCACTTGATGCCTTACTTCAACCGGAAGGCTGAGATAACGGGGAGTTACGGTCTTCTCTACTGGGGACATCGAGTGATCGTCCCTAAGAGTGCCCGATCAGTGATGGTACGTCTGCTGCATGATACTCATCAAGGAATTTACTCAATGAAGCGGCTAGGGCGCTCCTTGATGTGGTACCCCCGGATCGATAATGACATTGAGCACATGGTTAAGTCCTGCCCCAGTTGCATCCAAGCTACTCCTATGCCCCCAAGAAACCCCCTGTTGCATGGCCGGAGACGGATTAGCGTTGGTCGAGGCTGCATATCAATTTGCGGGGCCGATCGATGGTCACATGCTACTGATTGTGGTGGATTCACACAGTAAGTGGATAGAAGCGATACCCATGAAGAGTTCCACCACGCACGCCACCATAGAGGCTCTGCGCACCGCGTTCAGTACATTCGGGTTGCCCCGGACGCTCGTATCCGATAATGGCACACAGTTTACGAGTTGGGAATTTCGCAATTTTATGAAGCTGAATAACATAGTACACCTCTGAACAGCACCGCATCACCCCCAATCCAATGGGCTCGCGGAGAGGGCTGTTCGAACTGTCAGGTTTTCTTTGAAGAAGAATGTGCAGGGGCCACTGAAAACCCGCCTGGCGAGGATTCTGCACAGGTACCGCAGGACGCCGCAGGCCGGGGACCGGGCACCAGCGCAACTCCTAATGGGCTACGGTCTTTGCTCCAGGCTGGACCACGCAGTGTCCGTTCGTTCCGCCCTCGCCAGCTGACCGTCCCTCCCTCGATGTGTGACAGCCCGGTGAGCCAGTCTGGGTGAGGAACTTCGGGCGAGGCAAGCCGTGGACTCCAGCCAGCATTACATCGACAGACGGAGCCCGCCTAGTGAATGCCGATGGTCCGGAAGGGGGAAACCATTTGGCGCCACAGCGACCAGGTGAAGCCACGGGAGTTGGAGCACGACCTGGAGAAGCCAGTCACTCCGGGTGCCAGGAAACTGCCGGTGCACCCCTAGCAGGGGGAACACCGAGGCGAGTGCAACAAGCAACGAGATCGCCGGGAGCACCTCAGCTCCGGTGTTGCGTCGGTCGGGCCAGAAACGCAAACCGCCAGACCGTTACTCACCGTAGGGGGAGTGAAATGATCTATCTGTGACGTCACGCCAGCCGAAGCCGCCGTTATCGCCACTGCTGCTTCTCCTTCACTCTCTCTTAACCCCTCTCGCACAACGCTACATTAACCCGCGCTATCCCAATAAACGCTTTGTCTTGGCCCAGGCACTGCCCCGGCGTGTTCGTTTCAGCCACAACAAACATTTGGTGCGTTAAAACGTCCGTGATTGAAGTGTGCCTATTGTCCTTGAAGCAACAGTCGGCCCTTTTTGTACAAAGAAGCAAGGCGCAGGAAAGACCCAATGTAGCGCAAGGCATCCCGTGCACCTTCTTCAAAACTTAGGGAGAGGTGGGCGGCATTCAATCTGGCCATAACGTCTGAGCAGACAGCCACACTGGTGCTCGGTTCTCCTCATCATCACTATCAGCAACACACCAGCGCTTCTGACCTGAGAAATGACCCCTATCAGTCAGCCCACCACACACCGTTGCACTGTCGTCCACATCGTCGTAGTCCGCAAAGAATACATCTAAAATGTCCGACAGGGGGGTTTGTGATTGATTTTACCCAATTTAACTACCCTTTCCATTTTTATCTTCGTTCCAAAGATGACGCAGCGTCGCGTGTGGTCACCGGGACTGTTGCACTGGCCCTATTATTGGCACCAATCCACCAGCAACCCACCAGTGTGGTGGCATGAAGTTCAAACTATCCATGGCGCAACCAGTATAGGTTGCGTTTTGAATTGGAAGTCTTAAATTAAGTTGTAGTTACGTTTTTACGGCTTCCTTTATAAGCCATTTGGCAGCAAACGGGAGCTCTTGAGTACTACTTACCCGCCGCGGTGACTGAGTGGCTAAGGCGTTGTGCTGTTGTGCCCAAGGATGCAGGTTCGATTCCAACCCCGGCGGCCGCTTTTTTTATAGAGGCGGAAAGCAGAAACACCCGGGTGTACGAGATTTTGGCGCACATTAAAGACATCCAGGTGGTCAAAATTAATCCGGAGCCTCCCTCCACCACGACGCGCCTCATCTCCTGCGTTGCGTCGGTGCTTTAAACCCTAAAATCAAATCAAAATCAATTCAGTACTACTTCAACTTTCTGATTGTAGAATACATACTCGTCGACTATCCCCGTGCTTGTCCCTGTTTACTCCACCGCAATGATCCCAACTGCGGAAGTTTCGCAACTGGTGTATATACAGTAACTCTGGGTGGCACGTACCAGCATTGGACTTAGAGTTATTTTTATATATAGACCTCTATCCAGTTTGTCCGGACCAATCTATACATTCTGAATTATTCAAAAATACGAAATATTGGAGTGAAAGCTCTAGATCTCTCTGCCCCACAAGGACATTCATTTTGTCATGATGTTGAGCAATAGGAGAGCAAGTGTGGCAGCTGTTATATCGCACCACGCGCTCGACTGCGAGGAGGCGTCGCAGCTGCGCCCACTTGGGGCTCTGCCGATGCAGATTCACGCGAGGTGGCAAGGGTTTAGTGGCTGCTTTGCTGGTGCTTGGTCACTTAGTCTTGCCACGTACGGCACGCGGAGGCTAACGGAGTACAAGTGTGGCATGTATGACCTAATTTTTATTAAACACTATGGGCATAGACTGCAAAATAAACCCAAACAGACCTCTTGCTCGTGGTAACCATAGAGTTCCAAATATTAAACGTGGGCCATTTCATAGTTTTAATTGAGAAGCTATCACTGCATCTAACTACTGATCCAGGAGCTCTGTACAACTAAAATTCTGGGGATGCTTATCCAAAAGATCTGGGATAAACATAACTTTTATAAACATTACAACAGATTATTCCAACTATGGCTCTTGTCCAATGAACTGCCAACTGCCGTAGGGTGTTTAAAGGGGCCATGAAGATAGAAATCAAATATGGTTAATTTGAAACATTGCCTCGTTTGAATAACAGTGACACCCCTTTTAGCGCGAAATTTACTCAATAAGCCGCATAATGAGGTAAATAGAGAGCAGCTATGCACTTTCCCGCACTGGCTCTATGACATAATGGGAAGCTTGTTGCGATTTGATGAGGCCTGCAAAAGCTACAGTAAATTGAACGGGGATTATAGGTTTTCAGAATGATGCACAATGAAAGTTCCTAATGACGGCTAAATTCCTAATGACATCAAGTAGTATTGCGTACGGTTCGCATTAGGCCGACCAACACTGCAAAGCCGTAGGGCTGTGCATTTATTTGATTGCGTTTCGCTGACATGACACTGGACAACTGGCCTAAGTGACATCGCCACTTACATGACCCTGCCGGTCTAGTCATACCTGTTTTATGGCATGCTTACTATGAACCGTAAAGAAAACCAGGCAAAAGTGTGGTCCGAAAAAAAAGTGTGTGGATAGTGGCCCTCGAGCGGTATTGCAACGTCATCTATTAGGGCGGATGGTGACTAGGTTAACAGGTTTTTCCTGTTGGCGGCGGACTTCATCAACATACTAATTTTTCTTTTTGGTGTCTGTCCTAGATAGGGCGTTGCCACCGCCCTGAAGCACGCGATGTAGCAGGGGAATTTAAATTTTGACCTTACTTGTTTAGTTGCTCAGTGAGAAAAGCATTGTTTGGAGCCGGACAAGCATTGGGGCCACTATACTAGAAGAAATTTTTCCAGTAAAACAAACATGTGTTTTCCCTTTATGGCCCCTTTAAGATGGAGGAGCCGGAATCCAACTTCCAACTACTGAAAGTGTTAATTGTCAGTACAATCCCCTACACCCCCCCCCCCCCAAATGTGACCCTTTCTGCTGCGAGATTACAAGGAGTTATTCGACCTATCTGAAGGGGTTACAAATCTGCTTTACAGGGGATACAAACACACCCATTGCCATTCTCAAATGTTTTGGGATGCAGAGAATGGAGGGGAGCGTATTGACGCCCACGTTTCCAATGAGCCGGTTCGTTTATCCGAAACTCCTACTGTGGAAACTACATTTTTAGGAAGGTAAGTAAAGGTTTTAATGATTACCTGCTGCAGTTCCCCTCCCGCGTTAAAGCCATGAACACCCTATCATTACACCAATGTCCACCACCTTGTATCCGTGTACCGCGCATGTCACAGGGAGCAGAGAACACGAGCTCTGCCTCGACTCCTGCCTCGGTATGATAGAGTCTATGTGGATGATGAGGAGTAGACACGCTGCACCGCATTTGCTAGTGCAGTGCTAAAATACCGGGAACGTCTCTCTTGACTTTGTCAGTCTTTATAAAAAGATGACCCTTGATTAACAATTCGCTTCAAAAGCGCCATTCGATATTTGACCAACCACCATGTTATATGCATAGGAAGTGCCATTCGTTAAGCCTTGCCTGCTGTGTGGCGGATCAAGCATGTAACACAGGACTCAGACGTCCGGTTCTGGTGGTGGTCACGGAACACTAAAGCTCAAGAACGCGAGCGCGGACGATATACTTCTGTTATTAGATGCGAAGCATCTCATGCTCGGCCCTGTGCCCTCCCTCCCTTGTGGTTGTTGTCCGCCGTCCGCACACCCACTGCGCATGTCTGGCCAGGCACCGCTGATGATGATTGTGGCAGGATGTCCCTGGTGATTGGATTAGATGCGAAGCATCCCATGCTCGGGGCTGTGTTCTCTCCCTTCCTTGTCGTTGTCGTTGTCCGCCATCCACACACTAACTGCGCATGCGTGGCCAGGCACCGCTGATGATGATTGTGGCAGGATGCCCCAAGGGATTGGCCAACTAAAAAATTAATCACGAGATAGCTTCGCGTTCAACCCCCGTCGTCATCTTCCCGTACGGTAACCCTGAGTACCACACCCCCACTGCGCATGCCTGGCTAGGCACTGCTGATGATGATTGTGGCAGGGTGCCCCTAGGGATCGCTTCAAGAAAGTAGAGCCGTTGAGAGCGTCACCTAATTTCTTGCCCCCTTTAGAGGCGGCGTACACAGGTGCGGGGAATTCCGGCGCGTCCTGGTAGCAGGGAAAAAGACCTTGCGGGCACATTTCTCTGGTCCAAGATTTCCGTCTGGGATACTGGGTTCGACTTTTCCGTGTGGGCACTTGGTGCCTTTCCTGAGAATCGCTGCCGAGTGAGCGGCGGATGCTTCGAGCACATCGTCCTTCTCTGTACATGTGCTCCTTGCACAAGTGAGGCTCGCTCTCATTTTGGCCAAGATGGTTTTCGTATTCGATAGTGATGGCCTCGTTTCTGCCGGTTCTGATAGCGTGAGCCTAGATGTCGCCAAAGATGAGGTAGCACTTTCAGGACTCGCAGATTTTCTTTTCGCTAACTTCTTACGCTTTCCTTTCGTTTTCTTGGAGTTTTCTCCGAGAGAATTTGTCGAAAATGCAGTGTGCAGTGGGTCGCCGGCGCAAAACGCAGCCGTCTTGGCATCACGGGAATCCTGGGGGCACGTTACAGCTCCTACCGCACTAACCGACGCAAGGGTCCCTTTCTGCACATCC